>WUAM01000320.1:6594283-6606602 GCA_024336885.1 Actenoides hombroni | reverse complement strand
TTTAAATTTTAAAAAATAAAATTAAGAAATAGGAATTTTATTTCAGAAATAGGTATCTAAGAAATATTTCCATTTTAGAAACAGATGGGAGAAAAGACCACATGACCTAAGCGATGTTTTCAAGAAATAAAGGCATTGATAAAGAGCATGCTAAGGAGGACTCTCCATCTCATTTCAAGTTAATCGAAGTCATATGAGAATCATTTCCAGAGAAAAATCCCAGTTTGAAGTAATATCCAACTCCCCAAGCTTACATTAAATCTCCAGAAATCTGATACAATATAAAGTAGTAACTGTTGTTGTTACACTACAAAATTTTGCATCTGTAAGACTGCTCTGTCAGCTTAGTAAACAGAACAACATCCAGAAAAGATAACAGCAATTTCATCCTTAATTGTTTGTGGTCCCTTAAGTCAATTGCTAACCCATGTCTGAAGTTCTTCTAGGCTCTTATGCCACGTACACACACACACACACACACACACACGCGCACACACACTGAGCAGCTCTACCGTGTAAGAGTTAATTCCTTCATGTCAGCCACAAACTGAAAGACCTCCTAGGGCTGATCTCTGGAGAGCCAGGTTCACCTGAGGGACTAGTGCTTCAGCTCCCATGCCCAGCTTACACAAAACAGCCTCTGTTCATGGGTTTCTTCTGCTCCCAACAGTTTTACCACATGCCACTGGCAACCAAGATTATAACAATTTATGGATAATGTTCATGTTTTGTCTCCCATTTTTGTTCCTTGTGAAAAGCTCCTCAGAGAGCACCATTACGCGGGGCTCCATGACAAACATTTCTTCTCCAACAGTATCCTTTCCTTTCCTTAGCAAAACACCAGAGGCTTTAGGAATAGCAAGCACAAGGGAGCAGAGAAGAGGTTTTGCTGATATTGAGTCCTCCAGACCCCACTATGCTGAGGAAGGAGATGAATACACAACCTCCTTCCTCCAACACTTGGCTGGAGGCTGGGAGACTGTTGGATAGAAAGTATTCTAGAAAGGGTAATATAACCTGCCTTGGTTTTATGCCCTCCCACAGACCTCCATCGTTAGATGCTGTTGAAGATCGGATACTTGCTCTGAGCCAATATGGCTGCTAATGTTCATCACATGATTGGCAGCTGCCATCAACTTCTCTCCTCTTTTAGGAAAGCCTGATGCAATTCCTCACCTGAAGCAACAAGCATACACGGGAGCACTGCAAGTCTCCTTGTTCCAACCTGGGCCACTGAAATGACTGAAACATCCATTCTGGCTATTATAGTGAACTGGGACAGGAACATTACAATATCAGATTTGCAACAGCCTGAGGCTGAAAACAGACTATGGCTTCAGTATTGCAGAAAAATCCAGCAAGTGTTTGGGAACTCTGTGAGCATCTTTTGTTCCCATCGGCTCAGTGCAGGGAACTATACCATTTGTCATGTTGAAGGAAACACAATGCTCCTGTAACTAGGTAGCCAGCGCTTCCTCATTCCCTTTGCCTCAAAGCAGCCAAGATCTTTGCTCTTCAGCTCTCTGCTTCCTATCTCCATTAAATAGCATTTTAAGATGGGTGGTCTTGCTTGAGCCATTCTCATTAAGCCATGTAAATACTCAGTCCAGCCAACCACTGCTTTCACAGCTGTACTAGCTGGCCACAAAAAAACAACATACAAAGGCAAACCAAAGGAAATTCTTTCCTGTCTGTGTAGGAATCAAAACTTATTGATAATGCACAAATGCATGAAATAACACCCCTTTAAGTCTCTCGTCATAAGCATATATCTCTACGTGTGCTGACAAACACATTCTTCCACGGAGCTGCACATTCACACAAACTTAGGAAATCACCCATCTGCACATTGACAGCTTTACTCTCACATTTGCACAAAACTTCACTTCCACGCAATATCACAAACCCCAACTCATAAATTTACGCAAGCAGTGATGTAGACATGCCCTCAAACACAAAATCTGCCACTTCCCTTCTCTTTTTCCTCAACCAAACAGGCACATATCATTCCCATACGCATCCCTAAAGATCCTTCTGAGCTACAGCCCCTGTGCAAATTTCAGCCACTATGTATGTCCTGAAATGAACTAAAAGGCAACGCCAAACCCCGAGAAAGCAAAGAATGTAGCTATTAGAAAGATATTCAAATACATGTACTCTCTTATAATCACAGTCATTCTTAGTTAAATCAGAAAAGACAGAAATTTGCAGAAGAACCAAAGCTAAGTAGGAACCTTATTAAAACAGTGATGACAACTGACTGGCTTGCAGGAGAGCTCTTGGGTTGGAAGGAGTTGGTAAGAACACTGCTCAGGATTCAGCTTTAGAGCACATCTCACTTAATATTTACATTAATCTGAGTAGGCACAGGACAGGAATATGTTAAACAAATTTACTGACGTCTGTCAGTTAGGAGGTACTGCTAATACAAAGTAGAAACAGAGTATCATAAGGGTGGGCTGGATCTTCTTCAGGATCCGAAAACCAGAAATATCATGCAATGCAATACTGTGCTACTTTCTGATCATGAAATGTCATAGCCATATTCCTTCTAGATACCCTGTCAGCAGCAACAGCAGCTCTCCAGAAAAGCCTGGCAGGCTGGATCCACAGCCACCATCCCCTAGACACTAAAGTACACTCTGGACATCAACAAGGATACCTAGCAATGGAGTATCTCCAGGCTTTCCAAGGTGCTAAAATTGGCTGTTTCTGTGTCAACCTCATCCCAAAACTTGTAGCTTCATCGTGCCTTCATAGTTGAAAACATAACTATGCTGAAGAAGTAATAAAGACCAAGTAAGTTTCCCTTTACTAGTTCTACAGAAGTCACATCAATGTACCACAGCGGAGCTGGGTGTCTTCTCCTTGTTTTATAGCTGCACAGATAAAAAACCCTCTGATAGAAGATGCTAGCCAAAAGCTTAAGATCACCCCAAAAAAAGGCTTTATTTCTTTTGCCATTCAGACAGAATTTGTGCTTTTTTTCTGTGAGCGTCTTGCTGGTCCCCAGTTTCAGAGAAGAAAATGCTGTTGGCACTCCTCTGACAAGGAGGCTGTCAGCACTAGGCCCTTCCACCTCTCCCTGAACCAAGGGGATGGTACCAGCCTTACCACCTCCAAACCACTGGAGGAATACAGGTGCCAAAAAGCTGGGTCAAGAAGACTAGGCTAGTTTCACAGTTATGCTGGCTGGTCCTCAAATCCTGACAACTCTCAAGTCCATCACTTCACTTCCACCCTGTCCCTGCAAACCAAGATGCTGGACCCTACAGCCGTAGCCTAGGTGGTAAGGTGTCACCCTCAGAGAGGCAAAGTGACAGGGACCTGCTGGGTAACTAGAGAGCTTGATAAAACATAGGACAGAAGGACCATGGGAGCTCAGCACTGCAGGCTGTCTGGGAGGCCTCAGTCTGCGGAACCCAGGAGCCACTCCAACCCAACCAGGTATGGCACAGCATCAAGGAGCACTGAGCAAGAAATAGTTATCTTCTTTGCCTACATACCACGGAACATTTAAAGCCTCCAGCCCCAAGAGCAGGCACCATGAGCTACTGTCACTATGCCTGGGGGAACTGAGGCAATGGTTCAATAAATGATCATCTACAGCAAGAAGAGAAGGAAAAAAAAAAAATGGCACCAGGACAGAAACTGCTCCTTCTCTCGCTCTGACCACCCGCATTGGTGCTTTAGTCAGAAATCTCTTCAATAGGTGATTTGTCAAACAGCAGCTCCCAATACCTTCTCTGGTATTGGGTCTGTGTTTATTTTTTGCCCATGATAGATCTCCTCATTAGCTTGTCCTTCTTTGTTCCTGAGCATCCTTCCTCTGGCCTGTGCATCAGAGGGACCTCCTATGATACTTCTACAAGCCATCCACAAGCAAAGGCACACCTCCTGCTTCTCTAAGCAGCACTCCGCTCATGTAGTCCTGCACCAAGCTGGCTCTCAACAGCATCAGGAGTCAAAGACATCAGAACGGGAAAAGGCATCCTTGGAAACAGAGACAGTCCTCATTTCATATTGTGACAGAGGGCCTGAGAGAAACTAATGCGAAGAAAAGGGTAGGCAGGAAGGCAAGGAACAATGATTTTTCCATTTGATTACATTTTGGAGACAAGGATTACTTTTTTTTTATTTCCACTCTTTCTCAAATATATAGAAGAGCTAAAAAGGATAATTTGGAGCTGGGAGCTCTTTGAAAAGCAAAGGAACTGCAAAAGAAATTAAAATGAGTTCAATATTTATACAGCACAGGTTTAATTAAATTAACAGGTCTGCAGATGTGCTGGGGAGATCAGCAACCTACCTTCTTCCCTTAAACCTTCTTATTCTTTGTTATTACAGCAAAATTTGTAGCTAATTACCGAAAACTGGAGCTTCCTTTAAAAAGAAAAAGGAAAAAGCCACCGAATAGACATAATAATATCTTGCAAGGAAAAGAAAGTAAAATAAAAAGTTCAACCATCCTTCCCAGCATGGGTGTCATCAGGGAAATATTTGAAAGCAGCATTCCTCTTTACAAAAGAAAAACCCTCAAGTTCCTACTCTCTCTGGGAGCTACTGAAATGGGATCACTGTGCAATCTCTGATAAAACAGGGAATTTCTATGGTTATATTCATTATCTGCAAGCAAATCTCTCTTCTAACCATCCGTCCAAGTCGCCAGTGCTATCACAAGTGGGACTGACACATTTGGACAACTCAGAGTTAGAAACCCTCACTTTTCAGTTCTCTGACATCTACTGGAAAGTGCAATCCTGAGATAGGCATTAACTCTCCCAAAGATGTACAGAAAGAGTTGAGTGTCCAAGGGCAGATCTGCTCCTTCGAGACATTATTAGATTCCTCACTGTGGGAAGAAATCCATGCTCCCAAGTCCAGACACAAGTCCAGTGTCCTAAATGCTGAACTCTAGAGCCATGTTTATACTTGCATGTTTGCTTGCTCTCACTCTACTCACAAACATCATGAATATTTAATTACTTCAAGCAGAGAAAACAGACTTCAGGAACAGGCAGAAGGAGTCATACCTTCCATTGCAAAATTATCTGCTGGCTACAACAGACTGAGAAATGCTGCATAACCAGTGGCTCACACAGGCAGGACATGTGCTGCAACCACCAGGATGCCAGACAAAAAGGTAGGTTCCCATCATTTCCATGTGCTGTTTGGTACTGTACTCCTGAGAACAACTACTAGCCTAAGTGCCAAGACTATGGATCCTGACAAACACAAGCTAGACACTGGTGCTGAGCAGCACTAACTAGAGAAATAACTACACGGAGCTTTAGGCACTTCAGGAAAAAATAGAAAACACAGCAACCTAATGACCCCCAGCATCAGGTAGTAGCAGGGAAATAACAAACAAACAGAACTAAAAGGACTTGGATCTTTCCAGGATCTGAGCACCGGAGCAGCAACTGACACCAGGTCACATCGTTTTCTTTTGTGGATATAGCTCAAAGTCTTATTTGCTCATGTTTATCACAAAGCTCCCAAATAATTTTATAAGACCGCACAGGAATCTGTGGATGTTTCTCCAAACACAGGGATATATGCAATTTATTTTTACCCAAAACTCCAGACTCCCCTTAACATAAAGCTAAAATACATAAAACTTGTGCCAGCAGCTAAGTCCTCCACGGTACAATGAATTACACCTTCCTGTGTCTCACTTGTTCTCACCCTGCAGTTGCGAAAGGAACACTCAAAGTTGTCCCGTGATACAGCATTAAAGAGAATTCCCAGAACAGCATTTTGTGTAAGGCTAACCTGCAACAGTGTCTCTCTCCTTAGCCCCAGCTGAGATGATACGAAGTGACATGCTCAAATTCATGCAGACAGTTACAGACAAATCAGGAACACAGCTAGTATTTTTCAACCCCTATTCTGGCCATCAGAGGAAATCTCTTCTTGAATCTTGCCTCATGACTTTTTCTGACCCAAAATACCTATGTGCATCTTGCACATTGCAAAAAGTTTGCAAAAAGTATCTGGACCACCTGCTTGCCGTGGATGCCGATATGACACAAGTAACATCTTAGTTGCACACAGAATTTCTTAAAAACGTTTCTTAAACCTTTAATTCAAGAAGGTACAAAAATACCTTGCAGGGAGAATGAGAGAAACAAAGCCTTGCAAATTTTTACTTACAGTACCAGTTACCTCAGATCTTCCCCTTCTAACTCCACCTCTAGGGCTTGCAGCTATTTCCATGGCTCTAGCAAATAACTCATCTACCACATCAGATCTCAAAAGGCCACCTGGATCACATCACCTCTATGCTGTACAAAAGAGTAGAGAAGGCATTTTCCTAGATCATCATCCTTCAGGAAGAAATCAAAAAGACAAAAGAAAGACTTCCAGTGCAAGTAATAAAGAAGAACATTGAGGAATAAGATTCAGGGACAAGAACAAAGTTCATCATTCTTCCACTGTCCATGTATCTTAGCAAATGAAAGATGGTCTTTTGATCAGCTCCAAACTAAACAAGCTACACTCAAATCCTGCAAAGTATAATTAGCACTTGCTATCAAAACCTCCTTACACTGTCTATCAGACCTAAAAGCTCCAGAGGACCGTGCACTACCTGAAGAAATACCAAAGAGCACAATCACAATAAAAAGAGAGAGAACAAAAACAAAACCAACCAACCAAACAAACAAAAAAACCCAAACAAAAAAAAAAGGAAGGTATTAAAGAGAAAAGAAATTAGTAAAATCTCTCAAGCATAATAAGAAGAAAGTAGAGGACAAGGGTACAAAGATAAGCAAAAAAATGGAGGAGAATTTAAAAACAGAAACATCTGGAGACAAGGTGGATTCCTGGATCCCACACTTCTTACAGCAGTGCAGCTGGGGAAGACTGTTTTTGCCTTGCTCATAAATGCTCCCAGCCCATCCCTTTGCTGATCTCTCTTTTTTTTTTTCCTTCAACTATTTATTTTCAAAGATCTTGTTTTCCTCCTTGTCATCATTGTGGGCTTTTTTTCCCCTTTCTCCCTCAGAGCAGCTGTCACATTTACTCAGGTCTCATGAACTGCTGTGCTGCGGGTGCATGCGATTAATTATACCGTTAGCCTTCATTAAGTCAGTGGATTGGCACTCCAGCAGAGAGGCAGCGGGACCAGAAGGAGAAGCTATTGAAAGCCAGCAGGATCTGTGTCCTGCAGTTTGTGTGTATGTTGGGCATGTGAAGCTTTTGTCCTCAAAACCCGCAATATCTGACTGGGTTTTGTATTTTGCAACAAACCACAAAGCTTCTGACTCCTTGAGTGCAAGGCTCAGTTAATAAAAGCCTACAAACCAAAACAGACACAAGGTCCTGGAACATTTTACTACCCCAAAATAACCTGCTACTGTAGCCTACTTTGTTTTGTGCAGTGGAGACGGATAAAGATCAGTGTAAGGACAATAGCTTTGGTCCTCATGGAACATAAAAGAGTTAAATTGTTCCCAGAAGGCCTTGAGTGCTTTCCTTCAGCATCACCAACTGTCCTGTAAAGCATACAGTTAAAATGCTTCTTTTCCATACTTCACAATAAGAAACTGCTTGGTCTTCCAACAGCCTGGGGAAGGGGACTTTACAGAAGGCAGAAGAGACTCCATTTTGTTTGTGGCATGGAATTAGCCTCTCCCATGCAAAAGCACAGGATACGTTCTGTGATGCTCAAAGATCAAAGACAAACCTCCATTTCTATCCAAATTGCACATACACATCTCAGCTGTTTCTACCTGGACTGATCATACCCTGTAATTGCAAGCAAGTTGTGAACACCTTACAGAATATGATAATTACAGCCCATAATCTCCAGGTGTCTGCTGGTAACATTACTCTGAACATAGGCATACAGTTCCTAAAAGTTATGACATGTCTCAGTTCTCTCTGGAGGGTGTCGCTACAGATACTGTCAGAGTTTCCCCTCAAAAGCTCTCCAGCTCAAAATACAGAAGTTAATTTTTCCATACTGAGTTTTACTAGTCACTGATCATTCTCCCTGCAAGAGAATTTGAATTCAGAAAATAGGGTAGTTTGACCACTCTAGTTATATAAGCAGAGATGCCTAAAACAAAGCAATTCTCTCCAGAGCTATTATTTTAGTTTTAGGCACCACTGAAAAAATAAAAATTTTAAAATATCAACCCCCAAATGATCCATAATACAGCTCATTCTCTGAAGTTTCAAATCTCCAAAATTTGGTTTACCACAAATGTAAAATGTGTTATATTGCAGAAACAACTAGAAGTGCCACAGCTCCCATTGCCAGTGCGGCACCAAATCCAGATGACTCAAGGTAATAGCCAAGGAATGTCTTAAATTACTTCAGACTGTAGTCAAGGACCCCAGAATAAGCAGAATCCATCGACCCTATTTGGGCAAGAGGATACCAGATAGCTCTCCAGGGAAGGAGCAAAAGTGACTCCAACATGGGAAGCTTTGACAGATTGATTGAGAGACAGAGAGATCAGATAAAAGTCCAATAGAGCAGATGCTGTAAGAGGATTAGAGCAAGCGGATTAGAAGCCTTGAGAATGCAAAGATCATCAGCCTCACGATTCCTCTTTAAACATAATCAGGAAGAAGTATCCCAACTCCCCCTCCCCAGTGCCAATACTCCATGTCCTTATTTCCTCTCTTTCTCCTCTTCCCTTTTTCAGTATTTCTCTCTCAATCATTTTATGTTCCCAAAAGGTGATTAATGTCATGTCATGGACCTGCATGAAGCTAAGTAGGAGAAGTTCCTAGAAATGTGGCAAGGTCCTTCCAGGCTAGAAGCAGCAGGACAACTATGGAGCTGGACAAGGACATACCCAAAAATCCAGGTCCTGATAGAAGCTGCACTCAGGTGGGTAACAAGCAGGAATGTCAGATGCTGGGGAGAATGTAGGTCCCAAATGGATGAGGCTACTGCCAAGAACAGAAATGTAACATTTTTTCCAGACACTACTGCTACTGTCCAAAAATCTTCTGTTCCCATGACAGCTTCACCCGTTTGTTACGCTCCCTTCACCTCTCCAACTCATTTAGGGATGGCTGAAGAGCCCACCAGCATCCACTGAAGAACTCTCATCAAGTTATACAATATTCTTCTTCACTCCTCAACCTTGAATCTGTCCAGTTTGGCCTGTACTGTCCTTATATACTGAAAGCATTTATCCACAGGATTTTTCCAATAGTCTTCTAAGTGGGTTTACAGATGTTGGGAAAAGATCAGTATATCCTGAGCACCAGCACTGGGTAGCTATGAAATGTATCCACCAAGTATGCAAGTTTGGCATTTGCTTAACTTGTCAATAGAAACCAACAGGGATCCAAAATCACAGCATGAAACATGCTATTCATAGCACCCGCCACGCTATGGATAGACAATACACAGAGTTTAAGTGAACAACCGTGCATATCCATAGGCCAAAATAAACTTAATGTTTTCCAAGCAATTATGAATCAGCTCACAATGAACAAAGTTTGTATGTCACTCACATGCTCTAAAAAAATTTGATTAATCAAATCATTTGATGCACTACATAACAATCCTCCCAATGCCACTTCAAGTGAATCATTCCATCATCAGTTTTACAAGGCCCATAAAAAAACAAAACACACAAAGAAAAACAAACAAAACAACAACAAAAAAAAACAACAAAAACCAAACAAAAAAAAACCCCACCAAAACTAGCCTAGAATTCAACCTACACTGACTCCATAAATGTAAATATGCATGTGCACATGGATGGAAAATCACCTGTAGCTAATGCCACAGGTGGCAGACTTTCCACATACTGATCTATAAGCTCTGGAAGGGGAGGTTTCCACCAAGAGCACTTGTATTTAGACATACCATACTTAGCTCTGGATACCATCTCTGAACTTCTTTTGAGACCTCCTCATCCTTTCCAAACTCATGTACAGTTTAGGTCACCTACAGTACTCCTCATGGTATACCCTTCAGGCCATGGTCTCTCCATCTTCTCCCCTAAAGACTGCTTTTTGTGCTTTGCATTTAAAAGCAAATACAAGTAGATCTTTAGTTTGCATGTTCAGTAGAAGCTACAGTTTAGCTCAAGTCGTAAACCACCACCAAACCTTTATTCTATGGATAAAGCACTTCAGCGTCAAATGCATAAAGTGGCTTTGCCCAGGACCAGCAGCACCAGCCACCTAACCCCAGATCTGCCTGTAGGAACTATCCCCAGATTTTGTCTCCCTAAATTGACACTAAGAACATAATTATTAGTCCCAGTAAATGAAATCCAAGTATTGGGTTGTGAGAAGGAGGACGAAAGAAAGGGAAAGTCTACCTGACATAAATGATTCTATCAAGAACTTCAATTAAATTGATTGATACAAGTTTGCCAGCAAAAGGGAAAAGTGGCACCTACCTTCCGCAGCCCTGTTTAGACTCTAAATAGCAAAGTAAACCAATAATGCAAGAGAGGCTATAAATCTCAGCTGGGCCTGGTGACAGGCACTGTGCAAAGCTATTAGCAAGGAAGGAGATTAACTTTGGTATTCAATCCCTTAGCCTCTCGGTTCCTTCTCCCCTTCTCTTCCTGCTCCAAGGTCAGAACCTCAGTTATTTCCCCATATACATATATATATATATATTTATATATGTATATACTCTTTTCACCCTTACTTCCTAAGAGCAATGCGTGCAGTATGGAGTGACAGTCTGCAACATCCAAGGACCCTAAAGAAGATGTATAAGGGGAAAGTGTGAGACAGACTCCCAGAGAAATCTCTGCCCTAAAGAGCCAGATGCTTAGGGACTTGCCCATCTGCCCGTTTCCAGGTTTCTCCACAGATTGCATCTACACAGGCCAGAAGAACTAAGGCTGCTGTTAGAGAAATGTGTTATTATACACTTGCTTGACTCTGAAGGTAAAACACACATCAGGTCTCTACAATCAGCAGGTTTAGTCTGTGCTTATCCCTCATAGGAAGGAATTCAACTATTTGCTACAATGATTCAAAACATACATATATCACCTCAGCTCTGCTCATCATCTCTGCTTACTCACCTCTTCACTACAGTTGCTTCTGTGTGGCCTTTCTCCACAGAATAACCAGGTGCCATGGTCTTCCTAATGGGCCCAGTGGCCTGATGTGTTTTCCTCTTCAGTCCCAGCACTGGGGTTGTGTGGCTGCATGCCTGCAAGCCCTGGCTGGCTATCCCTTACAATCCTTTGTGCCATCCTGCAGTGAATTTGCTATGACAGGCTGGACATCTGGCAGGGGCAGGAGAAATCCTGACCATTACAATTAGAGCCCTCATCCAGCCACACATTTCTCTTCCAACACACTGAGAAAGGAAAGGAGACCCAGCCACTGCTACTGGTGTGCATGTGCCCCCTCTCCAAAATGACTCAAATTTCCTTGCTAGCCACTGCACCTGCCACACACACCAGAACAACCTGTATGGCGCTCCGAGGGCTGGACACAGCAGCAGTGTTACTCCTGCAAATCACAGACTGACAAGATGGAAAATTCCTCCACTCTAACTCCTACAACATTGGATGAAGCAGATACAAGTAGCCACTACAGCCTTGTCCCTATCTCATTCTGATGGAGAAAATACAAAAGAGGGAAAGAGGGGGAAACAAAGACAGCCGAAAACAAACTAGAAAAAGATAGAGCAGCAAAAATAATTGGATGATGTGAAATTAAATTCAGTTCACTCATGGGGATATACAACAGTTCCCTCCGACTACCAAAGAAGTTATTTCTTCTAGTGGAGAAATAGAAATTAGAGGTATTTTTCCTTAAAGAATGAAATCTATGTTAAAAGCAGAGGCAAGCAGCAGCATTTTACAAGGCAGGGATGCCACGATGCTCTCAACATAAAACTACAATAGTCAGTGTAAGCAGAATCTCTGAAGATATGTCTTGGTAACGCAGCTGATGGAGGACCAATTAGAGGAAAGTAACTGAGATCAGCATAGCAAAAGGCCATTTTGTTTTGAACTTAGAACTCTGGAAACTGCCAATGGACCCAAACCTGACCCACTCGTTGCGCCTTTGATAATTAAGCTCTCCCCAGTCCCCCCAGTCTTGAACATAACCATTCCTGCTAACAGTGTAGTTCGGGCACCTGAAAGCTGAGCATCCACCAGCTGCTGAACTACATACTAACGTGCAAAACATCAGAAGTGCAAGCTTGCATTTAATGAACATAGCCTGGCAAGCCCAGCACTGCAGAGATGAAATAGTGCATTTGCTTATCTACATCTCTGCTGATAATCTGCTTTATATTCTCTAGAGAGCTTTTATTTTTCTGGGTGCAATGAGGAGTAAAAAGAAAAAGAAAAAAAGAAAA
>WUAM01000320.1:6575940-6587196 GCA_024336885.1 Actenoides hombroni | reverse complement strand
TACCAAACAGCACAGGAGTCCCTTATCAGCAAATAACAGATGCAAGTGGGTCTCCAGGATGAAAAAAGGAGAAAAAGAGGGTCCTCGGGTTCTGAGAGGGATGAGAGGTTGCCAGGAACATCATGGAAGGTCATGTATTTTACATCCTACATGTGGAAAACCTAATGCACAGACTGACTTAATGAGCCCCACATTTCTGACACTCAGATTCACAAATTGCCAGGTGTCTGGGGCTTACTAGGGCTACCTAATGCTAACTATAAACATTGGCTACAAAATCGTGTTCTGAGTTTAAAGTGCAGAATGCATCTAAAATAGTGGAGGTATATAATTCTGTCTGCTTATTCCAGATTCCACACTGAAAAAATAGCACTGAGTTTTTATTGAAGAAACAACTATGTTTACACAGCCCCCCAGATGCAAGTACTGTAAGTGCTGGATATATTTACATATCCTTTGATGTTAAGGCAAAACCAAATCTCTAACTACTACAGAAAATAGATCAACAATTAAATGAACCAGGAACAAAGGATAGGTGTCTCCAGCTTAATGAAATACAGCCCTTAAACAAATGTTGTGAAAGGCTCTTCAGGTATTTTGTATTTTAATATCTTCTCTTTAAACTGCCTATAAGGCCGAAAGGGATAAATGGCAGGGGATATTTAAGAAACATGATCGATCTCCCTTTTAATTTTTAATTTCCCTGTAAAAGTAACAGTGTTATCTCTAGAAATTCACTTGCTCGGGGGCATTTTTACAGTCTCCAGCTTTGCATGAATTCTCCCTAGAGATCAAAAGGTCCCTCGACTCTCATCTAGCAAACATCTGACTAAACTGCCTATTAGACAATAACGCCCTCCAGCAAGAGGGGAAAACATGGCTCTGTTCCCCTGCTGTCTTCTCCCTCCACGGTCCCCAGCACAGTACGGACAAGACTGCAACAGCCTCCTGTTTTGAGGGAACTGTCATCAGTGGCTGAGACACTCGGAGAGTGAGAGGCTGGGCAACACAGGGGGACACCAGCTTGAATGAGAATTTCACAACTGTTTCCTAATGTTTTAGGCTGCTGTTTTTTCTCCCTCTCTAGCTAGCAAGGACAACACAGACCACTGCAGGCTTAACCATTTAGCTCCAGTAGCCCACCATGCACTCTACAAACTAGCAAATTCAAAGCCCTCTTAAAAGGGACTGGAGATGACACAGCAAGAGACAAATGTCAAACATGCCCCAAAAACACTGAAACCAGCCCTGCATCCCCAGCATTAAATGTTCTTTGGCAAACACAGCCTCACACACAAAAAAGATCCCTGCTGGCCTCTCATCTGCCGGGGCTTATGTACCAGCACAGGAACCCAGCAGGAAAGAGTCAAAAGGTCTCTCCCCATCTTTCACCCTCTGAATAAAAAAAATTAAAATCATCCAAGGAACTGAATATTTTCAATAGAAGGGAAAACCCTTGCAGAGCTAAGGACAACAGCAGTGAGTTTTCCACAGTGCTGTTGTACTCAGTAGCTGTGCTTAGGGATTTACCTGCGAGCAATTCCAGTATTTGCATCCCAAACCGCACTTACCATCACCATTCCTGAGCAATCTGGTGCTGGCTGCATTCACTCCTTGTGCAGCTATGCACTTTCCTTCACCCTCCTGAAGAGAATTGCTCCCCCTGAGAAGCTTCAAAGACAAAGCTTCAAAATTCAGCTTTTTTTTTTTTTTTTTCTCTGCCCTACCTTGCTGGAGACCATCCAGGATCTACCATTCTGGGGCTGAATTCTTCTCTCTAAAGTAACAGCAGTGAGGCTAAAGGAATAAGACCCACAGAAATGAGCTCAGAATCTAGCCACTAGTTTTCTGTGCCCTGGATCAGACAGGGACACGAATGCTGCATGGAGAGTCGCTTTGCTCAAGGGAAAGAAAAGAGTGTGCTTCATGCAGCAGGAGCATCTCCGGCTGGTAGTCTCCAAAACAAATAATACCAGGGATGAAAGAACCATGCCCTTTACACTGCTCTTGCAGTACACATTTGCACATCTTCCCAACACAGACTTCTACTAAGCTCCACAAAAAGTAAAGCACTTAAAACATTTCAATCTTAACAAAGCAAAATGCATATGGATTACAGCAATGTGGAACTGAGCTGGCAGTGAAATGGACTGACTGAATCTGTTAGAGTCATTTTATATCTGATTTCAATTATTCTTCTATGCAAGGAGGTCAAGGTCACAGAACAATTTAGTGGCAGAGCTGCAGATGGATCCCAGGTGACTGACAACTAACCCCTCCTCCCCTCCAGCCCTGGCCTATCTCTTAACTACCAAACAGCACAGGAGTCCCTTATCAGCAAATAACAGATGCAAGTGGGTCTCCAGGATGAAAAAAGGAGAAAAAGCGGGTCCTCAGGTTCTGAGAGGGATGAGAGGTTGCCAGGAACATCACTTTTCACTATTTACTATTCTTATTTTTCATTAGATTATACTGACCAAATATACTTGGCTATTATGCAGAAAGGCATCAAGGGACCCAAAAAAGTCAAATTAATTCCTGATTTATCAACAGAAAATGCAATAACCATAGGGGGAAATCAGCATATTGCTCATGTACTAAATGATCACTTTCTAGACAAAACTGGGAATAAATCCAGGAACAAAGAATAAATGCAGAAGGGCTGTGGTTGTAGTACTGAGGAGCCAGTCCACAAAGGGATATTATGGAGAGCACTATTAATTCAGTCACCCAAAGGAATAACAGTATTGCTGCAAGACGAAGAGCGTTTAGACTCACTGTATAGCAGGGCTAAACCAGACCATAGGTTTTTCACAATATCAACAAGAATTTTGTATGTATGTACAAAGGAGACGCCCTTATTGCTCAGAGGAGACCCTATCGCTCTCTACAACTACCTGAAAGGAAGTTGTAGCAGGGTGGGCAATGGTCTGTTCTCTCGGGCAGCAAGTGATAAAACAAAAGAAAATGGCCTGAAGTTGCACCAGAGGAGGTTTAGGTTGGACATAGGAAAAACTTCACAGGGAAGGGTTGCAAAGCAGTGGAACAGGCTGCCCAGGGAGGTGGTGGTCACCACCCCTGGAGGTATTTAAAAGACATGTAGATTAGGTGTTTAAGGGACATAGTTTACTGGTGGGATTGGCAGTGTTAGGTTAATGGTTGGACTGGATGATCTTAAATGTCTTTTCCAACCAAAATGATTCTATGATTCTACATATACTTATGTGTGAGTATGTATGTGTAATGTTTTTAACATCCCATAGCATCCTCTGCTTCTCTAGTCTTCCACCTTCTCATATCTCTACTCGTGAACCAGAATCCTGTTCTCAGCCTTCTGTTATTCCATGCTTGACTTCTGTGCACAGATCTACCGCAGGAACCATTCAGCGCTGCACTGAGTGCTGAGCTATGGCAAACTCGTATCACAGTTAGATCACAGCTGAGATAATGGAGTGCACAGGGATCTGGGAAAAGCAGTTAGCTCTTACAGCTGAAAGATGGCATGATGGAAGTTGTGACTGAAATAAGCAACGGCTCAGGGCTGTCACAGAGTAAGGATATGCAGACTAGAAAGAGTTCAGATATGGCCTTTGAAGAAACGCTGCTTAATATATAAACCAAACACCCAGAGCTAACTGGAGCAACTTAGCAGATGGATAAAGCAATGAATAAAGACATGACAGAAGGTTAATAACCAACAAAAAGCACATGGGAACACCTATACGGTATACAAGGGAAGGTAGTAATACAAAGTAGAACAGAAAAAGTACAAAGTAAAGCCGAGTTCATGGACATAAGAACTGGAATCACAGCTTAAAAATAATGTGCCACCAGGGCAGTGCTGGTATATTTGTGATTTGCCATAATGACTAATGAAAAAAAGAAGTGACAAATTCAACATGGAATCACATCTATAGTTAAAAGCAACTTTGATAGGACAAGACGCTTGGTTCAGAAGAAATAGGGAGCCCGGTAGCAAAAACCACACTGATACACCTCAAATTATATCTGCAACACTTCCAATCAAGAAGCAAACTGGATGAAACAGCAAGTATAGAATCTTCTAGTGTATACCATTAAAAGAGAGGAATAACACTCTCAGACATGAAGCAAAGCTTCTACTTCAGGAAGGCAAAGAAAACTCAAGTTTGGATTATAGAGAAGACAGAGCAAGTGTCAATCATCTATGTACAATTAGTTACAGACACTGCTTCATCTGAAAAAAAATCCCTATGTCAGATAAACACACAAATATGTTGTGCAAATATGGTATCAAATGCCAGAGAGGGATGCATAAATCCTAACATTTATTGATATCATTAATAATGATATTGAATAGTATCAGTCCCAATACAGACCCCTGGGGGAGACCACTTGTTACTGATCTCCGTTTGGACATAGAGGCACTGACTGCAACTCTTGGGATGTGATCATCCAGACAGTTCCTTATCCATTGAATCGTCCATCCATCAAATCCATATTCACTGCTTCAGTCACTAAAAAACTTTCTAAACTAGAATAGGAAAAAAGGCAATACAAAACTCTGATTAATATCTCATATTTGAGAATAATATACAACTGGGATAAGCCCAGCAGGCAAAAGTCATTTGGGCCACATTTGCAATGATCTCATCTACTTCTCTTTCTTTGAAAGACATTACAATTAAAGGGATACAAAGCATCAAGGGAAATCCACCTGGGCATCAACTCCACCTCTGCTCTTCTCTCTCTAGGTCCTCTCAACAGCCCTTAATCCCCAACCCAGACTCCAACAACCTGTCCTCAGACCACATCTCCAGCAGCACTGAATGCAATTACTGTAATTGATGTGCTGCTTTTGTTAAGACCATGGTATCAATAAATGGGAGTAAAACAAGCTGCTAAGGAAGATGCAGGAAATTTATTAGAATGGATGCATGCAGTGGCTGGCATAATAACTGTTGATGGCCAATTCATAAATCACAGTGGGACTCTTTGGGAGACTTGTAACTCCCAGGCAGCTTCCCTCATAAAACAACAACACTGTAAGGAAACAAATGAGAGACTGCTGTTAAAGGCAGTGCAAAACCTTTCCTATGCCAGTCACAGACTCAAAAGCTAACAAGGATCCATTAGTCTAAGTTACCAGGCTCAGAAGCAGCTAAAAATCTGTCTGGAAATGTCAGACAACAAGCTCCAACACCTTCTTTTCCAGAAGAGGGGGAAGTCATACCTTGGATATGCTCTTGGACATCTCAAGGCCTGCAGTTTTAAGAGTCCAGTGACCCAGAAAACAACTCAGTACTTATGAAAGGTCATCCAGCATGTCAGAAGCACTCAGTCCCCACAACAGTATCACACAGGTAGCCAGCACATTGAGACTGCTGGCACCCAGTGCAGGAACCCAGGGCCACAGAGGGAGTTACCACAGCAAATGGTAGCCCTACAGGTCCTGGCATGAATGTGACTGCACGTAGGCCACGGCAAAAAACTCAAAAGCACTACTGTGTGGCTGAGCAACCAAACCAACCAAATGTCATCCTGCTCTCATGATGGCAGGCCCCTCCAGAAGCAGGTCTGCATCATCCCCTGCTACGCTAACCATGCAGCTTGGCAGGCACAATCTTTCCAGTAGGACAGAAGCAGAAATGCTGCACTGTTTCAGTTGGCCCATCTTCTCCCCAGGGCAGCCACAACAGTCTTGTTACTTGCCTCTGTCCCCAGTACCCTCTAAAATGGAAACATCAGGGTAGTGGTGCCCTGGGCCATTTCCTCTGGCTTTCACGAACCCCCAGGATGTGCATGGTCCCTGGCCACAAGATGCCATAACCATGGCTGTCGCGTGGATGAACTGTCAAACTGGGGCATTGGTATGGGCTCCTGGATGAACTGGTCCCTGAAGTCCATACCTGTTCTGCATCCCCTTTCTCCCATATCCTTACCTGTGGCATTTGATCCATGTGAGTAGTGATGAGAATGTAAGGAGGGAAACAGAAAGGGGCTTACACATGACAAATGTTCCATGTAAATTTCTAACGGCAATAAACGTGTTTTATTTTTATGATGATATATTAATGTCCTCATAAGTATAGAGACTGGCCTGAGGCATCATTCCATTGTATTAGAGGTTGTTGCTGCTTGCAGCTGGGGGTGATAAATAGCACCTCCTATGCAAGGGACTCAAGAGACGACTTGTTATGCAAACAGTTTACCCTTTAAGGCACAGCACTGCTTTAGGACCAGGACTACACACTGCAGCTTTACACGCTGTAACTGCTACACCCCACTTCAAAGCCTTCTCTCCCTGGAGTACGGCCAGGAATATCTATAGGCTCTGTGATGCAGGTTGAGGCTATCACAGCCAAATCTCATTTCAGTCTGTATTCCCAGGCCAGTCTCCTTCCTGAGGGGTCCATCTCACACACTACTAGTCTGGCTGGCTGGCCCCATGAGGGCTGTGCAAGTATTTCTGACTGTGCAACACTGTTCACTCTATCACCAAACATTGGCTTACCCAGCAAGACATAAAATCACTCAGGGATGCCTGTTTCTCCAGCATGTGTTATAACAATGCTACGATTTGGCACTTACTCTGCACCTTTCATTTAGGAATCTCAGAACGCCTTTTAGCAGCCTCATTATCCTCACTTCCTTTATGTAATGAAATAACTCATGTAAGTCAAAAAAAGTGTAAGTCACAAAGCAGGAATGGGACAAAGACTCTTCAGTAGCTTCACGGTCTGGATCTACTAGATTATTCCTCAATATATTTTACAGCCAAGAATTAACAAGGTGCATACTCTGAAGATCCCACAGCACTTGAACACTGTAAGCTTAATCCAGTTTTATAAACCATTACACATGGAACTGAGGCACAAGGATGACAACTAACTTGGCGAAGGTCCTACAACCATTTAGTGTCAGAATCATTTATCTTACAAACACCTCAAGGAAGATAAGCAACACCACTATTGCCTTTACCGTTACAAACAAAAAATACTAGCTAGTAATAAAAAGCTTAGGAATAGATACTAGCTGCTCTAATTCCTCTTCGATACATAAGCAATGAGACCATTTATCTCCCACCACATCCCTCATGTGAGGGTCTTTTATTGTCTGCTTTTTTAAAGTAATCTCTGTTAGGAAATCCTAGGTATGCTGGCCACTTTACCGAGAGATATACATCTTTTGTTAAGGCAAGAGCAATAGGCAACAATCACACCAGAAATATCAAGAAAAGGGCCACAGTAAAGAATGATGCATATATACTGACAGGAAAAAAAAAATGTTGATGGCATGGGTTACCTCCTAGGCAGCTCGTACCTGATATTTGCACCTTGAGCACACACTGCACACTTCTGACTTACAGTGTACAACTCTAACTTAAAAGCTGAGGCTCCAGAGGTAGTGGCTGTAGCTGTTGTGCATGTCATACAGCCGTGAACGTGCAATAAATACTCAAGTCAATCTGTAATAGATTTGATCACGCTTGAAACTGCTCACTTTTTAAAACCATCCCAATTCAACTTTAATTCTAATCTCTTTGGTTTTTGTTTTGTTGGGTTTTTTTCTTTCTTTCCATGCTGCTAGCTTTGATGTTGAAAGCGAAGGAATAAGGGCTTCCAGTACCACCACCATCAAGGTAATAGATGTGATAGACTCAGGCTTACCACTGACTAGGTTATTGATTAAAATATGTCAGAAGATGCTTTGGAAAGGCTGCAAGAGGTTTCAAACATTAAAAAAAAAAAAAAAAAAAAAAAAAGTTAAATGTATTTCACTCCCAGAAGTGTATTTCAGAAGACTGAAGGTCAATTATCCCAGCAATTTACAGCCAGTCTCAACAATTTGGCTTGATTAGAGAGTATAATACAATAGTGTTCTCCTCCTCTCTCAGTCTCCCCCCCTGCTCCCTTCTTTAGCAGCAGGTTTGAATGCAAGAAACAGCAGAAAGTGCAGGGCACCTATATCACTGAATAAAGCAGCAAACAAGCATTTGTCAGTAGATCTTGGCAAGTGCAGACATAGAGAACATATGCTAACCAGCAAGCATTGCAGGAGGGTTTAAAAGCTGAAAGATTGGGTTGGCAACACATCAACGAAGAAGAAATGGGAAACTTTAATCACCAAGGAGGTCATTTGCCTGGTGGGGAATATCAGTTATTGGAGGAAGATGCACACAGATTTGGCAGTTGCAAAGTGGATTTCTATGGAAAAATTGATAGTTTTGCATAATCTGCTCATCCCTCACCATGTCCCTCTTTCCTTCAGCACTGACCTGCCAAAGTCATGATGCTTGCCCTCCCCAGGCCCTGCCATTGTAGACAGAATGCAGAGCCTTGCTGCTCTTCCGCTCCCACCATGCTGCGCCACACACACAGCCTGATACCATCGTAGCCACACATATTGGAACTCTTCTAGTTCTTCCAACTGACTGTTTTAACTACTCACAAGGCAGGTAGGGACAGTGGGTATCACATCCTGGATGGGTAAAGCAAGGCTGCCAATCTGCTCTCACCAGCAGTCAGATACACTGAAAGGTTGTGAGCTGGTATGTTACTGGCATCCAAGGTGCTCTGACAGGGTTGGTATCTTCCTGCAGCCCAAGCAAAGCATTCTCACGCACCCATGTCAATCTTAAAAAGGCCAAAACACATCTGTGGTACAAGTGCTTTGTCTGCTGATTACTGCACAATGCACAGACACAAAGCCTTCCAAGCCTATTAGGCGTGCCTCTACCTGCCCATGTTCTACAAGGGGTGATGAGTATTTTCTGTTCATTCCTTCTTTTCACAGGTTATCAACTGCTCACTTCCTCTCTCCTCAGAGCAAAGAACTACAAAATCTTTCTGACCCAGTGCACAATGATGTTTTATTTCAAATTATTTTAAGCCTCCATTCCCCCAAACGCACAAAGATGTTTTCCTCCCACAGGAGAGCAGAAGGGGTTAAAAGCCCACCCTCATTTTCCTTGATGGAGGCCATCCAGGCATGACCCTGTCTGAGTGGCAGACACATAGGAAGTGGATTATCAATAACTCTTCTTTCTAACTTCTTTCACCCTCCCTCTATACAATGTCAATGAGCTGGAAAATGAAAGGAATAATGCAGGTTTAAGAGGCCAATAATTAGGTCACAGATGATCTCAGCTTGGATCAGCTGACAGCTGGTGCCTATCTTGCCCTAGTGAGCAAGGGGGCTTTCAGGACTCCCAGGTTTAGGCCAGCCTCCCCTTCTCTCTCCACTCTACCTCTTTGTTCCCAGACTCCCAAGAAGCAAAAATTGACAACTGTAATGCAAATCTACTTGGTTTCCATCCACGGGAGTTTACAGTGAGAAATGACTTTGCTTGCTTTTGGCCTAAATTACCTTAAATCCTCTTTCTTGCTGCCTCACTACCACTGTGTCAGACCAGCACCACAGTCAAGTTATTGCTCCCATGCTGTCCCCTTCCTCCCCCAACTCTATCCTGCCCACTCCTGAACATAATCTCAATGTTTGCTTGTTTTAGCTTCCATAATCCTGTTGTCTTGCAAATCTCCTCACCATAATCCTGCTTTTGTCTGTCAATACAATTTGTTTGCTGTGGGGAGAGGAAGGGAGGTGAAACATTGCTGGGAATGGAGAAAGCCTTTGCTGCTGCTTTTCAAGGTTCTACCCATTTTCAAACACTCTCCAGGAGATTTGGCACTGCTGTCCACTCAGCACCTGGGGGGGGGTGTCACAGTTTTCAAGACTAAGAGTTTTCTGGGTCAAACCAGTGGCTGCTGCGGAATGAATAGCATGGTAGCAAGGAAGTGTTGTACGTGCCTGTACACGCTAGAGGGAGAGGAAGACAAGAAGCTGCTTTCTCCTCGATGAAGGGCATACAGTCATCTTCACCTGTGCAAAGCAGAGGTAGAAGCCAAGGAGTGGAGCACTGTAGTAGGCAGCGACATGCAAGGGACTAAAGAACAAAGCCTGTATCACTTGCACACTAACACAATGGCGACAGGCAGACAAACAAACTGGTAATTGATTGGTAGGAGCTGTGGCAATTTTGCGTGTTTGCATGAATAAAGAATCAGCTTAATCAGACTAATTTCTTCCAGTCAAAACACAGCATGGGCTCCAGAACTCACAGCAAAATTCTGCTGCACCAGCCAAGTTTCACACCAGAACAAAGGGGCTACGAATTCCACACAATTTGGATGCAAAACTGAGAGTCAGGCCAAATGCCCAGAAAACACTTCTGAATTCAGACAACCACCCACTGAAAAAGGACAACAAATCATGAAACTAGGCGATGATCGTATGATTCCGGGTTTGTTTGCAAACATTTCAAAGAGAGATATCGTAGCTAAGTGAGCTGCATCTTAGGTCTGCTGAAGCAGATAGGAAAAGAGGGGGCTGCATGCCATTCCAGGAGGGAAAGAAAACCAAAAGCAATGCTTTTAAGAGATTAAGAAAAGCATCATTAACATCCCCTTTCCTGATGTCAGCTCTCTACCTCAGGTCTCCTACTAGGAAAGGAAGTATTAAAACGTTGCATTGAGAATATTCCTCCCTCAAGGGACGTGTGGCATAAGCTCTTTGCGGAGAAAAAGGATTTTTGGATTTACACTGAGCTAAGCTTGAGACCCAAGCACTTGGGATGCTCAAAGCATACTCCGATCAAGTTGAACACACTGTTTATCTTATATTTCCCATTGCAAGTCTTGCTCTTTTAAATGTTTTTGTCCATTTTTCCCAAAGTACATCACTTGAAAAAGTGCATTCTGGGAAGCATCGCTCACAGTAGTAGTTTTCACGACCATTTATGTAACATTTGGATTTCAGTCTATAAGGTTTGTTTGGAATATTAAGGGTTAAGTCAACTAGCTATAGAGTTCAGCTTATTGGAGATTTTAGGGCAGAATAAATACTCAGAACCCATAAATCAAACAAACCATCAAGGGCCAGGAAGCATTATTAAAAAAAAAAATTCTGCATTCTTAAAGCAACATGGAGGGAATTCCCAGACTAAATGTTGCTAAAGCAAAAGATTAGAGGAAAGGCAGTAAAGACTCTCGGAAAAGCATTTCTTGAAGATGTTTATA
The DNA here is from genome assembly GCA_024336885.1 of Actenoides hombroni. Lineage (NCBI taxonomy): Eukaryota > Metazoa > Chordata > Aves > Coraciiformes > Alcedinidae > Actenoides > Actenoides hombroni. The sequence continues at coordinate 6,576,139 of WUAM01000320.1, read as the reverse complement.
AACTTACAGGAGCACAGTACAAGAGGGTATTCATGCTATGGAAATTCACAACTGAAACCAGCACTGAATAACCAGGGTTCTCACAAAGGGGCTGGGACTTTGAGGAAGGAAAGGAAAAGAGGGGAAAAGAGGGGAAAAGAGGGGAAAAGAGGGGAAAAGAGGGGAAAAGAGGGGAAAAGAGGGGAAAAGAGGGGAAAAG
>WUAM01000320.1:6553338-6575840 GCA_024336885.1 Actenoides hombroni | reverse complement strand
GAAAAGAGGGAGAAAGAGGGAAAAGGAGGGGAAACGGGAGGAAAAGGGAGAAAAAGAGGGGAAAGGAGGGGAAAAGAGGGGAAAAGAGGGGAAAAGGAATCGTACAAAGCTTGTGACAGCAGCTGTAAGCAAATCCAATACTGCAGGAGTGGCCCCTTCCTACACTAGTTTCAAGATCAGGAACTTGTTGTCCACCAATTTATTCTACAATATGTTGTTGTTTAGCTTCCTCTAAGTGGGAGACCCCTTCCACTTCCTTGGCCCTGTTGTTGCCCTTCAGATTACTATATCCACTTGCATTTCTCTGATAAGTGTGCCCACCAAGGCTTCAAGAGAAAACACAGCTTTTATCAGCAACTTTATCCCACTTTGATCCACCTGTCCTCACCTACCCAGGGCTGAATTCCTGGCAGTTATCATCTCACAGAAGTGTATCACACTCCATTTAATTTCTGAACAGTCATCATCTAAAGATACGCAACTCGATGTTGTATGTCTTGAATAAAATGGAGTATTTCCAGACAAGTTGCAATATTTTGCACTTATTTGCTTCAAAATCTGGTATAGATTTTGCCACTTCCTGTGGCAGGTCAGCCACTATTATTATGCCCATTGCAGAGATAAGGAACCTTAGTTACAGGGTGTGGTAGAGCTGGTAACCAGGGGTTAAGGAACTAGATGACCTTGGCTAGTAGTTTCTATTGCCACCTACAAGGCTCCCTGTATACACTCTTGAAACTTGCAATTTTAAACACTGTCACTTAGAAGGAACATTTTCCCCAAAGCTAATGTGCTTTATGACAAGAAATATCACTCCCTCTGCACCCTGGAAGAGGAATCACTGATGCCCCACAGGATACCACTCCATGCAGTCATAATGGCCTTGACATCTCAATCTAGATGGTTCTACATGCAGAGGTGCCAATGCCATGAAAAACCACCTGCTCAAGCCAGGGCTCCATATACTGGATAGCACATAAATTATACTGCAAGAGACTGGGACCAAGCAGCTTGTTGTTAAAGAAGAGCAGCTCTTAATCTAATACTTACTTAATATTTAGGTTCCTCATACTGGCTTACCGAAAGGCATCCTATCCACGGAAGATCTGTAAACATGCACAGCCAGCCTCCTCCCGCCTCACACTTTACAACCTCATTCCTACCACCTGGGATTACAAGACAAGAAATCTGGTTAGTTTTGAAGTGTGAGGAAGCTCAGCTTCTCTCCTCCACTTTTTCCCCCCCAGTATGGCCACATCTTCCATCATAGAAGCTTGGGTGTTTCAAAGGTACAGGCGTAACATCTTCCCATGGTCAGAAGCAAAGTCAAAGTAAAGCCATGAGACAGTGCGTGTTTTGAGGAACTTGCCATTCCTTCCTGGCCACCCAAAAATATGTTAGTAAAGCAAGGAAGGTGGTGAAGTTTGAATGTGGGATCATTCTGTGGACACTCGATGAGGTGACACTGACTCTTTAGCCCTTCAAGCTCAGGCACACATTACTGAACTCAAGAAGCTGTGAATAGTACGTTCTACCCAATCTAACACTGACGCTGAGGAAAAAGGATGATTTGTACTTCTGTAATTCCTCCTACTCTGGTGGATTCTGAGGCATTTTGAAGTTAGTATAAGGCTTCAATATCACTGAATACAACCTTTGCCATCTGCTGTGAGACAAAGTAGCTGCTCAGCTATAGTATGTAAGAGATTACAGTGCAGCAGAGAAGGGTTCTGCACAGAATAAAGAAAAAAGGCAGAGAAGCACTGAGACAGGGAGGTGCTAAAGGTGCAGTTTTGGCCAGGACAGAAAAGCAAATAATTGCTATTAAAGAAGTGGTGATGTTTAAGTCAAAGATCTCAGTTTTACATCCAGGCTGAAAACAAGTATCTGAAGACTTTCTGCCTCTGATACTGTATTGGATGTTGTATGCGGAAATTGGTTTTGCCTTGGCTTTTGACAGATGCATTTTTCAAGACTCAGAAATGGCAAAGCCCTCAATTCTGGAATGTCAACATTTATGATCAGAACAGGCTCTGACCTTAGATTACACAAAATCCAACAGGTGCATCAGGATTTGTTTTAACAATTCATGTACCAAAGTTTGCTCGTGGGACTGTTTCACGACTACTGACATCTTTGACTAAACAATCTCCCCTGTATCAATGTAGCGCATGACTTTTTAGTTCAGAAGACGTGATGCTGAAGCCCTGTAAATACTTCAGCAGAAGCTGCTTCAGGTTCGCTGCTGCATTAGACTGGATATAATTTGTTCTGTAATCCACTTAACTGGGACATGCTTCCCCAAGGAAGCATGTTTACCTACGGGATTCCACAAGGAACTGATTTAAGCCAGCAATACTTAACGGCAATAACTACTGTTTAACGGAGACATTAATTCTGCTCAATGGGGACAAAATGCTTCTGTTAAGGAAATTTTGCTAAGACCTGTCAATGCATAATGTTAACTCAAGACTTCAGCAGGCTTACATTAGTTAAGCATCTTTCTAATTGGGCCAAACAGTTGCTGCAGATGCAACATTCAAGCCCTCAGTTGTGCTAAGACTATACAACTGGCATTAAAGTAGACAAGGATGTCAGGTGGCCAAGCAGCTCTCAGAAATGAACTCTTATAATCTTTATCCCATTAGCCCCATTCTACTTCCCTGAAATGAGTGGCAGCTCAGACATTTGCTTCAACAAGAGAAAGCTAAGCTTTTATTGTCCTGTATTTAACTCCTGCTCCCTTTTGAGACAGAAGAGATGCTGAGATGGTTTTAGTAAGTGTATGTTACAATAATGATGCCATCAATAGTGCCGGGAATTCCTTCCATTTGCACAGCAGTGAGGTTGAACGTCTACCCTGAATTCTCTATCATGCCATTTATGTTGGGGCACCTCTTACCCAACTGGAAGACTGCCAGTGGAAATAGCAATGGTGATCTGGACTGTGATGCCCTACCCTTATCTTATGAATCCCAAGGGGAGCAAAGAGAAAAAGACAAGTGTAATTAGGAGACCCGCAATATACCTGAGAAAGTGGGTTTGGGTGTGGGGGGACATTAACAAGCTAGTACACAGCTAGTGCTGATCCAAATAGTGTTCCACTGTTTGTTTTTCCATTGTTTTTTTTTTTTCTGCACTAGTTCACAACCACTGTAACATCAAGACAAGCTTCCATATGCTTCATTTACCGACAGTAATTAATTTCAGCCTCTCACTACACACCACATACACGTTCATTTTATCTGACAAGCAAGTAATGAAAAAAGTCCATTCTTACAAAAAGAACACAGGGCAGCTATCAGAGGCTGTCCTTCTCCTTAGCAAAGGAAATCTAATTGGTGCATCTGCTGGGACACAGATGCCTTTCTCACCCTCTGCTCTTCACCTTGCACCCCCTGCCCCAGCTCAGGTCTCTTGCTTCTCCCAGGCCGTCACCTACACCAGAGAGCAGGTTTTAATAAAAACACTTTCTTCTAGATGAAAAAGGAGTAACTGGCCAGAGGAATGTCTGGGCACCTTTCTTCCTGTCCACATAATGAATCCATTAATGACCATGAAGAGAGGAATAAATGCATTATGAGGCTTAGCAAATCAGTCAGAGAAGCACAGACTCTACCGTCCTGCTCCCTCTTGCTCACTGACAGCTTAGGCCACAGCAGAAGTGCCAGGAAATAAAAACAATTAAAAAAAACCAAAACAAAACAAACCCCAAAACCAATCAACCCAAAACAAACAACCCACACACACACAAAAACACCAAACAAACAAAAAACCCCCACATACACAAAAAAACACAAACAGAAGAAAAACAAACAAACAAAACAAAAAACCCAACACAGGTAATTGATCCCATTTAAAAATATTTCCTATTATTAGAGAGTTTTTTGTTTGAAATCCACTTTTTGCTCACTTGCTCTCACACTTTCTGCCAGCTGCTGCTCTGATATTCTATGTCTGTATTGTTTATGGACTGTTCTCTAAGTCAGTATTCTTTTATGAAATTTGGTAGCTGTATTTTTAATTGTTCAGTATGTCTCAGTATTAAGGTTGAAATCAGAAGTAACCATAATTCAGAACAATCAGCAATGGTGACAGAAGATCACACAAATAAGTCATCGCTTGAAATCCAGGCAATGCCACTAAAGAGCTGAAGTCACCGTTACCTGATTAAAGCTCATCTTCAACAAAAAAAGCCAAAGTCTACATTGTATATCATAAATTTGACAAGAAACAAAACACAAACAAAAAGAGATTTTAAAAACTGTTAACCCAATTTTCACTATCCCATCAAGCACTGCTACTCCATGGAGAATCACACAGGTAGAGTAGAGACCTGCTGAGTCCCAAGAAGACTTCATGATTCCTTGATTAATCAGCAGGTGAGACAACTAACAAAATAATAAATATTTTAACTTGCAGTTCTCAGGGAGAGCAAAGAAACACAGACTTGCTGACATGTACTTGCTGCTGCCATTCCCAGTGAGTGAGGAAATGGACATGTGCATGAAGAAGGGTCTGAAGTCTGAAATACACTGTCTTGACAGATAAAACAGGAACCAAATCTATCTCCCACCTCCTGCCAAGCACTAGTTTGTATGGGTCACTTTCTGTTGAGGGAAGAGGTGGTGCAGCTTGGATTGTTTCTTAGGCATATTGTTTTCCACTTGCTTGACCTTTATATACCAGCAAATGCCTTTTTCAGTCCGCAGATATTTTGCAGTCTCACTGCCATCTGGCGAGAGTAAAGTCTTCACTCCCCTCCACAAGACACGTCCAGATTTCTTCTCACACTAAATGCACCCAGTTGTAACAGCAGCTATGTCTATCTCACTCTAACTAGTCTTCTTAAGACATCTGAAAACCAATTCAGCTGAAGAGTCCTCCTTTTCCCTGAACAAAGAAACAAGCATAGAGTGCCTTTAACCAAATTTTCCCAGGTAAGGCTTACTTTATATGCTTTGGTTTAGGATTGTCCAATGTAAGACAGCTGAGAGGACTCAATTTTCACAGTGCTTTCAACATACAAAAAAAGAAAAAAGAAAAGAGAAGAAAAGGAGAAGGAGAAGAAGAGGAGAAGGAGAAGAGGAGGAGAAGGAGAAGAGGAGGAGAAGGAGAAGAGGAGAGAAAAGAAAAAAAGAAAAGAAGGAATTAAAGCCATGCAGGAATCAAAGATCAAGCTCAAACTAAATATCCAAAGTCACTGACTACTTCTGCTCTGAGGTCTGACAGCAAGTCTGTGGAGAAACTAGGAACAAAGTTCAAGAATGCTGAAACCCTCATTAATCACATCTACAAAAACCATCAATTTTCTTGAGACACCTACCATTTCCTGCGTTCTGCCCAACATTTTGAATTAACACAACAACTTCTATGGGATTTAACCTGTAGAAATGACACTGTAGGCATGAAATTATTCTCCAATTCATATTTGACCATTTTATTAAGAAATGTAATTCATCAGTCAACAGTTTAAGATATGATAATCCATCCTCTCACAATCACAGCAGCAGGGAAGTGAGAATCAGAACATAAGTAACTGTTCATCATATAAAGGTCAAATATGTCATGCACACAGCAATACAAAACCAGTTGGGTAGCACATGATAGTCAAGAGAAAATTTATGTCCCTTTTCTGGGGGCCACCACACAGAATAGCTTACCCCTGTGCATTCATCTTTTTTCTGCTACTAGATGCATAAGATGAAAAAGCTTTTAGCTAACCAGACTTTTAGCTCCACGGTACAGTTCTAATGAAAATGTCCTTCTTACAGGCAGAGCAAATGGTGATAATGCAAGGACTAAAGACAGGAGCTGACTTAAGACAGAACTCCCTGACCTCTCCTAGAAAACACCCATCAAGAAACGTCTGAACTGTGATGACACAAAATTGCCACACTTTTCCTACTTAGTCAAATGAGAGCAGCAGTCACTGACTCTTGTAGCTGGATCTTATCATCATTAAGTTTTCTACAGAATCTACTGTACTGCAGTAGCAGGCCATGCTGGTAAGAGATCTTAAGTGGCTGCTAGTGCGGATTTATCCCAGCTATGCAGGATCAAAAGGGCATCTTTGGGAGAGAGGAAAATGGCTACTGGATAAATGGGACAACAGATTTGCCCTGATAATCATTGCAAGTGCTCTTGAAAATTTCCCTGTTTCTGGTTTCCCAGAAAAAAGCCAATGCTCCCTTTCACCTCAATTTTCTTCATCTTTTCTCTGCTCTCCCACCCCACCTCAATTTCACCTTCTCTGCCCATACTTCACTTTCTCCGTCTGTCCCTCTCCCCCTCATCCTGTCTCATAAAGCAATTGCCCTTGTTTTTCTCCTTTATTTACTTTCCAGCATGCGAACAGCAGCAGTGGTGCCTGCTTTGCAGGCTGCGACTCTGCTCCCTCACTCCATTTTCCTCCCAGCTCAAGTTCAGCGGTTCTGCCTCAGCGCTGCTCTCCAGAGACTCCCACTGCAAGGAGCAGCCTCAGCTTCAACTCTCAAACCTCTGTAGGTTAAAGGAGAGTGCAGAAGGGAGGCGAATGGCCATTGGAATGGGAGAAATATGTCATACCCACTGCAATCAGCCATTTTGAAGGTCATAGAAGAGAAGCTCTCCCCTCTGCCTGCCAACTTGGAGCTGTCATCAGTGTTGCAAAGTGAAAGCCTCTGAGTGAAGCTCCGATGTTCGCTGCAAGCCACTACTTCCTTAAAATAGGACCAAGAGAATGAGTAAGCTCAGCAAGGAGAAAAAATTAAGGTGAGAGAAACAACCAGGCTCTCAGCCAGCACCATGCTGACAGTGAGAATGAGACATGGACCAGCAGACCAACTACACGCTACATTTCTCAGTGAAGTGCCTATGTCCTTAAAGAAACAATGTGGTAAAAGAGAGGACCCTGTCAGCTCAGGTTTTCCCCCTTCCCGAGTCTTTATTCCATTATGGAGACAAAACCCAAGTACTCTGATTACAGAGGTGCACACACCGTACGGCTGACACACACCTGATTGTGTCTGTGGCAGCAGTGCACGCTCAGCCACTTTGCCTATTTTTGGTATTCCCAGGCATCACACAACCAACATATAAAGACAGTCCTTTTTCCAAAGAACATGTAACTGAAATACAAAAGATGCTGCAGGAATACACAGAACAAGGACAATGCATACCAGGGGGATGAGTTTTCTGTACAGTGGCTTGTTTTCCCTTCATTAATTCATTCTCGTTATGAACCGCAATCAAGTGGAATAACAATAAAACTCACTAGCAATGTGATTATCTCTTCAACTCATAGATTTACTTTTTAAATGATCCTACCTTGGAACACAGCTCCTCCATGTAGATACAATACCTGCTGCTGTCAGTATATCCCCACTCACTCAGGCAATTTCTGATGACAGTTTGTTGTGTTCTGTCTTGACTTCACTGACAACTGCTGGTGCTCAGTATACCAGGGGGGTGGGAAAGGAGGTACAAGGAACAGCATCAAATAAGTCTGAAGCTGAAGGCTACAAACACAACATGCCCAAACAGTGCCTAAAGCGACCCATCCACAGCTCCAAACCAATAGTAGCACAAGTGCTGGGATACATGAGCTCAGTCTCAGCTGCATCTTGACTGTCCGTGCTGTTTCCAATGCAATGTAACAGTCTCTACAACCCAGTGAAACTTCCACATCTCATCACTTTGTCAAATTCAGAAGACATACCTTGTGAGCTTCTCTATAATCCCAACCTCAATGATTTCTCACATTTAGCAGAGCAAGTCCAGAATTATTAACTCCCAACACTCTCACTGATTTCTAGCAAACTTCTGATATAAAGTAACCCAAACCATTCTCCCGAATTACCATCTCTTCTTACAGGTTGCCTATCCAGCTACTGATGAAAAATGCATTGCTTCTCCATACAAAGACCAGAAAAGATCCCAAAAGCAAACTATATAGGGGTTAAGATCATACCCAGCACCAGTCTAAACTAGTTGAGCAGCTCTCCTGGCAAAACTGTGCCCTCAAATGCAGCACCAGACTCACTTCATTCGAAGTAAATTAACACAAGAGAGAGATGAGAATATAAGAAAAGAGAAAGAAATGAACAGGGGGTAGCCAGACCTTGAAAATTATCGTGGACAAAGGACAGTCTCAAACAAGGAGTAATTCAACCGTGTCGAACACCTTTCCTCCTAATCAGACAAGAACACCCTCATCAGCTGGGGAGAAGGCACACAGCCAAAAGCAGCTCAGAGATGGCAGAAGGTTAAGACACTAAAGCAGTCAAAACAGCTGCAGGTATTTAGGCATCTTTGGCCGACTTCATCACAGGTTATAGAAAGGAAGGTGGATTTCACAGAACTATAGATCCTCTCCTAATCACTTTGAAACAGGGAATTCCCTTCACACTGATCACAAACTTGTCAAAAACTAAGCTACAAAATGCAAGTCTTGAGTACTTTCCCATGTTCTTTCATACTGTTTGGGTAAAATCCCAAAACTAGCAAACTCAGATAAATTTTTATTATTGAGGTCAGTGGAGCTAAGATTTTACTCCTAGCATCCTGAAAAGTTTCTTACTACCCTATTATCACCTCACTAAACTCTGTGCAAGTTACTCCACCTTCTTTTGTTAGGTTTATAACTGACATAAACTGTATTTCCTTCTTTTATTCTTGCATAGCATGGACAAAGCATCAGCAGAGCTCTGTGGGCACCTCAGACTAGAACAGAAATGGAATGCTTCGGGTAGTGTTACGCTGGCAGAAACGCATGTACTGTTGAACTCAAAACATCAGGAGGAGGTATAAATGAAGACTAACATGTGTTGGCAGAGATGCAAGTAAACGGATTTGCAGAACCTGTACCTGGCCAATGGCAGATGCCACATGAAATTTCATCGAGAATTCACCAACACCTCCTGGAAAATAAATAAATAAATAAAGGGATGGGGGAAACATGTAATGTATCACATTTTTAGGCCTCTACCCTGTCAGGCCTAGGCACTAGTAAAAGAGGAAGAAGACAGCTTAGTCTCTCAGTAATGTTTTTGAGACATCTGGTCTGTTTCTGATTACAGGCACAACAAGACCAATCAATCACCCTGTGACACATGGAGAGTGGTAACAGGAACCAACCTAAGTCTTCCTACCACTACAGAGAAAAAGGAATTTTGAAGAAGTTGACCATGTTCCTGTCCAAGGACAGAAGGGAAAGGATGAAGAGACAGGGACAAGCCTTGCAAAGACAGCCTGCTGCTCTGGTGGCTGCCAGACACACTGGAGTTGGTGCTGAGAGGCACACAGCCGCTGGCAAGGGTCACCCAGTAGCTCACTTCATCTCCTCACACACACTGAATTCAGCTCCCGCAGTGCCCAGCTGTGCTATTCCAGGCACTGCCAGGGGACACAGAGCTGCTGTGCTGCCTCTCAGCACCCCCTGCCCCAGGGAGTTTTCACACTGACTGCAGACTTGGTCCTACTCTATGTGCACAAGGATGGGAGCCCTGCAGGACACAACCCTCCATACACAGTCACAAGTTTCACACTTGCACAATGCAATCAGTCAGTATGTGCCAATTAGGTAATGTGATGTCAAAAGCAAGAGTTCAGAGATGAGCGATATGCAGGATGAATAGGCTGAAGGGACTGGTTTATAGAAACATTAATCATGAGGTGTTTTTATTGCTTCTTGCTTAAATTTATCTTGAAAGTGAGATTACATAAACCAATGGCAATATTTTTTCAGGATACAACTCTGACTTTCATGTCTGAAATCACAGACCCAAGTTTTCAGAATTGCCCCTGCAAAACTATTACAGCTCTGTGTGCGAACGACAGTTGAATAGCTTAGAAGTTAATTGTGCTGACAATTAGCATGACTTAGGAGGAAATACTTGCTCACTCTGTACGTGAAAATCTGATTACTGACCTAAAAATGTTCAGTCATTTTATTCCAAGACAACACCCCCCTCAGTTATTTAGTTTCAAGTACAGCCTTCATTAAAGGTGCTGAAAGGAATAAAATGCTGGAATATAAAATTTTGTGTTGTAAACTCATCTTCTTTTGAATCTACCTCTCCATACTGTGTTAAGGAAATAATTTTTCCAATTTTTTTTTTCCATAGGGTTTCAGATTTGCATCAGTTTTAAAACCAAATAATAAACAGATTTCACAGGTCAGGAGGGCAAATGGCTATCCCTTATTCCCCACATGTTAACATAAACTAATTTTTTATTTAATAGGAAAGTTTCTGTAGAAATAGATTGGGGTGGGAGAGGGACCTTTTCTGCTTTTCAAATTCATCGTTGGTTTGAAGAAGCAGCAAAGATAATAACATTTGTGTCAAGCAATGATTTAATCTTTCTGAGCCAAATCTTCATCTGGATGTGCTCCACGAAATGAACAACACTGATTTACGCAGCAGAGTCTTTGGTCCACAGGTTTGATTATCAATAGCTGTTGATCCTGTATTGCCGTACGCTACACTACAGATAAAGGAGCTGCTCTATTCTTAACCCAAGATCCTGCAGAGATACAAAGCACAAACTGCACTGATACTTAAAATCAAGCCATTCAACTGTGTCTAGTGCATGTACTCTTTCACACTCCTCACGTGACTCTAAATGGATCTATGAAACAAGGGCCTGCTCGATTCGCTCCTCACACCTCACTGAGCTGAGGAGTAAAACCACGGGTATGGCCAGAGTTGCACTGGTATAAATGCAACTCTTGAGGAGAGCAGGACCTCATGGCTCTCCCCTCTTTCTCCTTACAGCATGTTAAATTGATCCAGGAAGCAGCTCATCTGAAAAAAATACCTACTGACAATTTGTTTTAAACAAACAGTTGCTGGCAGATCCCCCATCTCTAGCAGCATGCAAGTGTCTCGAAACACAAAAGGCAGGGAAATTGAAATTGAAAATTGATCTCACTGTGGCCACGCAGACTGGAAGAATGATTTCCTAGCTCTGACTTTAAATAACTCTTTCCTCTCTCCCTCCTCCCCATACACATTCACGTTTCTTCCTCCATACTCTCCATCTTTTGTCAAACATGAACAAAGACCTCCACCACCTCTCTCTCTTTCCCCAGCCTTCTCATCAATATTCTATTACCAAACAGGGTTTTAGCTCCTTTGTTTTTTCTTTAAATCAATATGAAGCAAAGCAATGAGAAGGAAAAATTAAAATCCCCAGCAGATAAAGAAAATGGCCTTTAAAAAAGCTAATCACCGCTAAACACTGACAGCTCACTGGAGTGTCACACACAGCTCCTGCTACAATCTGTTTGGTCTCACACTGTCATAAAGGTAGGCTACCTGAACCTGCCTGCCAGAGGCAGCTGATGCAGGAGAGAGAACAAAGACAAATAAAGCTTTCAGAACTGGTCATGGATGGCTCTCACCTGGACACCACCATCTGGAAAAGCAAGAGTTTATAATGCCTGGCCTCAGGGTGAAGGCAGCACTGGGGAAGCCCCCGTGAGCCCCTGTCATTGAGACCTCCCTCAGGTCCTGGCCGAAGGCTGACACAGCCAAGAACCTTTATAGCTTTTCTGGTATGGAAGTGCTCCTGCTGCTCTCCCAGGTCTAGCCCTTGCCTCCCTGACACATCCACACATGATGTGGTCAGGGCTCAGCTATATATATATATATATATATATATATGACACCTATCAGTGATATATAAATGGGACACACCATACCTACCATCTTCAAATGTATTCTCACACACATTACTGAAAGATCCTGAAATCATTTAAACAGCAGCATGAGGGGGGAAAAGCAAGTTCCCTTGAGATTTGCCAGGAGGACTAGGGAAGTGATCACCTTCCTGTGCTCGGCACTGGTGAGGCCATACCTCCAATACAGGATTCAGGTTTGGGTTCCTCACTACAAGGACCTTTTGGTGCTGAGCATGACCAAAGGACAACAAAGCTGGTTAAGGGTCTACAGCGTAAGTCTTACAAGAAGCAGCTGAGGGAATTGGCGTTGTTTAGCCTGGAAAAAAGGAGACTGAGGGGAGACCTTATTGCTCTCTACAATAACCTGAAAGGAGGTTGCAGAGAGGTGGGGCTCAGTCTCTTTTCCCAAGTGACAAGTGATAGGACAAGAGTAATGGCTTCAAGCTGCACCAGGGGAGGTTTCAGTTGGATATCAGGAAAAATTTCTTCACTGAAAGGGTTGTCAGGCACTGGAACAGACTGCCCAGGGAAATGGTGGAGTCTCCTTCCCTGGAGGGACTTAAAAGATGTGTAGATGTGGTGCTAAGGGACATGGTTTAGTGGTGACCTAGCAGTGCTGGGTTAACATTTGGACTTGATGCTCTTAAAGGTCTCTTCCAAACACAAGGATTCTATGTTTTTCAGCCTGACTTTGTATGCTCCTGAATATAGTCAAGCACCAGAAAAATACACTGGGCCAAATGCTAAAACTACTGAACCCTGAGTGAAGTACATTACAAAACCTTTCTCTTACTTCCTCTGGGACCCAGTTTGGCTGCAGTTCTCAAAAGATGTAGCTCAATTACACCTCTTTAGTGAGGAAGGCCACTGACTTAAACAGAATGGACATACAGGAAGGTTGATTTCATTCTTTTCATTCTTCTTATTCATCTTGAGACACATTCCTTGTAAAACTGCAAAGTTAAAAATGGAATAAATATCTCTGATTATTTTATTTTCTTTTTCTTAAGGTAAACAAACTGTTAGCCAATGCAAAAGACCAGGAGAGACAGATGAAGCTGCCTGGTTGTGGCTGACACAAGACTGATGACAAGAAATAGCATTTTTGTTAAGTTATATCCCTGTTCTATTATTACTAATGCTTCTTCATGATCAAAGGATCTTTCAAGAGACACAGCTGGACAGAGACACTGCATGGCAGTGAAATGAAACAGCAGAAGACAGTCCCACCACAGTCAGCAATGCATTTTCTTCAGGAATAGCATTTAGAACTAGAAAGTAAATTCAAGACAATTTAAAAACAGAGCAAAGGGAATAGCAAACTAATAATTTTTGACTTGAATCAGTTTTACATTCTTGGGCAGTGTATCTTGTTCCTTCTCTACCTGCTAACAAGTTCACGTTATAGCTCTTACATCAGACACCTGCCCCAGCACAGATGATACCCCTGTGCTCTGTCACAGTGCCCTGCTGTACTGGAGAGCACTGGGCTGCGCAGGTTCTGTCAGAGAGGAGATAAAAGAAACATCACCACCTTCTAGGCTTTTGGTTGGCACCTGTCTTCCCACATAGAGTACAAAGCAGCTCACAGGTGGTTTCCCATATTCCTTTCTAACCTTCACCTACCCTTCTGACAGTTACACAAGATTGCTAGGGTTCTGTATTCTTATCACAACAGGAAATACCTGCACACACTCTGGCAGGGAGCCACAAGCTGGATGGAGAACTTCACTGTTCTAGATCAAAAAAGAGGAGAAAAGAAACAGCAACAGAATTAGGGGAAACACAACATGATGGTCTGTCTATCCTCAGGAAAATGACCATGAGACAAAACCTGCTTACTCAAAGTAAAATGAATTTCATCATCATTCCCAATCATTATTCAGCAAAAACAAATTACAAGCATTCTTAAAATTAGGAAAGACCCTATTTCATCATTACTTTTTAATAGAGTACAAAATTTCAGGGGACAAAACAGTAAGTCAAACAGGAGAGCTTTAGAGATAGTGTATGTATCAGCAGGACAAGACTCAGGTGACTTGGGAGACAGCACTTCTGAGAAGGTGCCACAAATCACCTCCACGAAATGCTACAGAGCACTGTGATGTTACAGGAGATGGGTTCTGCACTTGTGTTTAAGCACAAAGGTGCTCAAGCATTTACAGTGAACAAAAGCTTCTTCTCTCTCTCTGAACTGCTGTAGTGCACAGTGTGTTCTTTCCACTTGGTGGTGACATGGTCTTTCAGGTATGAAAATATGACTGCTGTATAAATGCCTTGTAACACACTTTGGAATCATGTGTGCCATAGAGGAAAAAACTATTCCAACCTTGAATTTTTGCTTTAAAAAAACGCAGTGAATTTGATATGTTTACCTGGGACAGGGAGGTAAGAAGGGGCACAAGAACTTGGGGTAAATGTACACATATTTCACCCAGTGTTTCTAAGTTAAATCACCAAAAGCAGCAGTAATGAGTTTAAAACCTTGCCCTACCCCTGTAATGAAGAAATACCCTGATCTTTTCTAATCTCTTGCATTTTCCCTCACAACTTCACAGCTACCTGTAATGCCAAAGCTAGAGGTGTTCCTCCCAAGTTGCCCCTTTCATGCTTCCCTTTGCTTTCCTTTGTGCTAGCTGCACAAAGTAGGGACTTCCCTTATCTCTTCGGGTGGCATACGGCAACAGTAATTTCCCACAAACCTTTCAGAAGCAGTTGTACTAACTTTTGTGTTTAGCAGCTATATTAATCAGCGGGGCAAACTAGGACTCAGGAACCAAAGATTTCTATTAGATTGTGAATTAACGGTTAAAGAAAGTAAACTAGAAATTACCGGATAAATCTCAGCACAGGGGAAAAAACACGAGCTGGAAAAATGTCAGGCAATGTTTACCAACGGCAAGGGCTACAGAACAGTGTCCTCAGCTAACGGCTTGCATCCCTGTCACATAGGACAGTTCATGCTGTTCAAGCAGCCCCACCAGCAGTAATAATCATAGCACACTCTCACTTTAGCCCAAGACCGCTGCCTTGACAACTGCTGATGGCCTTCACAAAAGCTGTCTGCAACCACGCTGACACCTAGGAGCTGCTCTCAGAAGACACACTGGAGTTTTGCTCACAAAAGAGTGTTCTTGCAGAGCAAGCAAGTTTGTTCTCAAGAGCAGCTTTGAGCCTACATTTAGGAGAGTAATAGTATATTCAGAAACAGCTGCACCCAAAATACTCTATGAGAAACAATCAGGCATGGGCAGAGGGTACAAATTTGATAGGTGAGATCATCTGCTAAACCAAATCCTTCTGAATCCACGATAACAGGAATATAGCTCTATGATAACAATCCATAGCATGAAGCTCAGCACATAAACACCTGTAAGTTAGTTAGCAGTGGGCAGCCCAAACAACACCTCCAGAAACACCAAGCTGAGAGTAGTATGTACAACCCAGACTGTGCAGGAGAATAGAAACAGGAGTTGCCAGCTGCAATAGGAATCCCAAACTGAGAGGCCACCTCCACAAGTAGAGTATCAAGAGCAAGCCAGCAAAGAGCACTCAAAGCTTAAAAATAACAACATGCAGAAAATAAATGAACAACTTGACACATTCAGAATGAAAAAAAAAAAGTAGCAGAAAACTGAATTTCACACTACAATTCTCAAAAAGAAAATACAGGGGAAGAAAACTGGAAAAAAGACTGAAGGAAGTCAAACACCTTAAGGGTGCCTTTGTATGACACAACATTTTATTAAAAAAAATTAAAAAAAATATCTCTTTTGTGAGGTCAAAATAAAGTCTGTCTCCCTATTCCACTCAAAGAAAAGCATTCAGATGCTCTTGTCTGTGATTGGGTAGATGCTGCCAAGCCATGATGTGTTGTCTATATTTTCCTGCTAAGCAAGGATCTATTAAACAAGGCAGGTGAAAGAAGGGTGTCCAAAGGTCCAGAAACTGAATGCACCAAGATGAAAGATCCAGGATTCAGTACTCGTCTCCCTGAGTCTCCAAACCTAGCATAAAAGGAAGATAAAAAAAGGGGCCAGTAACCATGGGTAACCACTCGCAGGTTAATCTCAGATGGGGAGGGGAAAATGCTTCTCAAGATTAATAGCTAAAGTACTCGGGGATTAGAGATTAGAAGGAGAATCCTGTTTGCTAGGATTAAGAGGGCTGGGTTCACATAAAAACCTCAACCAGCGAATTGCCTCTAGCAAAACAGTGGGGTTTATTATTATAATTATTATTTTAGTCTCCTCCAATAAATGAAAAACATCAGCAGGAGGGCAGCAAAACCCATCAAAGGTTTAGAAAATAAAATCTCTGAGGAAAGGTTAAGGGAATGCAGTCAAGATAGAAATCCGATATTAAAAACAAAAATCAGCCCACGTTATTAGTAACATGGCAGATTATAAAGAATGAGAGATTTACTGTTGCTTTTTTTTTTAAACATAATCAACTTCATTTTCCAGAATCCATGCTCTGTGGTCTATTTTCTTTGCCCTTGGCTCAGCCAGAGGCAGGTGAGCTGTGAGAATGGCAAAACTCACCCCTTCTGCACGTGAAGAAAGTACAGTTTGAACACCCAATGGCTGCTATTTTCCACAGTGCTCACTAAAACCTTCATTTCACTCTTGGCTGCTTGTCATTGACACATGATTAAGGCACCTCAGTGAAAGTGTACAGGAGGGAACAGAGAGAGAAAGAGAATGGGACTGAGCTGTATCAGATGGGGCTAACAGAGAGCGAACAGATACTAGTCCAAAATAACAAAGCAGGCATTCAGAATTTTGGTTAAGCAGCTTGTTTGAGATGTTTTCAGTGATGGAGCCAGGAACAAACCTGGATCCACCACAGCAAAACTGTATGAACCAGGCGCTGCTTTACTTGACTATATCCCTGTACGAGTAAGAATGTGCAGTCCAGGACAGGATTTTTTTAAATATTTTTTTTTTACATACCTACAAAAAGGTATTTTAGGGGGGCTACACAAATCAAGTATTCCTATTACTCTCCCCTCTTTATTCACAAGCCAAAAGCAGATGGACTAGCTCAACAGACCTGCCAGCTAGCATATCACCCAGAAGCACGTGAGGTCAGCAAGGAGAAGCAAGGTCACAACACCGGCCTGTAAGCAAGAACCATGCTCCTGAGTGACATGCTACTGGAAAATATATTCTTCCCCTGCATCCTAGTGCCACAGGCCCTCCACATCCCCAGACCCCTCTGTAGGTCTGTTTCAAAAAAGCCTCATCATGAGACTTAGCATCAGTCTTCTCAAGCACTGAGGGAGAACTGGGACATCTAATTACTCCAGCACATTTGGCTTTTCAGGGGCCCAAGAGCTACAAAATTGCCACAGCAACGCACAAAAGAACTTCCTAACAAGAAAGCCCAGGAGGCTGCAGGTAATGATGCCAATTCCAACAAAGCCATACAGAGAAAGAAGGGTTCCAACATGAAGCAAACTGAAGCAGGTTTTCTTAAACACAGATGTTCTTGGCTGATTGCAAGGGACATTTAGCTGCAAAACAGACTAGAATGGTCCTCAACCTGCTTTAACAGGGAGCTGCAAAACCATCTGCATACCTGCCCCTCACATTGCATGCACAGGTATAGAGTAAAAACCAGCTCCATCTTTTACTGAGCAAGATCTCAAGGAGGAAGCTTTTTCTGTTGCAGGTCATTTGGAAATTTTATTAATCTGTGTACCAAAAAACCAAAACCAACCAACCAAACAATATATACACCAAATCCTTCCTTTGTCTGATGCCAAATGGTGTCGCTGCCAGACTTCTGAGCACTGCTGGCAAGGGGCTCCCAACGGAGCAAAGCTCATGAGGCTGGGGCACCATTCAGGCCAAGAAATAACACCGTTTCCCATCATTTATTCCTCTGAATGAGCTCTGGTCCTTTGGGACTCCCAAGGCCGGTACAGCAGCAGGTAGAGATCGAGATGACTCATGGGGAAAGGAAAGTGCAAGCACAGCACAGGTGGACTGAAGCTGCAGCTGCTCCTTTTCCCCTGCTACTCTTGGAAACTAGATGACTCACCTTCCTGAGGAAACCAAGTCTGTGCTCTACTGTACAGGTACCAACAGTCAAAACAGCTCTGCTCCCCTTCAGCCACCACAGCAGAAGAACATAGGACCACCTTCTGATCCAAGTGAAAGATTCACTGTGGAAACTAATGGCTTCAAAGATGAACACACCAACTACTGACACCAGGTCTTCAATAGAGAATATGAGGTTCACTATAAAGATGTGTTAGCGCTACCTAGATGATATGCCACAGACAGGAGGGCCATCTACCAGCTCAGATTAAATTGAAAAACTGATGCTGGACAGTGGTGTGAATGATATTATGCTGTCATTTAATAATCCAAGCACACATTGCTATGGTGCCACCACTCACTGGCATGAAGATGCTAATCACCACCAAAACCTATGTGTTGATATTGGCCGCTAGCAGAGCAGTGACAGAGCACCAGCACACACAGAGAAGCAGCAAAGGTACATCAGTGCTAATATAGCCTCGTGATATAAAAACACATAGAAATTTTACTGTGGATGGGGATCTGCCCTGTCCGCCATAACCACATCATTTTACAAGGGCAGGAAAGCTGGAAAAATGAGGATCAGCTCCTGATAAGAATAAACAAAGCCTAAAAGAAAACTAAAAAACCCCCTCCTTTCAATTGAAATAATCTAAAGATAAAAAGCAGTAAATGGCAGAGCTCAATGTGTTTGGCTGAGAAGAAGTTATTTACAGCAAGGTCTGGCCTCTCACTGTCACCATGTAATTCCAGGCAATTGCACTTTCAAATAGATCTTTTTGGAGAAAATCAACAGTGGCTTTGCTTTCAATCTAGTGGAAAATGAAGTCCTGCAAATGTGTTGCGTAAAGCCACAGCAGAAAGAGCACTGTGGTCTCAGGTGGAGGTTGCTGGGCTTAGTACTAAACTCCACCAGGCTCTCTCCACATTTCCCAGCTCTCACATCGCACAGTCACAAACTGGATTTCCCGTAAGTAATGATGCATATCAGACACTGCAGCAGTGACAAGCTTTCACCGGCCAAGTCCTGCTGCCTACTTCATTCCTGTCTCTCCAGGCCCAAGGAGAAGTATCCTCTCTGAGGCCTGACAAAACTGGAAGCCTCCTGAGCAAGGCCCTCAGGCATGGAGTATACAAACAGTCTGGTAAGGCATATACACTTGCCTCCAAAGGA
Organism: Actenoides hombroni; assembly: GCA_024336885.1. NCBI lineage: Eukaryota > Metazoa > Chordata > Aves > Coraciiformes > Alcedinidae > Actenoides > Actenoides hombroni. The sequence goes on along the minus strand of WUAM01000320.1, from coordinate 6,556,951 downwards.
TCATTCAAAAATCCACCACTGACTACACCACACAGAATTTTGCCCGACAGGCGCCTTCAGTCCATACCAACATACGCCCAAGTGTCTACAAGGCTATTTTCCAAACTGCAGTGACCTGTACTGCCCTGATCAGTGTACCTGAAACTCTCCACTTTCATGTGAGTCCAGTCCCACTAGTGCCTTGTCATTCAAAAGCAACCGACGCCAGCTTTTGAATGTTTTATGTCATTGTCATCATACAGGCTATTGTAGAAAATCATCCATGAAGCAGTTAATCCAAATACTCAATCTCAGAAAACTTCAGCAGGTACATTACTGAAAGCAAAAATATTATTAAATGCCTATGTATGACTTTATGCAGAGAGGTCTGGAGGCTGCATCATTATTAGAGGTCAACAACATGGGACTACAAAGGTAGTGCAGCCAGACCTCACATCCCCTGTTATCCCAAGCTGTTACTGAGCTTCACCTTTCTCCCCCAAACCACATGCCAACATAGACACACATACAGCACCATTCCCAGCATCCATTTCAGACAAATGCCAAGAGGAAATACCATTTCAGGTACCTTCCTAGTGCAAGACAGAGGGATGCAAAGTAGAAGGTAAAGGTAGGCTTTGAACCATCTCAAACTAGCTCAGATACCATCGCATTGTACACAGAGCAAAAGGAAAAGGTTAACTCCCACTGCACATTCCAGCAGGAAGAATTTTTAGCTAACTAATTTGGTGGCCTTCTATGACAGAGTTACAACTCTGATTGATGTGGGAAGAGCAACTGACATAATCTACCTGGACTTGTGCAAAGCATTTGACACTGTCCCACATGACATCCTCGTCACTAAGATGGAGAGACATGGACTTGATGGACGGACGACCCATGAGATAAGGAACTGGCTAGAAGGTTGCACTCAAAGAGTTGTGATCAATGGCTTGATGTCCAGGTGGATACCAGTGACAAGTGGAGTTCTTCAGGTATCTGTTCTGTGTCCCGTGCTGTTCAACATCTTTGTCAGTGGACAATGGACAATGGCATCGAGTGCACCCTCAACAAGTTTGCTGACAACACCAAGTTGTGTGGTGTGGTGGACTCACTTGAGGGAAGGGATCTCACCCAGAGGGACCTTGACAGGCTTCAGAAATGGGCCAGTGCAAACTGCATGAGGTTCAACAAGTCAAAGTGCAAGGTTCTGTATCTGGGATGGGCCAATCCCAGGCACAATTACAGACTGGGTACAGAGTGGGTTGACAGTAGCCCTGAAGAGAAGGACTCAGGGTGCTGATTGACGAGAAGCTCAACATGAGCTGTCAGTGTGCTCATGTGGCTCAGAAGGCCAACTGCATCCTGGGATGTATCAAGAGGAGTGTGGCCAGCAGATCACGAGAGGTGATTCTCCCCCTTTGCTCTTGTGAAATCCCACCTCGAATACTGCATCCAGCTCTGGTGTCCCCACCATAAGAGGGACATAAATCTGTTGGAACAAGTCTGCGAGCACAAAGCACAGGGCGAGCAAACAGTACTTGACTGTGTGCCCCAGGGGTGCCGCAGCTGTCTGCAGCTCGTAGGGCAGGGCACTGAGCCTCTGGTAAGGTAAGTTCGATCACTGTAAGCAATCGGCCAGTGGCGGTGAAGGGGAGGGGAGGAACAGCACTGCAGGGATGTGAGAGCAGGGTGTGTGGGAAGCAGCACACAGTGGTTGGTTCCCTCCCGGCCAGAGAGAAGATCATGGTCACAGCACAACCAAGAGCCACAGTGAGGAAGAATGTGGGAATGCAGACAGAGGTCCTGCACAAACAGGCAGCTGTGCAGGTCTCTGCTTGCACCGAGTGCCTGAGCCTGGCACTTGACTCAGAGGGAGTCACAGACACCGCTTGTGTGCAGTGTGAGCAAAGAAACGACCTGCTCAGGCAGGGGGTTCAACTGAGAGAGGAGGTAGAAAGATTGAGAAGGATCAGAGAGTGTGAAAGTGAGACAGATTGGTGGAGCCACACTCTGAGGCAACGGCAGCAGGAAGAGGCTCCACAAGAAGTGGAGGACCCCCTCTCCTCCTGTTACCAGGTAGAAGGAGAAGACATAAGGGACAAGGGGCAATGGAGAGAGGTCACTCCTCAGAGAGGCAAGTAAAAACCTTCTCAGCCCCCCTCACCTTCCCAGTTGCTGTTGTACAATAGGTATGGGGCTTTGGAACTTGATGGCCAGTCAAATGAAGATGGAAACAAGGATCCATCCGGTGAGGCACCCACAGCTTGTCACTCACCCCCACATCTTATGACTTCTTCAATTAAGAAGAAAAGCAGGGTAACTGTAGTGAGCGACTCTCTTCTGAGAGGAACGAAGGGGTCCATTTGTCGACCAGACCCATCCCACAGGGCAGTCTGCTGCTTCCCTGGGGCTCAGGTTAGAGATATTGAAAGGAAGGTCACTGCTCTGGTGCAGCCCTCCGATTATTAACCTTTGTTAGTTATCCAGGCAGGTAATGATGAGGTTGTAGAGAGAAGTCTAAAGGCAGTCAAAAAGGACCTCAAGGCACTGAGGCAACTAGTTGAAGGCTCAGGTGCTCAGGTGGTGTTTTCATCAGTCCATCAAGTGGTAGGGAAAAACACTGAAAGGGGGTGGAAAACACTCCTGATTAGCACGTGGCTCAGAGACTGGTGCCACCCTTGGAATCTTGGGTTCTTTGATCATGGGGAAGTTTATATGGCACCTGGTCTGCTGGTGACAGGTGGGACAGGTGGGATGCACCTGTCCCAGAGGGGGAAAAGAATTTTGGGGCAGGAGTTAGCAGGACTTATCAATAGGGCTTTAAACTAGATTCGAAGGGGGAAGGGGTTGTAGCTGGGTTTGCACCAGTGGGGTGGTGTTCTAGTATTAGGACTTCTCTGAATTGCCTATACACTAATGCACGCAGTTTGTGGAACAAACAGGATGAACAGAGATCTGTGTGCTATCTCAGGACCACAACCTCATTGCAACTACTGAGAGACAGTGGGATACCTCACATGACTGGAACACTGTTATGGATGGTTATGTCCTTTTTAGGAAAGATAGGCCGGCAAAGCAAGGTGATGGAGTTGCCCTTTTTGTGAGAGAGCAACTGGAATGTATTGAGCTCTCCCCAGGGGGCAATGAAGAGCGAGTTGAAAGCTTGTGGGTAAGGATTAAGGGGGAGACTAGTACAGGAGACATTGTTGTGGGTGTTTACTACAGGCCACCAGATCAGGATGAGGAGGCTGACGAGGCCTTCTATAAGCAGCTGGAAGTTGCCTCACAATCAGAGGCTCTGGTTGTCATGGGGGACTTCAACTACCCTGACATTTGCTGGGAAAACTACACAGGAGGCATGCACAGTCCAATAGGTTACTCCAGTGCATTGACAATAACTTCTTGACACAGGTGGTGGAGGAGCCAACAAGGAGAGGAGTGCTGTTGGACCTTGTACTAACAAACAAAGAGGGACTGGTTGAGGGTGTGAAAGAAGGGGCACCCTTGGCTGCAGTGACCACGAGATGGTGGAGTTCAGAATCACATGCTGCAGACACAGGGCCACAAGCAGGATCACTACCCTGGACTTCAGAAAGGCCAACCTTGGCCTCCTCAGGGAACTGCTTGGAAA
>WUAM01000320.1:6501981-6552885 GCA_024336885.1 Actenoides hombroni | reverse complement strand
AAGCTGGAGCATAGGAGGTTTCAGGTAAACATAAGGAAAAACTTTTTCATGGTGAGGGTCACAGAGCACTGGAACAGCCTGCCCAGAGAGGTTATGGAGTCTCCTTCTCTGAAGACATTCAAACCCCTCCTGGATGCGTTCCTGTGTGTCCTGGTCTAGATGATCCTGTTCTAGCTGGGGTGTTGGACTAGATGATCTTTTGAGGTCCCTTCCAACCCCTATTGCTCTGTGATTCTGAGAGTCCAGAGGAGGGCCACAAAGACGATCCAGGGGCTGGAGCACCTCTGCTATGAGGATAGGCTGAGGGAGCTGGGATTGTTCAGCCTGGTGAAGAGCTACAGGATGCTACAGGAAGGCTGGAGATAGACTCTTCATGACTGTGCAGCATTAGGACAAGGGGAAACTGTTTTAAACTGAGGGTTGCCTTGAGCAACCTAGTCTAGTTGAGAGGCATCCCTGCCCAGGGTAAGGAGGGTGGATTAGATGATCTCTAAGGTCCCTTGCTGCCTAAGCCATTCTATGAACATTTTCCTTGTTTCAAGACAAAAGATTACAAGGGACAAACCTGGAACTACTAACTCTAAAACAAATGAATCTTAAAACAGACCTGAACAGCCTTCTTATTGTTTTAGGAATACTGGAGTATAGGTTTGGACACTTCCACCTGGATCACTGAGTCCAGGTTCTGCAATGTATCCAACTGTACAATTCAACAAGCACGTAGCTTGAGCCTCCCAGAACACCTATTTCACTCATGTGCAAACACCCCAGGCCACAAACGCTTCCAACATCTTACAGCAAACCACTTCCAAAAACTGCAGCCTGTCACTGTAATATCCAAGAACAGCAGAGACTGAGAATACACACACACCCCCAACTTCTCTCACGCAGAGAATATTTTAAAGAGAAGCCTTCTATAACCTTCTGAAACAAACCATTCTCATTTCCACAGTGGAAGGTGATAAAAAAAACCCACCAAAACAAAAAACAAACAAAGCCTGACAATCTGACCAGAAGGAACTGCATTTTCTCTCCCCAAATCTGGCAATTGCTTTAATCCTGACATTGTGAAGGGGACACGAAATCCGGCATCTGGGATAATGCAATGACAATGGGAGCGCTGTCAGGCCCGGTGCGGCCTACAGGCTATCTCTAACTGAATCTAATCGGCACTGCTCCAGAGAAAGATGGAAAAATTAACAGCCAGAAGCCTATTTGCACAAAGGTGGAAAACATTCCCTGTCCTTTCTAGACAACTCAACCAGTAAAATCCCTTTACAGGATAAAGTATAGACCTACTGACTACAAAGCACAAGAAACCCTTTTCACTCCTCAGTGCTGACACAGGTCTCTGCAAGCACCCACAGCCAGTAATGTCTCTGCAATGGTTATTTCTGCTGCAGTGTACAAGACAAAATAATTCAACACAATGGAGTATATGCAAAAGGAATTTCAAGAGGCAGCAAATATTGTAGCTTCTACTACAGAAAGTAGAGAATAAATACAATTTTAAAAAAAAAAAGTATCAGCAATTGCACCATCCATTGGCTGTTTCCACATCACATAATGTGGTCATTTAAGACTTCACAGAAACAGCAAGGATGAGAATTCAGGACCCTCTCCAGAAGTACATACCTCTGTCACCAACATATCAGAGGAAGCACTACTATTCTTTTATTCATTTATTTATTTATTTTTAGCCCTATAAAATACTTAAGACTTGATGTACGCAACCTAGCTTTTCTGACTGCCTCCACTAGAGAACTTCTCTTCGCGGGAGGCATTAAATACAGCATTAATCAGATTACAAAGCCATAGGTGTTTCAAAGGAAGCCCTCTTCTCCCACCCTGAGGCCCCTGAAGGTGGAAACAGTACCAAAACAGTGATACACTCTACACATGCATTCATCCTCCCTGAATATTAAAAGCCTTAGTTCATTAATGGACACACGCCACGGATAACATAACAGAAGGAGGTTGACACTATAGAACGAACGAGATGTGAATCCCTCCTGGGGCAGCACTGGGAGAGAGCGCCAGGCCCCTCAGACAGCAGCAGCTCTCCCTGACACTTGCTTGTGCACGTTTCTGATCCATTCCCGCTCCCCCACCCCCCGCCCTCCTCGCAGTGCCCGAAGGAGCAGATTTCAGCATTGCTGCTAGTAGAGCACTGCCATCCTTCAGCCCCAGGCACCTCGCTGTCAGGCTCTTAACCCCCAGCGCTCTGAAACAAGGGAGCCCAAACAGCAGGGGCCTGAGGGGAATAGCCTGCAGCTTTATCTCCTGAGCCATACCACCTCCTGAAGCCTGTGCATGAGTGAGATAACATCCTCCTGCATCTGAAGGGTGCCCCTTTTAATCTATGACTAAATATTCTCAAAATTACTATTCAGGGAAGACATTTTAAGATAAATTAATTTAAAACAAAATTTATGGCCATAGAAGGAACCACTACATCACCAGGCACACAGGGAAGCACTGTTCCATCTTGCTGCCTTGTTCCTCTTCCAAACAAAGACACAGCAACTCTTTTCACACGGTAAGGTGCTTCTCAGCACATTGCACCCAGCTGTTTCTAGAAGTAAAAGGTAGAGCTAGGCAATTAAGTATCTAACGCATCATCATGGACAGCCAACCAAAATTCTGACCTAGATAGAAAAAAATCCATGACGTTTACAGCATTCAGAGGATCACACAATCAGTTTGGTACACAAAGCTACATAAGCCTGCAATTATATAAACTAAAACCAAACAAAAGTAGCAATGAACAGAGTACTACTGTAAAGAAGTTTCTGCCTAGTGGGTTCAGGGAGACATAACAGTCAAGGCTAAAAATCACAAGCACTATTCCTACATGCCCCTCTCTGAAGGAAACATCCAACAACAGTGCCTAGATATGACATTTGCATTTTATTCAGTATCCAGATCCAAGCCCCAGATAATCACCATACTCAGTGTTTTTAAGGAAAGCTTAAAACCTTAATGGCCTGAATCACCAGAGCATTACCTCACTCTGATGCTAGTGTAAATCTAATGCTTTTAGCAGTTGCACTGGTGGAAAATCAGTGACATGACTGCAAAAATGAATGGCCTAAGTGTCTTAAACAACTGCCATCTTGATTCTAGGGGAAGGGACACAGAAACATAAATCAGGCTGCACTGCAAGTTAGTTATAGACATATGAACAAAACACCCAGGTCTCTGGACTGCAAGTCACATCTACTGGATTACAAAATAAATAAATAAATAGATAAATCCCCTTCCTCAATGCTATCCAAAATAACCACCTGAAGTGGGTACCTTCTTTCGCTTTCCCACTACCACTTCTACCACCTGACCCACCTGGAAAGCACTCTCTCACTGCCTCAACTCTGGCATCCACTTCAGATATTGATGATTCATACCGGAGACAAAAATCCCTGGTACAACAGAAAAAACAACAAGAAAACTCCCTACCCTATAAAACTAGTGCATCTAAAACACAACAAGCGATCTGCATCTCACTCTGCTGCTTCCATTGCTGTAAAATACCTGGGTATCTTACATGCTCTATGCTCTTTTGTACCCAACTCAACGACTAAACATGGTCCAGACTCCCAGTAAACTATGGTCGTAGTAGTACATAAGCAGCATTTCTTCTGAAGCTATTTACTAATTTCTGGCTGGGCTTATCCCTAAGACCCAACTGTGACAGAAGGTCACGGTGCAAGATAATTGCTTTTCACATATTATTTTCTTTAGGATGCAGGCTAGAGAATGGTTTGTGTGATACTTAAGCTTGCCAGTGTGGTGAGGATAAGGATGGATCATTTCACTTGAAAATAATAGTTCTGGATCTGGTAAATCTGTGTGATTGCACATGGACAGGAGTAAGAGAGACACTCAAATAAGCATTTAGATCAAAAGGTGCTGAAACAACCATGGAAAAGCTCACACAGCTCTGGTTTTCACGCAGAGCACGACTTCACAAATATTTACTATGCCAATGCCTCATCAAGACCTGCTTTAGAAAGCAGTAGTAATGGGATTTCTCTGTCTTCCTTTGGAAAAGTTTATCAAAGTGCAAAAAAAATTGGTAAAATGAAAAAATTTCTTTTTCAGTTCTCCTTTGCATAATTTCACTTAAGAATGGATGCAAAGTCTCTCTAAAGCCTCTGAAGAAATGAAATAATAACTAGTGCGGATAAGTTTCTATTTTTCATATGCTTATAGCTCTCTAGAGAAAAGTTGCTTTTGAGTAATCATCCAGTATGACTTTTTAAAGTATAAAATGAGTTAAAACATTTTTGGATGTTTTTTTAATGCAAAAATGAGGTACAACTCAAAAGCAGAATCCATGTACCTATGAATATTTACAAAATGCATGCTGCCACTGTGTTTAGCCACTAGAGCATGCACATGTCATTGAGCTCATGTTATCTTTGATAACAGTGAATTCTCCACTGTTTTAAAAGCCCCAACCTGAAACAATCATATAGCATCCACCTTCTCATACAATAAAGAATGAGATAAAGACAAAGCAGTGGAATTGGGAGCCTTTAGGATCCACATAACTGAAACGTCAGGAACGAGAACAGGCAACTTAGAAGTGCATGATCAGAGTTTCCTCTAAAACAAAGTACAGCAGTAAATGAGGCAAAAAAGCCTCAACACAATGCTAATTATTGTCAAGATTTTAATCACACCTGAACAAAGGATCTCAAAATTACAGTTCTTCCTGCAACCACATCTTGGTCTCAATGCTGAGAAGTCATTTCTTTCACAACATTGTTGGTTTTGTCTACCATATATCATCCTATTCTCAAATTTTAACTCACATGTATGTATTCTTCCTGCAGAGTAAATATCATCCTGGAAATAAAGTACACTTCACAGCTGAAATAACTGTTTGCAAGGAGGACAGAATCACAGAATCATTTAGGTTGGAAAAGACCCTTGGGATCATCATGTCCAACCATTAGCCCTACTCTACAAGTTCACCCCTAGACCATATTCCCCAACACCACATCTATGCGATGCTTAGACGAGAAGCTTTGTCTCATCTGTGGAGAAGTTTCAACAGCAGACAGACTAGCCAGCCTATTTCTCTAAGTGGCAAATGATTGTTAATGTTCCCTACCCTTGCAAAATGCTTTCAGAAATTCATTTCCTTCAGAAACAAATCCAAGCAATAACCAAAAGGACTCCTCTCACTTTCTATGGAAACTCCTTAAGATTCATCCCCCAATTTGGGGTTGGAAGGAAGATTTTTTTTTAATTTTTTTTTTTTCAGTCAAAAGTCATCTTAGAACATGGCCAGCTGAAATGGCCACAGAGTAGAAAGTCAGGAACACAGAACATTTCCATCCTGTGAGCTTATCCAAACCATGACGCTTTGCAGTGCTTTAAGGTATCACCAAAAAAGTTTATTTTCACTCACACTCATATCTCACAACCAATAGATTAGGAGAACTCTACACCCATAAAGGAAAAGAGTTAACTTTAAAGAGACATTGTCTATTTATAAACCCCTAAATATAATGGTGTAGGTACAACTGATTTTTCTAAGACATGTCAAATATATATGGCTTTTTCTCCTTTATTACATGTACTAAGCTATATAAAATGAGTCTGAAAGTAATACATGTAATTCATTACAATGATTCTTCTGTATGGATTGTAAGGCTTGTTGAGTACTTTGAACAGGTAGATGACATAAATTGCAAGTCATTTGTTTGTTAATCCATGATATGCACCTTCCCAACCCTCATGTATTTCTTCTCAGACTGCTTTGCATACTACATTATATACATTAGACCTTGCAACATATTTGTGAAATATCACATCTTATTGTCATGATGTGATATTTTGAAGTTCAACAAGGATAAGTGTAGTGCCCTACACCTGGGGAGGAACAACACCATGTACTGGTACAACTTAGGGATAGACCCACTGGAAAGCAGCTCCATGGAGAGAGACCTTGGTGTCCTGGTGGACAATAAGTTATCCATGGAACAGCAATGTGCCCTTGTGGCCAGAAGGGCCAATGGTATCCTGGGGTGCATAAAGAAGAGCAAGGCCAGCAGGTTGAGGGCTGTTCTCCTCCCCCTCTACTCTGCTCTAGTGAGACCACATCTGGAGTATTGTGTCCTGTTCTGGTCTCCCCCGTTCAAATACTAGAAAGAATCCAACAGAGAGCTACAAAGACAATGAAGGGACTGGAACATCTCTCTTATGAGGAAAGGCTGAGAGCCTTGGGGCTGTTTAGCCTGGAAAAGAGAAGACTGAGAGGGGATCTGATTAATGTTTACAAATATCTGAAGGGTGGGTGTCAAGTAGGAGAGGCCAGTCTTTTCAGTGGTGCCCTGTGATAGGACAAGAGGTAATGTTTCAGGCAAGCTGAAACACAGGAAGTTCCGCCTCAACATAAGGAAAAACTTTTTCACTGTGAGAGCGACAGAGCACTGGAACAGGCTGCCCAGAGAGGTTGTGGAGTCTCCTTCTCTAGAGACTTTCAAGACCCACCTGGATCTGTTCCTGTGTGGCCTACCCTGGGTGATCCAGCTCTGGCAGGGGAGGTTGAACTCGATCTCCAGAGGTCCCTTCCAACCCCTACCATTCTGTGATTCTATGACTCCCACATTACATGCAGGAGTCAAGTGACTTGCCCAAAACTGCAGGCTCAGCCAGCAGAATTGCTTTTCCAAGTGGAGAACACCTACATGAATGGTCTCCGCAGAACCTACAGACACTTCTCTCTAGGATGCTGAGGTTTTAGTATTTCTACAACCTGCATCAGCAGTCAGATAAACGGAATGCTTGAGATTTTTCCTCTTATGAGCAAGTGAAGGAATGACTTAACTAGGGCCACTGCTCTGAAAGCAAAATTCCTACCAAGATCAGCGAGGAGGTGAGGATTTCACCTCTGATTGTACTGGGTCTGTCTCAGGTAGAGCTAATTTTCCCCATAGCACCCCTCCCAGTGCTGTCCTTTGTATTGGTATCTAGAAATGGTGTTAATAACACACCCGTGTTTGGGCTACTGCTAAGCAGTGCTTGCAGAGCATGGCCACCTCTTCAATATTTCTCCCACCTCACCCAGTAGGCTGGAAGCATGCAAGATCTTGGGAGGGGACGTAGCCAGGCCAGATGACACAAACTGACCAAAGGGATACTGCAAACCGTACGATACCTGCTCAGCAATAAATGTTAAGAGAAAGGAGGGGGGACATGCATTAATATGTTTCTCTTCTTGAGCAACTGCTACATGTATTAAAGCCCTACTTCCTGAGAAGTGGCTGGACATCGACTGCTGATGGGAAGTAAAGAATAAATATTTTGCTTTCCTTTGCTTCCACATGCAGCCTTTGCTTTTGCTTTATCGAACTGCCTTCATCTTGATCCATGAGTCTTTTTTCCATCTTATTTTCTCACCTGAAACCCCAGCATGCTGAGGGGAGTTACAGAGCAGCTTGGTGGGCACCTGGAATCCAACCAAGGTCAACCCACCACAGAGAAAGTCACATAAGCTATTTATTGTTACATTTTATACATCAAATAAGGACCATATAAAGGAACTGTGAACATAGATTGTTTACATTAGCACAAACTACCTAAATTGATTTGCTTCATCCTTCCTCATCATTTATTTTGCAGTTGTCTGCCTATTGCTGACTCTTGTTGTTCATTATGAGGTACCAGAGGCACTGGACTCCACCTCCATTTCTATCTTTCAGTGGTAAGCAGCAGCATAGGACCAGCCTTTATGGAGGTTTCTGGTCATTGGTGGAATACTGTTTAAGACAACTGTGGAATAGATACACATATTGACACCGACTTCCAAAAGCGTCACAATTGCAACTTGGGGCAAAAGTTGTTCCTACAAATAAAAATTATGTAGTGTATTCTTTACGTGCTTCATGAAGTGATGGATCTACGAGAGAGAGTTGCAATGATCTGCATGTCACGATCGTGTAGCTAAATCCCACTGGCCAGCCAGCAATCAGATTGTGTAAGATCATTTGGATCACTTCGTGACTCAGTCGGATTATTTCACAATCCCAAATGAAAGGAAGACAAGGCAGAAGAGGAAGACAAGAGGAAAGCAGGAGGTGCACATTGCAAAGATCCAATCTCATAGGCTTCCACATGGGAATGAACCAAAGCAAACTCCAAGGCAGGTTCCTGCATGCTGGGTGGTGTCGTCTCTCCCCAGATGAGCAACTGTGAGACTGCCTCCCCTGAGACACTACAACAACTTCATCAGCCACAAGAAAGGGAGCCCTGGAGGTTAACCTCGAAAGCTCCCTGTTGGCATCTACATTTATGACACAGCTGCCTATTTGTGATTCCTTGAGAGGAAAATGTGTCTATGCAAACCCATGTCTGTTGCCATTACAAATCCAATTTAAACAAGGCCTGTCAATTTGAGGATGGAAGAAATCCCAGAAACCTCCTGGCAGCTTGTCTGCTGTCTTTCCATATGTTAATATGCAGATTAGAGATTATTGCATTTAAACATTTTAGAATAAACAATTGGATCTTAAGCCTGATACAACTGCCTCACAAATGCCAATTTTTATTACAAGAGGAATCAAACAGAACAAACTAGAGATCCCACCACAGGTAGGTACTGCTTTAAAGGAGATTACCTGAGAAGCTTCTGGTTGGGCACTGCTGCTGGATCTGACTGTGAATTACCATGTGATTGGCAGAGATGTTTAGCATGTCTCAAAATAAAGCTGCAGTCACCATCAAAGTTCAGAGTAATAAAGCTCCTCCTAGTGAAACTTGAAAAAGTTGCTGATGAAGGATTTTTGTTCCATCTTGCTTTCTAATTTTTCAGCACTAAGCTACAAATGTACTATACATGCCATACTGCCAAATACTTACCTGGGAGCACTATCAGTATCCTGGAGTAGAATTCTGATGAGCCAGAGAGGAGACAGTAGCTTCAAATACAGACTCTTCATGAGACCATAGACCAATTACACTCCTCTCAAGCTTCACCTATAAATCTCAACACTACTTCAATTGTTCCAAAACATTAACAAATCCCTCCTCAAACAATTAGTCAGCAGGAACCTGTCCCTCTGAAGACCAGCTTCATCAGATCTTTCTATCAACTATCATACTTGTCAGATTTGTGTGCAACAAATGCCATCTCTTTTGAGTATTTACATTTCCTTGTTGACTGAATTCAGATACACACTATTTCTCCCAGTTGAGTTACATCGACTTAAGTGAAACATAAGATGATACTTAGATGAGAATAGGAAAATGCCTTGCTTCACCCAATTCTATTCACAGTCCTGGAAATACTGGCTACAGCTACAGACATTAACATAGTTCTTGGATGGGTAACCTCCAGAGCTGAGGTTTCTGCAGAAAGAGATGAAAATTCCCAGAAGCATTTCCCTTTGAATCAGTAATAAAGTAAAACCTTTGCATGGAAATACCCTGCTGCAGTAAGCAAACAGAGTAACTTGGTATCAGTGAGTTCTCTAACCTTAAGTTATACTGATGGCAATTACTAGAAAAGTTGCAGTGTCACTGGCGAGGACACTTCTGGAACAGATGAAAAGCAAGGGCTTTCCCAAAATGTTTTTTAAAGATCTTATGAGCAACAAAGTTAATTCAGACATCCTGGTTGCTTTCTAGCATCAGTAATTATTTTCTTTGAAGCTTCGGTAAGATGGGAAATTTTTCTTCATTCCCGTCCTCAACTCCATAAGCTGAATTAGTGTGCTGTTAAATGACAAAACATCAGTTACAAGCTAAATAAATCCTTCTGTCCACACAATTCTGAAAGCACTCTGGCATCCTTCAAGATGAAGGATGCTTAAGAACAATTGTGGTATGTCCATTAAGGCATAGTTGCAATGAGTACTGCAATCTTTTCATTTATTCAATAATAAATTGACTTCTTCCCTGAAGCTGATTTCTCCCTTGTGCCAGGGCTGGTCTCTGATTTCTTTCCTTGATGTAGCAGTAAAAGATTATATTGCTCTTGGTGCTCAGCTCCCAGGCACACAGGTTCTCTAAGGATCAGACTTGAACATTTTATCATTTGGTTCAATGGTCTATCTTTGTAAACATCTGCTTAAGTGCTGGAGCCCTCAGACTGTGCTCCCCTAGTTCAGCTTGAAAAGTGACTTCTTATTTCTTTTAACATCTCAGGGGTCTATGGAGCAATTCTCAGGTCTCTGCTGGTGAGCAGAGGTTAATCTAATTGCTATGATATGGTGATAAGTTGTTAACCAACACACAACAAAAGAAAATACTATTATCACACCCACTTTATTTCAACACAAGAACTCTGAAGCATAAAGGAGTCCAAATACAGCAGTAAAGGGAATTGCCTGCTCTGCAAGCTTCTGTTCTGAAGGGCAGTGAACACCAGGAAAGGAAGTTATACAAAGTATAAGGGAATGACACTTAAAACCCAAGACCAGTACTTTAAGACATTGGCAATTCAACCTGCATCAGTACTACAAAACAAGCAACGCTGCATGAAAGAGTCACAACAAAGTGGTTGTTGTTTTCATTTTCAGTTTGGTTGGTTGTTTGGTTGTGGGATTTTTTTGGTTGTTTTTTGTGTTTGGTTGTAGTTTATTTATTCCCCCCTCTCTTACTCATCTCTCATTCATGCTCTTATATCCCACTGAATATGTCATCCCTTTCCTTGGAAAAAGACCTCTCTGTCCATAAAAAGCTTGCAAGAGACAGGCAAATTGCTGGGCACCTTGTGTAGAGGAGGAGGGCACAACATTATCCCCACTATGGCAGAAGCACTTTTAAAAAAAACAAACAAACAAAAAACAACAACAAAAAATATCAGTGAGGACCTGCTATGTTGATAAGCTCTTTCTGTCCCATTCACGCACAAATGGCAGGAGATCTGCTGGGGTGCTCCAACCAGATGGCCTGTGTTCCTAAAGGGCACATAAGCAACAGGACATCTCCTGCTTTCCTAGTTCCCCAGTAGGCACCGTCCCTGCTTCCTGACAAGGAGCCTTGCCTGAAAGGCATGACAGACTGGTTGGTGTGAGTGTCCTTGAAGTACCTGGCAGAGTTCACATACCCACCCTCAGTCAATGCTTAGCCAAGCTGCACACACAGCTATTTAAACCTGTCTCATCAGTTGCTCCATCTGGCCCCCTAAGCAGTGTTATGAAAGGCTCCCATCTTGAGTTAATTTCTCTGGCATTGCACTGGCATGATGCCTCATTCCTGGGAAACACAAGGTCTTTATGGACCTACAGGATGGGCACACCTAAGCAGCAGTCCCAGTCTTAGGCACAGAATCTACGTACCATCAAGCTGCACCGAGGCAACCAAAACCGAGGACATACATTAGTGCCTACTGGAAAATGGTAATTCAATAAAATGCAACATTAGCAATGAAAAAACATATGTGTGAGGTCCTGCACCTGGGTCAGGGCAATCCTTGATATTAATAGAGGCTGGTAGAGAAAGGGATTGAGAGCAGCCCTGTAGACAAGGACTAGAGGGTGCTGGTGGATGGAAAGCTGGACATGAGCTGGCAGTGTGTGCTTGCAGCCCAGAAGGTGAACTCTATTGTAGGCTGTGTCAAAAGCAGTGCGGCCAGCAGGTCAAGGGAGGTAATTCTGCCCCTCTACTCCACTCTGGTAAGACTGCACCTGGAGTGCTGTGTCCAGCTCTGGAGTCCTCAGCTCAAGACAGACATAGACCTGTTGGAGGACTGAAAAATGATCATAGGAGAAGTGTTTCAGCCTCCTGAAGAAAGGCTGAGAGTGTTGGGGTTGTTCAGCTTGGAGAAGAAAAGTCTCTGGGGAGACATTATTACAACCTTTCATCACTTAAAGTGGGACTATAAGAAAGATAGGGACAAATATTTTGGCAGGGCCTGTTGCAAAAGAAGAGGTGATGGTTTTAAACTAAAAGTGGGAAGATTTAGACTAGAGGTAAGGAAGACATTTTTTTACAATGAAGGTGATGAAACACTGGCAGAGGTTGCCCAGCGAGTTGGTAGATGCCTCACATTCCAGAAACACTCAAGGTCAGGTTGGACAGGGCTCTGAGCAACCTGATCTAGTTGAACACATCCCTGCTCATTGTGGAGGAGGTGAGGGTGTGTGGTGAACTAGATGACCTTTAAAGGTCACTCCCAAACTATTGTATGATGAGAAGTGATTGAAATGTGATGTGATGGAGTATGACATCCTGCTATCTGAATTCAATGCACAGGGTAAATGTTACTAGGGTGAGAAGAAGAGGGGCTAAATTATCCCCTTTGACAGCTTCTGAACAATGTGTTTTGCCTGGTTGAGCTACTGATGCCCCAGAAGAGGGTCTAGATGCCTCATTCCTCTACATACAGCTTAAACTCACATAAATTTCTCTACCTGGCTACCATGATAGTAGTATCCAAACTTTTCCTCTTTCCCATCTTGCATTCTCTTAAATGAGGTTCTCACAAGTGCAGGCCTAAATGGGCAGCTAGCCCACCTCTGCAAAATGTGCCCTGGCTCCATGGGTGTGCAAGACACAGCTGTTTATGCCTTACTTTGGGTCTTCCTGATGTGACATTACACAGCTACTGCATGTACTGGAATACAGTAGAGAGCCCTAAGTTCTCTTAGCAGAATGAGACTTCTGCATGGCACAGTGTGACATCTTGGAGATACCAAAGTGAGACTGGAAATAGAGTGCAACATAGCTGTAGTCCTCCATCTCAGCTAAATCTGTTTTGAAGCCAGTTGGCTGGCTCTTTGGACAAGCAATGTTGCACGTATGCGGCTTATATTACCTTCAAGTCCTCAACTAGTTTGTTCACTGTTTGTTCCTTGATCCGATCCTTGCTCCTTGACAGGACATACACATTCACTAAGTCAACTGACACACTCGACAGAGCATCTCATCCTACCTGAACGCTGGAGTCAGCACTGATTGTAAAATAACAACGCCCTGGGAAATTCAGTGGAGCACTTCAAAAAAACCTCTAGACCCATGCAAATAATTGGAAAAGACTTATTTGACCTCTCACACATTTCTCTTAATACCACCTCCTCTGGCCTACTCCCATTGGTTTTGTTGGTTATTTCATCCCAGTTTCAGATGGATTAAGCAGTTGACTCCTTAGTAATATAACAGGTCTCATGGCTTGGCAAGGGGCTTTTGGCATTTAAATGTATATTGCTATGCTCACTTTCCTATTATTACGTCTCATTACATCCTTGCAAGCTTTCAGCAACTTCATTCCTTAAAGGTCTCCCAACAAATAGTCCTCTTTACCCACAGTATCTAGCAGCTCCATATCCTCTGGTGATATGCCTACGGAAAAACAGTTCCTGAAGGAGTAGAATACATACCTTCTCTATTCATATCTCTACTCCCGGAAACAGGAGATGGCTCACTTGTAAACTTCTGGGCTGAAATCCATTGAAAGACAGTCATAGATTTCTTATTCTGTTGCCAGTGTAAATAAGAAACTGGCAGTATCACATAAAGGACTCAGAAGACTGAAGTAATGATGCTGTCTTCTTCCCAAAGACCACACCAAAGGGAGACATAGAAAGGGAAAAGGCAACACATTTGGTCTCCCAGCCAGGTGATAATCCAATTCATCTTGTGATAAGTTAAAATGAACCAAGTTTGGGCAGCCACAGAGAGATGAACACTCCATCCCAAAGCTCCATACCAGCTCTCTGGTATTTTGTTCAGAGCTTTCACATCCTCGCTGCTCAGAGACAGAATGGCAGAGAAGGACTGTTCCTCCTTGTAGCAGGTGCCTCTTTGCATTAGCTGGAGCAGATTTCAGTCCCTACAGGAATACAGCTTCCTCCCTTCCCATGGGGAAGATTAACACTTGTGCTCTCTACAAGCAACTGCTTGTCTTGCAACTCTAAAATAGGCACCTAAGAGACGCCTACAGGCTACACACTGCCTGTAGTTCCCTGCATTCTTGTCAAGATCTTGGGGTGATGCAAGCTGTCAGCCACACAATCCTGTAGCAGAGGGGGGAGCAAAGCTGGTGCTCTCCATGGAGAGAGCAGGCTTGCTGTAATTGCTTCTAAAAGCAAATTTCACTGGGCCCAGGGGAAGGCAGGGATGGGCACGTGTCTCTACATACTCACACAGAGGATCTCTTATTCCTTTTAGCTTCTCCCCTGCAAGCTTACTGACCTCCTGCAGTATTAATGAATTCCTCTGTCACCTCCTTGCTCTGACATCTGCTCATGAGAACGGCTGAGTAAACAGGTAATCCAATTGGGCAGGAGCAACACAATGAGCCAATTCTCCTGCATGACTGTGTTACCCTACTGCTCTTTAGCACTGCCTGTCCCTAAAGGCCCGGTACTCCAAAAAAGGCTCTTGGGCTTCCTGCCCTAAGGATGGCTAAAGAAACCTCTCCACCTCCAGCTTATCTTATTGCTTCTGTAAGTATGACATAAAAGGCTGGCTTTTCTCATTTTCCAAGATTTCAATATTGAAATCAAGTAACCTTGATTTCTCTTCATCTCATCCTCATTTTCTGTAAAGCAAATTAAAGTAAACAATTGCTCCCTCCCCACAGCAAATCAGACCAGACAGATCAAGAAAGCTTCCAGACCATGGAAACAAATTAAACACAAATCAAACACTTGAAGTAAAACAAATTCTCAGGTACCCTTTAGGAAGTTAAAACAGGCAGTAATACTACAAGGTTGGGAATTAAGGACAAAAAACGTCCATAAGGTTAATCCAGTCCACATCAGGGCTAGGACAGGATCCATCCATACAAGTTACTGGACAACTCTTTTATCTAGGCTTGATTTGAAGGCATCAAACAAATGAACTTTATCATTTCCCTTCCACGATGTATTTAGATTCATTCAGTATAAAAATTAAGATAATTCACACTGATACTCAAATGAATTCTTTGTCCTGACGCTCCTACTACCAATACTTCACTTTCATATGCACCACAAAAAAAAAAAAAGAAAAAAAAAAGTTTCTTCCCCAGTTTATGCACTTTTTAGGATGCCTGCTTGACTCCCTGTCTTACAGTCTTTCAGTGCACCTCTCTCATTATAGGAAGAGCAGAAACTAGCTCACCCACCTCCACCATCTCCCATTCATATCTTATCACAAAAGGATATGCTAAAAATGAAGGCTCAGAAGCTTTCAGGAAAAAAAGCAAGAATGCAGACAGTCTTTTTTGTTCACTATAGGAATGCATTCATCTCTGCTTGGCTCAAAATAGTACCTGACAAGAGTGAATCACATGAGTTCTGAAAAACTCACAAGAAATAAGCAAAGAAATCTATAGCTGCCTTCCTCAATCTCACTCCCTGTCTGCCTTCTTATTGACTTCTGCTGCCTGCATCAACAATTTGTAGCTACCGGTCTGCTTTCTCCTCCATAAAGGTAACTACCAAAATAAGAGAAGAGTGGGGAGCAGGTGAAGCAGTGAATTACTGCGAGGACCTCCAGCACTGCCGCATGCTAGTATGGATAAAGAGAGATCAATGAGGAAATACACAGCACAGAATTCTCTTGTTTTCAGGAGAAGCCAATAAGATAACTCAATATGAATAAAAATGACAAGATCTTACGTTGCTTTTATAAATTCCTAAAACATCCCGAAATACCTTAATCACTCTAGGCCTGGGGAAGGGTATGAAAGAGGAAGAAAAAAAGCAAAAAAAAAATACAGCCACAAAACAGCAAGACCAAAGTTCAAGTCCTGAGGCCAATGCCCTCCATGATGATGTAAGAGAGAAGACAACATTGCATAGCCTGTGTGACCAGGAAAACTCTAGTCTTCCAGGATTGGGTATGGAAGGAAGAAGGCAATAGCTACCTTCAGAAAAGATTAATCTCCATTTTTCTGTTAACTGACACTTTCAACAACTTGGCCTGCTACTTTTCTTGCTGCAGTCTTTCCTCTATTCCTCTAATGTAGGAATTACACCTACTACTGACACTTTTACACATAACTAAACACACCAACCCAGAGATATTAGTTGCAGTTTTCTGAATAGGAACACTGACTGAAAGCAAGTGATAAGGAAAGACATGTTGAAAAGGCTATACCCATGTAATTCCAAGTCACAAAGAGGTTCGTTTGAATTTAGCTCCTATTTCTTTTCAACTCAAAGAGAAAAAAAAAATATATATTTTCTCTCCAAGCATTTGACCACCCCCCACCCTTTTCCTTCCCCTAACCCTTTGTATTTTCTGTTGCTTTAAATTTCCCTCCTTGTTGAAGAGCTGTACTTGATTTTAAAAGGAAAGCAAAGAGAAAAGCATTAGCTCTTGTGCATGTATATATAGATACGTGTATTTATGCGTTCATACACACCTTTGTCTACAAAAGCACATATATGAAAAATCAGCACATTTGAGAACTAATCAAGCCATTACCATGTACATAAATATGTACACACACCCCTTTGCACACAGATTTAGTATTGATCACAGAATCACAGAATTTCTCAGGTTGGAAAAGACCTTCAAGATCATAGAGTCCAATCACAATGAGAATGAAAAAGTGGCAGAGGGAGCAGTGAGGACAACAGCCTTCTTGGGACCGTAGCTGTAGGCACAGGGGAGGGGCCAGGCTCTACATGCACAACAGACAGTCCTAGTCCCTTACTGGAGCACACAGCATTTACAGCCATCTATATGCCTATGAGTTGCTGCCTAGTGGAAACCAAACCACATGAAGTGAAAGCTGCTCAGCCTGGCCTCAGCCTGGCATGCCCACAAGGAATAAGGGAAGAGAGGGGAAAAAAAAATAAATAAAAATTTCCAAGCAAATGTTAGAAATTATTATAAAAGGACCTCTGCCAAAACAGAGAGCATCATTATGCCACTGAAAATATTTTTAAAGGACGAAGAAGAAGTACAAACACTCTGACCAGTAGGTACTACAGAGCTGTTTGATCACACAGATTTTAAATTCAGCCAGTGTAGAGCTACGCAAGAAAAACAAACATAGTACTATAATGTTAAATTTGTTCAAATTTCTCAAGAGCCAGAAGGAAGGCTACAAGTAAAATTTCTTACAGAGCATAAATGAAACCCAATCAAAAAGTCTTCTAAAATATCTCAGTTTAAAACATCTTTGTCTGATATGCACACACACACAAAAAATCCTTAAGGGAGGCTTAATATATGTAGTTTGCTTTTCATTTCAACTTCAGTTTGTGGGTTTTCTTAGTGTTATGATTTTTTTGAAGTTACATACATACATATACATGAATTTTTGTTACATGCCAAATATACTGAGTTTTTTAATACAGTAATGTTCCTTTAACTTGGTTTTGTTACACAGATAAATAAAGTCTTACATGGTTCCAGCCCTGCAATCACGACCAAACCTGCACACTTTCATTCTAAACAGACAAGTCTACTTAAAAGCCAAACCAGTTTGAGTCAAACTCTTACAGAGAAGTCATAATGAGACTACATAAAAATTTAGGGTTTGCTGTGTCATTATTAATTTTTCTACAAGCAGACAAAAAAAAAAATAAAAAAAAAAGAAAACCGCAGTTTCAAAATAAGGGTATCTTTGCTACAGAAAGACCTAGTGAAAGTCCTCCTACAGAGGTGGAAATTCCATTGCTCTATCCTTGGAGAGGATCAGCAAGTCCCCATAAAAATCTAGGAGTAACTGGGTGAATGGCAGTCTCAGCCTTACTAAGTATCCTCTGTTCATATCTACAGCAGTATGAAGCATCTGTCTTCCCCCAAGCAGCACAGGAGAGAGAGGAATCCTTTTTTGCATAGAGACTCATCTTGAGCAATACACTGTATTCAAATTAAATCAATGAGTCACACCATAACACCAAGAGAAATCAGACACGTGGTTACTTTTTCCTGCGATGACCTTGATTCCATTCACGCAAGAGCAAATGTTCCTAGAAGGAGCTGAAAGCCTGCATATGGGGGAGGGAGAAGAAATAAGCCGCACAGGATTTATTGTTTTGGTACGCTGGCACACACTTGTACTCACCTATTCCTCCAGAAGCCATCAAATCAATTTAAGAAGGCCAGAATAAGTCACCAGTCTCGACTTGCAAACTAAAACACCCAAAGAGCACCTCCTTTGCTGTGCAGCTACAGCACTCATCCCTGCAGCATCCACCCAGATGCACTATTTAGTAAAAATGTTTTTACATATCATCCAGAAAATACTTCAGCAGAAATCTTAGCAATGGGGTCTTCTCACCCTCAGGGAAACTTGATATAAGACGACTACTCTAAGTTACTTGGATGGGAAATCCAAAGTAACCAAAACAAAAAGGGCAATTCCTCCTTTTTTTTTTATGCAACAACCATTAGACTGATCCCAGAGCTTTCACAGGCTAAGACCAGTGCTTTGGAAAGGGGAATACCAGTAATACCAGTAGGAGGATTCAGCAGCAACTGAAGAGTTAGTCAGACCAGCATACAGCAAAGTGGTTATGAGCAAGCTTTTAAATCAAGTACTTAATAGAACATATAATTATAGGAAGATTCAATGCAGAGGTCTCAAGAGTCACCTAATTCGCCTAATGGATGGAAGATAAAACTCCCTCTTCTCAGTCCAACACTCTGCCCACTGGATGTCGATAACTTGACTCTGAGCGATGTTCCTAGCTCAATGCTGGTCATCCACAAATGTCATTGTCTTGCCCAGATGTCAGCCTGGGCTCTGATACTGTGGGAAAACTCAGCAAGAAGTTTGTACAATAGCCAATAAATCGAAGAGCCCATTCAACACCTATATGCACACATACACACACAGTCCATTTCTTCCAAGTCAAAAAACATTAGAGGATAATTTTGTGATCGCAAAGCTGCTTTGGGCCTTGTTTTAAATTGGACTCTGTAACTACCAAGAGCTTATAAATCTTGCCCTAATTCCACACAGCCAGCCAGGTGCTGAAACAAGGGACAGGCTGAAATAGAAAACGCAGCATATCCCCATCACCAGCACCCCAGAGTTGCTCAGTTCCCTCAGATGAGCACTGGGTTGAAGTCAATTTGAGTACCCTGAAAGTGAAGGGTATTTGGTTCTCGTATTTCTTGTTACTGCAACTATAGCACTTTCTCTCTTGAATCTATTTTATATGAAACACCATAACATGGTTTTTATCTCCCATCCTTAGAATTTTTCTCCTTTGATCTAGGACGGAGAAAGTAGGGTAATTATGTTTTCATTTGAGATGAACAAAATCTCCATTCCCAATAAAGAATGGCTCCTTTAAAGAAAGGCAGCTGTATAATGGTTGGAAAGCAAAATGGAGGAAGACATAGATGGTGGCCATAACCCCAGAAATCCAGTGCCATCCTATTGTATTCAATATATCCTATTGAACAATACACTTGCCTGAAGATGGCTTTTTCCCCACCTCTTTCCCTTTCTTCTGTTCCATTTCTTACAATTTTAGCATATGAAAGAAGAAAAAAAAAATAATTTCAGAATTTGCTTTCAAATTTAATCTCATTTATTGATCCATCACTTATGGTCCTCACAAATATTTAAGGGTATATGGGCAATATACACGTGACCCAAATAATGTAGCTCCTTAAATTCTACATCTTCAAAGTCTCTATAGATCTGAGGATGCAAGTACTGGGCTACACACCAACAATGTAGGGAAAGAAATTTAAGAGAGAGCTGATATCAGAAGATACTTTCATAGCACAAGGAAAGCTGTTACAGATAAAACAGAGATCTTGTTTGGCTTTTCTTCACACAATGACCAGATTACATGAAAGCTCTGCAGCTGTTCTGCTAGAGAAAACAATAGCTGCAGAATTTCAAAACAAAAACCCCATAATCCTAAAATGAATTATTAAAGGAATGGGAAGCCATGAAGTTACTGGTCTAAACACAGGGTTTGACTGTATATCTTGTTGTTCCCAAGAAGGAAAGCCCAAGACCAGCAATGTGCTGAAGGTTGATGACCTGATGGCTGTGGAAAAGCTAGTCCCAGAATTCTGCGTGCTCCAAGACTTGTCAAGTTGGGCCTTAGCATCTCACCAGAGACAGGAACTGCACTGATGTAGACAATATAATCAGAAAAGGAAGGACCAAATGATAATAGTCATGAAATTTGTAGCAAAGATAGCAGCAACAAGATACGGGGGATAGGAAATTGCATGGGATTACATTTAATAACTTATTACCAAGACATGGCTGCCTATCCTGTACTGGTCTGCTTCTTGCTTCTGTTCATTTTACTATTGACAGTCATGTGTAGCAGCATCTTCACTTCTACTGGTGATGTACAAGTGAGATTTGACCAATGAAAGAAAAAAATCTGAGTGGTTTCCATCAGAAAGGCAAAGGCAAGAGAAGAATGGCCACGCCTTCAACCAAACCATATACCCCATCCCTAGATTCATCCTACGGGTGTCAGGTTTATTTCAAATTCCCACTGTCAGCTCCTTATGTGTAGATAATCATCTCATTCCAATTGTGTACAGCGCTGAGTTCCTAACCATACATGACACTCTCAGCTGCATCTGCAATACTAAACAGTATTTCTTCCAAAATGCCTGGTTCTTAAAAAAAGTTTCAAGTTTTTCTGTGCTAGCAACAGTAGGAACACGAGGGACACAGTAGAACCAACACAGCAGGCATTGGCTAGATGAGCCAGAAGCAGCAAGGCAGGACAACCCTAGCACTCCTTTGCAACAGCACTCCCACCAGTTTGTGTCAGGAATGTATCTGACCCACTGACACACTCAAAATAAGAGAAGGAAATATTATTCCTACATGATTGTAGATAGGTTCTTTTCCCTGCCCACCCCGCACCTGAGCAATCCAACTGGAGATAGCCTTCATTTGTGGAAGACAAACGGGAAAGAAAGTCTGGCAAGCAACTGCGAAAAGCACTGTCTGGATGATGACAGGAACTGTCCAAATTCAACACATAATCTGTAACAACTTTTTACAACTGAAAAGCATTCATACCATCTTAATGTTTCAACTTGTCCAAAAAGAAAAAAATTCTAAGGTTAATACCCTTTAATACTCCACACTCAATAATTTTTAGTTCCAGACAGACCAAAATTCAACAGCCTCAGCTTGTAACGTTTATATTTAAATGTTGTATAATAGGAAGTGCCAGACTGGTGAACCAACAAGCATAAGAAATCTCTAATACTGAAAAAATAACAGCTCTGACTGAAAAGTTACTCATAATATGTTGAGCTTTTTACTGCTAGGGTGGGGAATGTCTCCCAGACTATTACATACCACTAACTGGTCAGGACAGATCTTTGCTTGCTAATCTTACCTGCTGGATTATTTGCATAAAGAAGTGCTACAATCTCTAAAGATTTTTTGCTGTATGTCATAAGATCCCAGCCCAAAACCTATTAAGTTAATGATGGTAATGGGCACTGAATTACACGTACATTCATTAAACTAACAAAACAGTCCTACATCAAATCTTGCCTTGGTCTTCACAACACTTGAATACATCATGGGCTAAGTTATGCAAATTTAAATATATTCCTTTCTAAAGGAAATTAAATAAAAATTCAGATAAATTATACTTACCTCTATACTTCAGAACAAAATCTAAAACTCCAAGAAAACTTAAAAAACCCCTTCTTCCTAATATAGAAAATTCTAAACACTACTGCACTAAAAATGTGATTTATGTCACAGAATTTTTAAGAATAAACTCTTCTTGGGGAAAAAAAAAAAAAAAGAGACCACACAGAGATGACACAATGCTATTTATTTTGATAGAAAATGCATTCATTCTTTTGTGCTGTCCAAATGTTTTCCAAGTGTCACAGACTTCTGAAGTGACTAAGCAAGTCCATTAAAGAAACTGGGAGGGAGCAAACTATACTTTGGCAAGCAAGTAGATCACCACAGGATCTTTTGGCAGTGAAAAGTGTATTGGGTTTTAGTAACATGAGGGCTACAAAGGTGTCTTCTGTGAGAAGCTGCTAGAAGCTTCCCACGTGTCTGACAGACCCAATGCCAGTTGGCTCCAAGACCTACCTGACACCAGCCGAGGCCAAGCCCATCAGCAGTGGTGGTAGTGCTAACGTGGTAACGTTTAAGGAGAAAAAAGCTGTTGAACTTCAGCCAAATTGAGGAGGAAGAATACGTGAGAGGAAACAACTCTGCAGACACTAAGGTCAACAAAGAAGGAGAGGGAGGAGGTTCTCCAGGCACCTGAGCAGAGATTCCCCTGCAGTCCATGGTGAAGACCATGGTGAGGCAGGCTGTCCCCTTGCAGCCCATGGAGGTTAACAGTGGAGCAGATATCCACCTACAGCCCATGATGGGGGATCCATGCTGGAGCAGTCTGTTCCTGAAGGACTACACCATCTGGAAGGGACCCACACTGGAGCAGTTCATGAACCATCATAGCCTGTGGGAAGAATTCATGCTGGAGAAGTTCATGGAGGACTGTCTTCCTTGGAAGAGACCCCACACTAGAGCAGGGGAAGAGTGTGAGGAGTCCTCCCCCTGAGGAGGAAGGAGTGGGGGAGACAACTTGTGAACTGACCACACCTCGCATTTCCCATCCTCCTTGTGCCACTGCAGAGGGAGGTAAGGAACTCAAGAGTGAAGTTGAGCCTGGGAAGAAGGAAGGGGTGAGTGGGTAAGATTTAGTTTTATTTCTCATAATCCTACTCTGATTTGGCTGGTAATAAATTAAAGTAACTTTTTTTTCCCCCCTAAGTCAAGTCTGTTTTGTCCATGATGGTATTTGCTGAATTATCTCTCCCTGTCCGTATCTTGACCCACAAGCTTTTCATTACATTTCCTCTCCCCTGCGCATCTTCGAATGGGGAGTGATAGAGCAGTTTTGGTGGGCACCTGGCATCCAGCCACAGTCAACCCACCACAAAAAGACAGCAAGGAACTTTCAGATTGTGGAATATGCTTCTTCAGAGAGGGTCTTTCTGTGAAAGTGGTCAGCAGTGGGAAGACCAATAGTTCTGACCACTTAAACTGAATAAGTTCAACCACTGGTCACATGAACCAGTCAGTCCCATTCTTCTCAAAGTGGCTCTTTCAGCTGGTTCTGCAGGCACAGGCAGGCATCGCTTTGTTGGTTATTTTCAGGTAGCATTTTTAGGGTCACCATCTCTACTAGAAGATCTAAAAAAACAGTTAAATTTTCAGCTGGTGAGATGAAGGCAGACTGGGTTATACCAATTCACACAAGATGAGGAGCAAGGCAGTTTTGCTAGTGCAAGAACACAAATTCTGCATGCAAGGTATGGGACATAATATCCAGTCAGCTGCTGTTCCAACATGTTATACCTCTCCATTGTGGTAGCTGCCCTTGCAACCCCATAACCAGCGTACAAAGCTTTCAGCCTTGTCCAGCTGGCAGGATGGTTAGAGGTTCCACTCTCAAGCTCTAAACCCAAACCAGCAAAATCTCACAGTGGGATGAAAGCCAAAAAAATCACTAAAATTCAGGCAGCCACCAGCATTTTTTCCCAGTCCTTTTTGTGAGCCAGGACAGGGAGACAGAGTTCCCACAAATGAGGTGGTTTGCCTCAGGCACAGAGCCTCTAAAATCTTACTGCTTCTATGGGCAGCAGCATTACCAGCGCAACAAAACACCCTCTGCATGCTTTTCAGTGCGGTCATTTCCACTGAGCACAGAACATGTACCTTCCATTTCCTAGGTTTTACATAATCTGTGGGCTGCTAGGAACCTAATCACTGTGTGTTTTCAGTTTTGTTTGCTTTCAATCCTCATAGCATTTTCTGGTTGTGGCTCATAAAGTTCTTTAAAAGCACGTGAAGGAGAATATGCCACAGTCTGTGTGTTGTTATGGCAACTGGAATATTCAAAGTTACCAGGAACTAAATATATATTTGTTATCGTAAAGTGTTATTATTTTTATTTGTAGCTTAAAGTGCTATTATTTTTGACCAGAATGTGATTGCATTCTCTTCCACCCAACTCACTCATTTTCCTTTTTGATCCCCAAACAGCCAAGACAGGGGAGGGAAATGGGTTGTCTGCACAATTCTTTGTCACAAAGAACTGTACAAACTTTTCATGCCGAAGGATAATTCAGGCAGGGTTGTATTCATACAAGTCCATCAACAGCCTCAGTTCTATTGGTCACAAAACCTTCTCTCTTGGAATACCGCAAGTGGTTCAAAATGCACATAGAGCAGCCAAAGAAAAGTAAAAGGAGTTGGGATTTTGTGCTGTGCTCCAAACTGTCATAGTTGGTTAGTGACAGTACACAAGTCACCAAGTCCAATATTGAAATTTTTACTGTTTTCAAATGGCTTTATTTTGTGTTTCTGATTTGAACCACGTTCACCCTGAAGCTTGGAGGTATTAATCATCCACGTAATCCAACAAGCGAGGCTGGAAGTGCGATTGCTCAGTCTCAGCACAAAAACACTCCCAAAGAGGTTCCACCAGTCATGTCACAATGAAGACACAGGTTTGCAGACACTTCGCACAGCTGTCTTGAATCTCTCCATGCTTCCAATTCCCACCTCCAGAACAGCCAGTGACACTCTCAGTCATATTTGTACTCATTGAATCATATTTCCTTGAAGGGGTGGAAGACCGAAGAGTCCTCTCCTGTTCATACATTAAACTATAATCCAGGGCTAACAACAGCTACTAGTTCAGGTTAATTCCTGTGTGACAAGGACAACTGCTACTTACTCGAAGCCACCCTTCTAATTAAAGTGAAGCAAGCCGTAACTATACACAATTGTAAAATCATTCAGCTTTCTAGTTAGCAAATATACAACTACTCCTGCTTTTACTTCTGTCCCCGCTTCATTCTTACTTCGCTGCAAAATAATACTGTTCATCTTTCCATGCATTTATTGCAGCATCTTTTTTATTCTCTCACATAACCACTTCATTTCTCTTTCTGTCCACCACATGCTCTCTTTTTCCACTTCTAAATTCATCCCAAGCAACTTCACTACATCTCTCTTCATGCCAACTTGTCCTACTTGCTGATACCAGAGATTCACTCAACCACAATTGTCTGCAACCTCGTGACTCACTCAAAGCCTGAGAAGTTTACCAAGACATTATGACTAGGTAACTAAGTTCCAGTTCAGTACTGTGATGGAAATGTAAGACCTGATTAAAAAGGAAAAGAGAGTGCTTAGTTTTCTACAAGACAGTATCCTGAAAATCTGTCCAAGAACTTCTCAAACACACAACTCAGGAGATTTCCACACACAATTTCCTGGCCCAAAAACAATACACTTAAAAGCCAAGTTAAAAAAATCCCAAACCCTGTGAACTTCGGCCGTGATTGAATTACAAGTGGCTGGAAGAAGGCAGATGCTCAGCTCTATAGGTCCTTGTTGCAATCCGTCAGTAGCTGTCACCACTTGAGTTTTAAGTTTTCACCGCTTAATTCCATTTCATTCAGAAACAAGAAAACACCAGAAAAAGCAAAACCAAGCTTTAAATGCAGGCATATTTCAAAAATCTACTGAGTTTTGTTAAACGACAAACATTAAGCAACAAATATCATCCCGTGTCTGTAAGCTGCCAATCTTGACTTTTATCAAGGACAGCTAGCTTGCTTACTTTAGTTTTTCACATAGGCAATTCAATCCAGGCAGGTAGCCTTTCCTTTCTCTTATCACTCCTATTCAACTAGTTCTGCAGAGTTAGAGACTATCTAATTTCCAGATTCCCTGCACATTCTCTCTCCCATTCTCTTGTACTGCAATTCTTTCAAAACTGGACTGCCAAATGAATAGCATTTATCTTGAGTGATCTTCCAAAAGGAAGCACAACGTGGGCTCCTCCTGCATTAAATATTCTTGATGTCCTATTCTGTGCATTAATAGGCAACCAGATCATTTTGTCCCTCTCTGAAAAGGGAATTTCACTGCTGAATTTCAAATGCAGGCAATACACAGCCTGCTTACAGAAGCCTTTCAGAGACACAACATTTCTAAAAAACATAAAAAGTAACTCCTTGTCTGCTTTCCCTTCACATTGATTACCCGTAACTACTGGCCTTTTGAGTCCTCAACTAGTGCAAATCCCACTGAGGAAGCAATCAAGTCTTTTTACTTTTTGCTACTGCTTGTCCAAGATTGTGACCCATGTCAGTTCTAGAAAGACCATAGAATAGACTGGAGGGAAAGCATTATGAAAGAGATATATTGGAGGACGTAGGGATGAACAGAAACCATGTATTTCTATAGCAACTGAATTAAGCTCCGAGAATTTGTTCCAGAGATCTAGTTACACAGTGGCAATTTACAGACAGCACTTTGTTTTAACATGCTAAACAACTGGCCATAATTACACTTGGAGGCAGAGAGTCACAAAGGTTGTATAGTTACTGGGCTCGTAAACAAAGAGATAATACTTTGCAGCAAAAAATAAAAATCAACAAGAACTAGGAGCTAGATTGATACATACTATACTAATTTCATTCACGATGCAAATTATACCTAGATTTGTCTTTCTGGAGCTCAGATGGCAGCAGGCTGCCATCACAACAGTCCTTCTAGTACAAGAAAGCCAAAAGCTCAGCTTCGGCAAGAATATGGTTTAAGAGCAGGGGCACAGCGTACAGTTCTCATCAGTGGTAAGTCAGGAAAATCATTCGCACCAAGTCAATCCCAGCTGAACTGGAAAACTCACTGCCAACATAGAGAGGATGCATTTACAAGCAAGCTTCCTGTAAGCATCATGTACACACATGGGTCACTTGAGGGACAGATGGAGAAAGGCATTTCTGTAAGAACAGCAGCAGAGCAGGACACCTGCAAGCTCAAGGATCTATCTTTGGAAACAAACTCTTCACCCCACACAAAAGAGCCACTACTGCAGCATCTATATAGCCCTAGCTGGAGTGAAGAGAAGCAGGGGAAAACACTATTTCCAGTGGATTCCCCTTGTTGGAGCAGCTGCTTCCAGTTAACTGGGAGAGTTAACCACTTAGTATCACCTCTTTAACAGACCTGTCTTTCTGTATCCATGACCTAGCTTCCCACTAACCAGCAGCCAGGAGGAAACAATGGGAGATCTAGGGACAAAAGCGGGATTAGACCTTCCCGTTCCTCAACCACCAATGTGCGTAAAAACAGCAAGAAATAAGCAAAAAGTTGCTACTCCCTCTCATTAGAGGAATAGCAAAGACCAGTGATGCATTTGATGTGCTTTCAGTCTCATAGCAATAAATAAGATCTTCTGAATAGTTTCCCTGGGAAAGTGCATGTGTACAGATAGATCTTCAAGTATTGCTAACAGCATGAGGGCCAAACACACTGATGGCAGGGAGCAAACAGTTAAAATGGCTGTGAGCAAGCCAAATTCATCTCTCTTCTCCTCCCACTCTAACTCTCTCCAGCTCAGTCTGGTCTCTTCTACTCCAGGTAGGCTCAAACAATACGACAGATGCTCAAGTAGATAGGAAATCTAGCCCTAGGACTATGCAATTGAGCAGCCAGTTACATATTCTTATCCTTTTTATCACACTATTGCCAACTCAAGTCTGGCCCACATCCAGTACCATAATATAAATTGGTTTATTATAGTCAGATTCTTAGAGAGCAGGTCTCTACCTGGTCTCTACTAACATACTGGCAATGTTATCAGTTCCTTACCATTACTGTATTCTTTCCTTACATATATCACAGTAACCATTAAGAGCAATCCAAAATAATCTCCATCTCATTAGGCAGAGGTGCAGTATAAACACAAAGATGACATCTACCATTCCTCTAGTTTGCTATCTAAAGAGAAAGAATTCACAGAAGTTAGAGATAACCAACTTAAGGTCATATAGCAAACTGGTAGCAAAATAAAACCTGTACTTCAGTTCCCTAGCTCTTACCTTATTTGTTATTTAGTAGGTGACCAGACTAACAAGGAAAGAGTTCAAGATTCAAAATATCTTCCCTAGGCACCTTACAGATTTACCACCTTCACTTGGCAGAGAACAGTATTATAGGTCTCAACCCTAAATGCTGCCTTATATAAATCACAACTCCAGCCTTACCCCTGAAAATCCTAAATACGACAATTTTAGCAGTAAACCAAGGAGTCCTATAAATCTTAACTCAGCGAGCACTAGAGGAGAGCCATCCCCTAAGGGACGGAAACTAAGAGCAAGAACATGACCAGCAAGATCAAAGCTTGACTGGCATACTTACCCCCAGCACCAAGCAAGACAGACATGGAGAAGGCAGCCACATCCAGTAAAGAATCCAGATCACAAAGTAGTATGACGGTGACTAGTCAGCTCCACAGACAAGTTGAGAAGTCAGTCCTAAAGTCAGAGCTAGAATGAGGTCTGGCAATTGCCAGGCACAGCCACAGAGATGAGGCTGGGCCAAAAATCAAGCTAGACAGTGAGTCTGCAAGTTAAGACCTCAATCAGAGGGCTCCATGGCTAAGCACTGACAGAGCTGTAGCTAAGCTCAATCAGCCGTCTTCCTGTAACATAACTCAGGCAAAAGGCAAAAGCCCAGGACTGAGCTTGAATAGAGCTCCTTGGCCCACAGGTGTGGGCCCCAGGTGAGGCTCATCACTGCTATTAAGGCTTATCAGCACCCTCAGAGCACTGACACATCCAGACACCTGCACTTCCCGTCCTTAAGAAGTCTAACAGGCAAAACTAAATCCCAGTACAAGTGTCCAATACCAACAGGCCTCCACAAATTCCAACCCTCATCTTAGTCCAGGAGAACTCCTTAAATCCCCGTGTAATCTTAGCCAAGAGACTTATAAACCCCCAACCTAACCTTAGTACAGCATGCCATATGAGTCCTGGCTATGGTTGCCCTCCCATACAACAAATCAGCCAAAACGAAGACAATTCCTTTCCACAGCTCCAATTGCCCTCAGTGCCCTCAGCGATGTGTGTCTGCTCCAGTTAGTCACCAGTTGTCTTAAGCCCTGTCTCACAGCTAGAGTCTGTCTAGGCAGCACATGACCAAGTTATTATATCCTTTTTTTAAAGTATGCTGGGACAAACCAGTACCAGTTGGGTCACCTGGTCGTCTTAACCAGACACGCTTCTATTCTGGACTCTCAATCCTCAGACCTAAGATATTTTCTACAGCTTTCTCTGTAGGCACCAAAACCTATGTGATGAACAGTCCTCTGCCATCTGAAGAGAGCCTCCCCAGACTCCCGTGCTCAGTGTACCAAAGAGCAGCAGCAGTTGTAATTGCTTCAGTACAGACTAGCGCTACCAGCCTTTTTAGAAAGCACTTGCAACAAATACAGCAAGTACATAGGGAAGTCACAGGAAAGCTACAGGATAATCTTACAGGCCCACATTTCATTTTCTCTAATAATAAAGAAGGTATATGAAATATCTGGAGAATTTGGAGAATTTAGCCTGCACGCGTAGCAATGGGAGTGAAAGTTCTGCTCCTCACAGGAGGGAAAGGATGTGATCGGCAGGGGATGAAGGCTACACTTCTAATCAGGTCTAGACAGAAAGTTTCCATCTCCAGTTCATCACAGACCAGTTACCAGTACCTAATTCACATAAAACTAACAATAATAACATAATTTTTTTTAAAAAAAGGTTGAATTCCAAGGTCAAAGTAGCGATGGAGAAGTTATAATGGTGAAAGTAAACATAAGCCTTGACAGAGGTACAACTGAGTTCTGTACCAATAGGCTCAATAGCTTGGGCAGGGGGAAATCTTCCTGTCTGTGACAACTACGCTTTTTTTATTCACCCAGAGTCACACACCAAAAAGTTAACATTACATCTTAAAAATGGAACATCTCATCTTCCAGAAAACTTTGCACTTTCCCATTTTCCTGGAAGCTATAAGTTAAGTGCTCCTCAGTCATTCACCTTAGAAATAACGACCTCATCCAGGGAGCTGAAATATGTGTATTATGCACTGAGAAAATACATTAACATCTTTATTGGCTGCTCCATCCAACCGAGTCTTTTCCCATAAAGAAAACAGTCCCTGTGACATTAATTTCCCCCTTTGAGCTGAATGTTTTGTAAAAGTCTGTGGCTATCAAAGCAGCACCGAAATAAAGCCACAGATGTGTAGAGCCAAGCTTGTCCTGGCCACACTGCCACGCTTGCCTCGTGCCCATACTGGAGGTCCTTGCATAGCCCAGCTGCTACACTGGCACCTCTGGCACCTCTGCCTGCAACAGTCCTGCTCCATCAAAACCCACTTTCTGTCTTTCACCCAAAATAAGACCATTCATGCTCCTCCTGGGACAAATTTCAAACACATTCTTCTGTAGCAAGGTCTCACACCATAACAAACACCATGATAGAGGTTTAAGTCTCTTTGCCAGTCTCTTTTCAATTGTGCCCTGTGATAGGACAAGAGGTAATGGTAGCAAGCTGAAACACAGGAAGTTCCACCTAAACATAAGGAAAAACTTCTTCACTGTGAGGGTAACAGAGCATTGGAACAGGCTGCACAGAGAGCAGTCTCCTTCTCTAGGAAGTTTCAAGACCTGCCTGGATCTGTTCCTGTGTGGCCTGCCCTGGGTGTTCCTGCGCTGGCAGGGGGGTTGGACTCAATGATCTCCAGAGGTCCCTTCCAACCCCTACCATTCTATGATTCTATGATTAAGGAACATCCAGAATCAAAACCTAATCTGAGCCAGAGACAGACAGGCCTCCCCTAACTTGAGATTTAGGGCATAAGTATGAGAGGCACTACCTTACAGCTTTTTCTGATTGGGAGCTTATTTTTACAGATTAATTTTTTTTTTTCTTTTAGTTTTAGTTTTTAGTTAAGTAACAACAAAGGGAAATTGAGGAGGCTGACATGAAGATGAGGAGGACTGTGTCTCAAAAGCCAAAGCCAAATGCAAGTATATTACACACCCAACACAAAAACAACAGCACCACTGTGTGCCCACATCTTTCCCCTGGAACATGTTGTTCTGGGCAAGAGAACACTCCTAAGCAATGCTGCATTTTACAGTGCTGGTCACTTCCACAGTCAGGTTTTGTCTTGCAGCAATGTAAGTGGTGGCTCATGGGCAGTAATTTTCTCCAGTTTTCTCACATTTCTTACCTAGTTTTTGAATAAAACCATCACCCACAGCAAAGCTGTTGTTTCCATCCCTCTTGCCTGGCACATGGAAATACAAAACCAGTGCATTTGTACTGCAGGTTTTTGGTCTGAGGATCTCCCCCTACAAGGGTCACTGTCAGCTTCGCCTTGCAGTGACTCCTATTCAGAGCATGGATCTGGCGACGCCTATAAAGCCACCAGCTCAAAGTGCCTTGCATGCTTTTGCATCTAGCTCCAAACAGCACCGTAAAAGTGCCCTTGACCATCTGGGTTCTTACCTTTAAGGGTTTCAGATCATGACTAAAAGCTAAAAATACACTGTATCATAACAGATTTTATCAATGGAAACCACCAAGGACAAGAAAATCTGTCTCTTTCACACATTTCCCCTTCTGGGTACACCTACAGCGATTGTCTCTGTCTGTTCCTCCAGCTTCCAACACAAGAAAAACCTAGCATCACCCTCACATCCAAAAGAAAACAAAGGCAGTCTCTGGTCCCATCAGTCATATTCTCAGTGCCAGTCCAGGGCATAAAACACTACCTGACTTTCTAATCTACATAATATCACATGTTTCTTGTGAAAAGTCCCGATTAAAACACAGAGGAAACTTCCTGAACTTGCTATATCAAGTCAATTAAAAATGACCAAATAAAAAAGCCTTTTGGGTAGGATCCTTGCATGCAGAGACTCAAGATAACAGAAGAAAAGCATTCACACCTTCCTAACCTCAGGACAAATCTGAACCGAATTTCAGGCTGAAGTTCTGATTTGGTTGGTCGTTCGTTTCTCAGAACAACAGAATTTGTAATCCTGCCTGACACAGAATACAAAACTTCCAGAGCAGGTAGAGCTATTAAGTTTTGTGCAGCTCCATGCACAATATGAAGGCGTTTGCATTATATGAATTGATTCATTCTTTTGCCAACAAGCTGGATGGATGGCAGTGTAAACTTAAAATTTAGAAACATGCACAGATTTAGCCAAGGCAGTAAATTAAGTGGTATAGTAGCAACAAAGCAAATTTCATACACACCCCATCCTCACAAAAGTTTTTAAAGTAGTATGAGTGAAAATTATTTACTTTTGCTTACTGACTGGAAAAACATGAACAGTTCAGTGTTTTCTCAGGCTGATGTTTTTCTTTCTGCTGGGTTTGCCAAGCAGCCTGAAAAAGAGTGATGAATTTGCAGCTCCAAAAAAAAGGACTGAAGCCCTGCAAACTGATCACGTACCTAAAGGATGTCACCAAACATCCATTAGAAAAAAACCATCCTCTATTTTCTATTGAGCTAGTCTGGATTGAAACAAATGCCGAAAGATGAATGGCACCATAAGAGGTTAGCAATGTCCTGCAGCATCTGGTCTGTTAGGTGTGCCAACATCGCACACCTGGGGAATAAGTCCATCACCAGGAAGGTAAGCTTACCAAATTGAGTTTCAACCTTTTTGAAGCTTAGGCAGGTTCTTCTGCTCTCTAGGACTGAGACAAGATCTTCGTCATCATTCAGGTCCTTCAAGCTCCTCCTAATCAACTGCCTAACCCCGTTCTAATAATGAAAACTACAAAAAATACAACTAAAAATAAGCATTTACACTAACCATGAGGAAACCATCATTTCCTTTTCTTCCTTATCAGGTAGCACTATCAGATTTAAACCCACATCTTTGAGATTTACATCCTTCTCTCACTGCAGCTACTTCAGTTAATGTTGAACTGTGTAAAACACAGGAGATATCAACAATTTGGTGCTGGGTCCCCACCTTTTTTTTGTACTTTTGGCAAGTCAGCTCTGGGTAGCAAATAGATTCTCAGCTTTCAGTGCACCCTTCTGTCTAACAGCTGGAGACATTAGGTGTCCCCGTACATTCCTTCCCTGAGAAGCAAACTGGTAAAGTAAATGAACTGCTGGCCAGTTTTTATCAGAGAACAAAATTCTCTTTCATATCCTGTTTCACCTGATATTAGGCAGCCTTGCACTTAGTTCTTCTCTGTGGAATACATGCTCCTCCATAAATACAATTATATTTACCAGGGACTCAGAAATGGCTATTAAAATCAGATGAGAAAAGCAGTATAGATGAGACTGAACAATATCCCAAACTCTAGGCTACATGCTAATTTATGGGGCAGTACCTTCCTAATTTTTCCTCTTGGCATCTTCTCTGACACAGAAGAAACCGTGAAAGACCCATCAAATGTGCATGTATCATAACAGGCATATGAAAAATATTTGGCAGCTCTGAAAATATGAATATCAATCATTTTTTTGGTGTATGTTTCTATCATGCTGTGAAAATGAGCCTCTCAAAGCAGATGTGGGGGACAATATCTGTCCATTACACTCCAAGAACTCAAAAAGCATCAACTTAACAGCCTACACTGCTTTATGATATTGTAATAATAACTTAAATACATAAACCTGTAGAGAAAGGTCATAACCAAATGATGTCCCTACCTGAATTGAATTTTCATGCTGAAGTTCCAGAAGCGCACAAACACTAACAGTCATCTACATCTGCCTTTATCAGAAATCTTCTTAATATGTAAGAAAGCTGCATTTCTAACTCCTCACAAACTAGGAAGGCAAAAAAATCAAAGTCATCTCAGTACATGCATCCTCTCCCTGCTGGAAATTTAGGTACAGTCTTCATGGATGGAAACTGTTCACATTAACAGACAGCACATTTACATAAGGGAAACTAGATAAAGGAGTCTCTTCAGGTTATTCCAACTTCTCTCTCACATTTACCCACTTAAATTTCACCCCCAAAAAAAGTTTCTCCAGTAACCTTTAAGCCTTTCTTTTAGTCATTTGTATCCACATCATCAGTAGTATCAACCACAAAAGAGAATGGAAGAAAAGTAATTCCATCACCTCTGTTAGTGGTCTTCTCCAGGACTATTTGCTTATGAGGTTTCTCCAGTACATTCCAAGAAATAAATGACTGTACATCAGCAATGACAGAAATAACAACTCTGTGTCAGGAATGACAGAAATGTGTAAACTCATGTACCTCATTCCTATATAAATATTTCTGTGATGGCTTAACTTTACTGCAGTTACTTTCACTATTTTTTCCTCCTTTTTTTCAATCTCCATTAGACAAAAAATAAAATTCCCTAAGTATATCAATGCTTTCCTTAAATGGAAAATCCTGGTGCAAGCTGTGGGTCCTCCTGGCAAGGTTGATCAGAAATGTGGGTGAATCGGGGTATCTACTCACCCAGCTCTAACCTCTTCTTCCTGTATCAATCAGTCAGCAAAAGAGACTATGAATTGTCAGCTAGCACACTCCCATCACTCATACAAGGCAAACTCCTCTGTTCAAATCAATATTTGCTAGCAGGCAGAACAAGCTGGTTTTGAGAGTGTTCTAATTAGACAATAGAGATTATTACAAAACACCTGCAATGTTTGTAATTGTTTAAAATTATGAGAATCAATATTAACTTCCAAAAATACCATATGGTAAATGCTCATTCCAGGTAGGTGGTCCCTCATAGGCTCTCAGTGTTTCAGAAGTGATCATTAACATTTTTTTATTCTGAATGAACTTGTTCTCAGTTAATGCATTGGCTGCTGGTTTGTCCTCTGCGTGTTGACCGCACATCAATCTGGTTTAATTGCAATGCCTCCTTGTCTCATGCTGCAGGATCTGAGACAGCTTGCTCAGGAAGTGACTACACCAGACCAAGCTCACCAAGAGAACAACCTCCCTCCTCTCTGTAGCACCTGTGGTCGAGAATCATGGAACAGTTTGGGTTGGAATAGACCTTAAAGATTATCTAGTTCCAACAGCACTGCCATGGGCAGGGATACCTCCCACTAAAGTGGGTTGCTCAAAGCTCCATCTAACCTGACCTTGAACATTTCCAGGGATGGGGCATGCACAGCTTCCCTGGGCAACCTGTTCAAGTGTCTCACCACCCTCATAGTGAACAACTTCTTCCTAATTTCTAATCTAAATCTACCCATTTCCAGTTTGAAGCCATCACCCCTCATCCTACCAGTACAAGATCTTGTAAAAAGTCCCTTCCCAGCTTTCTTGTAGACCCCCTTCAGATACTGGAATCTCAGAGGCCTTGAAATAATTTTCAGGAAATCAGTGTTATTCAGTGTTTCATAACTTAATGTCATAAATCTATGGCCACACACATAATGCTGTACTTGCAAATGACACCCCAGAGCAGTGGTGTCTCTAGGGATAGCAGCCGGGGCCTCTGAGTGCAGGGCTGCAGAGATGAGCTGTGATAGCCGTATGGTCACTGTGTCAGTAGCTCTGGTTCTGCACTGTGCAAGGGGAAGTGTCTGAGTCTACCCCTCACAAATCCAAGCCAATTTCTTTATAAACACTAAAAAAGAAGTTCTACACACACACACATACTGCCTTAATCTCAATGAAAACAAATAAAATATCTTTCCTGTAAGTCATATCCACAGATTTGTCTGTATGTTGGTTCAGTGACAACTCTTCGAGCCACCAATTTTGTTTTTTAATTGAAAAAAAGAAAAAAACCCCAAAAACCAGATTAGACACCTGTGGTGGTGTTGAAACAATAAATAATAACAACAAATATAAATATCTCCATAAGGTAGCTATTGCCATATCTCTTTTACAGAAGGGTAAATTAATATATAGTCTGTCCATGCCAAGAGAGAAAATATTACTCAACAGGTAATAACCCAGAGAAAAATCTTCCTATGTTGGTATGAAAACAAGCCTGTTTCTCCTTCAGGCACACTTTGTACAGTGACTCCTGGGAGTTGATTGTAAAAGAAAAAGAAGATAAAGGAATTACTTCCTTATCTTCTCCCTTTAGACAGCAAGAAAAAAAAACTGAGTTCCAAATAAATGTAAATATACTATTTTACAAATTAAATAACATATCATTTATGATTCTTAGCACACTCTTTGCAAGTATAATAACTTAGGATGCCAAAGAGAAAAACATAGGTTCAGGAAACCAGGAAACAGGCACAGACAAACAAATCTTGAGATTATCTAAGTCTAAAGTTAGAGAAACTTAATAAGGTTTTTGCTACTAAACAATAATTGCACAGCACTGTGTTTACCTATCAACTTTCATTCCAGGGATCTCCAAGCATCTTATTTACAAACTATTGAATCACTGTTCCCATCACTGACATGCACCCGCTTCTGTTAGAGAGCAGAGGCTGCTTAAATACACACTGCAGAACATTTAAGACAAGTGTACAGGCTGAAATGAAACAGTAGGAAACTGCAGAACAGCAATGAAATCACCTGAGTTGGAAATGAATTAAGACTCAGGGGTGAAAACTCCAAGACTTCTAGAAAAAATATCACTGGATTTTTAAATAATTATTAGTAAAATGGGCCTCCTTTGAAGTATTTAACCACCAGTCATGGTGCATTTAGTAATGATGCTGAGCATTAGTTCTGAGTAAACTTGGGGAAGGAAAAAGCCTAACAAAGGACAGATGATTTTTCAAGGTCCCTTCCAACGTGGGCTATTTTGTGAAATCACCAGGACAGATTTTGCTATCTGTTTTAGAGAAGATCTTGTAATAAATACAGTGATTCTTCTCGCTTTATTTTATTGTTTGAAATTTTGAAAAATGTCAAAACATGAGAAATGTTTTGATCACTGAAATATATAAGGTAGCTTTGCAAGCAGCTATTAGAAAAACAAAATGAAGCATTTAATTAAGATAGGTAATAGATTTTATTTTCAGGTTCGCTTCCCTTCTCTTGAAAGAAACTGATTTTCATTAAAGAAATTTATCAAAAATGTATTTTGCAGAATATTTTGATCATCTCTACTTTAGCCTTACTACGGATCTCCTACAACACAAAGAGAAAAAGGGGGACAGTCAGAACCCTGGGGGATAAAAATAATGCACGTGTGTCTGTGTTGCCCTTTCACAAGCTGTAGCAAGCAATACAGCATAGAAGGCAAAGAGGAAAAGAGAGGACATGGTTCTTGGGTTGAACAACAATCCAGAGACTACCCTAAGTGAGCAGCTGCAAGCTGATAAGTCTGATTTACACAAGGCAGTCTTGCACCCCTCCTTGACCACGATGTTCCAAAACCTGGAGGCATAAAGGTAGTAAAGCTATCATTTATTGTTTTACTTACCGGTTGGTGTCTTCCCCGTCACTCCTCCTGAAGACGTAACACTGATTCGGATCAATATTTCATATTTTCCCCCAGATTTTTACCCCTGTTCAGCTTAGCTGGAATTAAATGACCAAATCACAGCAAAAGATGGGATATATAGCACGAGGAATGTTTGCTTCAAGAGACAGCAAAGCCAAAGAACCCAGCGAGAAAACTTGATGCAGGATTTATCACAAGGTTTCCCCTTAACACTTCATCTTCCTCGTTCCT
Organism: Actenoides hombroni; assembly: GCA_024336885.1. Lineage (NCBI taxonomy): Eukaryota > Metazoa > Chordata > Aves > Coraciiformes > Alcedinidae > Actenoides > Actenoides hombroni. The sequence goes on along the minus strand of WUAM01000320.1, from coordinate 6,515,538 downwards.
TTTATTTTAAATATATATGGATTGTTGCTCTGAATTGTTCTGGTAAATCACTGCCTGCTAGAGAGGCTGTGATCACAACCTTTCTGGGCATTGGCATGTGTCACAATGATTGTAATTCACAGCAATATATAATCGTTTTCAAAATGCTGCAAACACAACTTCAGGGGGTTAATAAAGCTCCTTTCCAGGCCTCTACCTCCTTTCATTAATAATTTATTCAAGTTGTAATTGCTTGTAATATGTACCCTGTATCACATTACTACTTATGCTACATGTACTCCCTGGGGCCATCCGTCACCCCTGCCTATCAGTGAAGTCCTTGTTCTTGCCTGATGATGGCAGCCAGGGTACCAGTAAGACATGGGCGTTTGTGCCAAACCTTAACTGACACCAATTGACTCTACCCTACGTATATCATTTGGAATTTCTCTTATCCTCAAACCCAACTTAGTCCATTGCATATAAACTAGCTCTTCAGCAGACACTTCCAACACACCTACACAAGTTTCACGTGGAAAACAGCATTGTTGCCACATTTTCCCCACCCTGTAAAACTCAGAGGCTGAGTTTCCTCTCATTTAAACAACAGGTCCATCAGCTTTACCCTGTGTTTCACAGATGTAAATCACAGCAGACTGCTTCCTTGGCCTTGGAGCACAAACAGCAACATACTGTTGAAGAAGGTAGTAGTGTTCGTTCCAATCAGTAGGAAAAAGCACTAAACAACAGTAGATGTAAGGTACCTAAAATTGAAAGGATAATATCACAGAGGCAGACAAAGCTGGGTAAGCTTCCCTGATCTGCACTCCTGTGCAATACACTTTAACACTCATTTGTAGCATGTGTTTTTATCTTTGTCATGACTTTTATACCATCCAAAGTTACAGTAGGTTGGTTCCTGAGGTATGTATGACTGTACATACTCTGAAGACTTCCCAAAAGCATTTCAAAAGAGATAGACTACATTAACATTAAAAAGCAGCTGTGTCCTGGGGTAAGGAAAATCCAAGCCTGACTCAGACACATGACAGAAGTCTGCGTGCAGTGTAAAGACACAGTAAATAAAATGGTGGGCTTTTTGGACATTGCCTCTTTCAGCTTTATGATTTACACTTATCTCTTGCAGAGGCTGTGATCTGACCTGCAGCTTTCAGGCTTGGATCACAACAGTATTTTGATACATCTTAATTGCAATGCTCCACCTCCTGAATTTCTAGTGCTGGCTTTTCTTTAGGAAAAGGATGACAAGGAATGGTAACAAATCCTGTAATATATAACTAGCAAGATGCTTCAAAAAACCTTGGTGTTTTGAAGTTCTGAAGTACCAAGGTGCTGCACCAAGAAAACAATTTACTAACTATTCCTTTTAGGTACAAATCTTCATAGCTGTGCATAGTGGTTTTCCGGAATCAGATGAATCCTCAAAGTATCCCAGAGTGATTGTATTTGCTCCATCTTATTGGCAAAAAAAACCAAAAAAAACCCAAGGGGATGGTTGTGAGACATGCCCAAAGCTATATAAAAAGCAGAAGTGACAGATATGGTACTATGATAACTTTGATAACTTTTTGTCTGCCTCTAACATCTACACCCAAAAGACAGTTGTCTCTCAAACTCTTTGTGTGGCCTCTCAAGGAAGGACAAAGCCACTAGAAACTGAGGACACATCTACCTGGTCATCAACAGGCAATCACAAGCTGGTTCTGTCCATGCTCTGAGTTTGCTATATGTGAGCCAGTTCTGGCCAAGAAACAACGTGCTCACCTTAACTCAGGTATGGTGCTACACTAAAATGTCAATTCCAACTTCTGAGCATTGTGTCAAGTCCCATTTGGTACTATCCTAAAAGCACTGAAGAAAATCTTCACATCTGGATGACTTTGATTAGGAAGTGAGTGGCCTTATGATTGCCTCCACCAGAACATGTTATGCCTTAGAAAAACTTAGTCATGAAACACATTTATCCTCAAATCTATTTGGCTTCAGCAGATGTTTTTGCAGTGGACTTGAGACATAAGCTCATTGAGGGGATAGAACACATGCTGGGACAGACAAGTCATACCTCCTTCCTTTTCTGTATCTCCTAATGGCCTGTTTTTCTGCTCTTCCAACCTCTATTTGCTCTATGGCTTTACAGGCTTTAATTCAAGGACTGCCTTAATACACAACACTGCCTACACACAACATTCCGCCTTCTCCAGTGACCTCTCACGGGAGTGGCACAATTGAGTACTATAGTGTTACATTTTTGGTAAGAAATACTATACTGGCTTTTTCCATAGATATTCTCAGTCCTTTGAACATGTACTGAACCAGCAGAGGTTCAAGCTACAAGGAAAATGCGGTGGGTCTCAGCCTAAACACTGTATTACTTTTAGCTCATGGCTGATTAATTTAATGCATGTGTAAGGAAGAGATAAGCATTTAATTGTTACTAGAAGTAGTGAAGCTGATCATGGCTAAATTAGTAGAATCTGTGGCCTAATTTCATCATTGTTTTAATGTTCTAAAAACTCAGAGCCTGCGCTCCTGCCAAGATTAGGCAGACTGCTCTTCAGACTGCCTTGTGCAATGGATTTTACCACCTTCTCCCTCTCAAACTCAACATCACTTCCAAATAAAGACGTTCAGACCATCAGCTTGTAATTACTGCTGTGCTACTATAAGATACTCTGCCCTTTATTTATATTCAGGCCCTGCTTTTCACGCAAGACCAAACTGCAGGTCCACATTAATCTGATCCTGATAGCGGTATGACCGATAGCCGTTCCTCCAAATGCCCCATAATATGCAAACACACAAAGTACATGCTATGTATTTATGTTATTGTATAGATCTATGTGTTATCTTATGGAGGACTTCAGAATAATCAAGTTATAAGACCTTGGAACAACTGAGACAAAGTGTGTGGTGTGACACGCAGTTGTCCTAGTCGAAACAAACATAGATCTTCTCTCCTCAAAGACATTTTGTTCTGCCGTCTAGCTCTAGTACTGGGGGACATGGCTAACTTGAGTGTAGAATCAATGCCTTTTCCCCCAGAAAAGAAATATATTACCACACTCTCCTTCACTTCTTTTTGGGAGAACCTGCTCTGCATGAGCCCAAAGGAAGGAAATTTTCTTCATCTTGCAAAAATACTTTTTAGAGATAACAAAAAGGGAAAGGAAAAGGAAAAGAAGTAGGAAGAACAAAATTTGTCTCTGTTTCCTTTCCTTACCTTCTCATTCTTCAAGAGAACGCCTGTTTGGAAAACATTTGTTTGCAGGAGTTTCATTCAGTAGGAGACCAAATATCTCAAACTCAAACCCTTTCTGACACCAGTGGAGTCTTGGGTGCTTAACTGCTCTTTGGATGAGGCCCTAGGTATGAGAAAGTCTGAGCTATTACGTAGCAAGGAAAAAAGTGAAATTAGATCTCTCCCCCCTTCTGCCCTGATCACTTATAACAAATCATTTAAATTCCTAGAGAGCATGAAGTATACCAAATTCCACAGACTGCTTCTCCAACAGGACACTTAATATTCCCAAGCAGGACTTCTTCCAAACAAGACTGCTTCACCTGTGCGATTTACACTACTAGAGAGCCTGTTATTAGCCTGATATTTTATCTCTGACACTGTGAGAAATAGCACTGCCATAAACCCTGCTGCCCTTAGTAAAAGTGAAACTACTTGGCAAAACCTAATAAAATGAGGAACGCTGACAGCAATTGCCAATGAATACTTAAGCACCAAATGAACCAACTGCCCACACGTGCCTGCACGTGTGCGCAGTGCACACACACGTATTTCTTCTTCGCATGATACCTACACTAGACAAAAGGGTATTGTAAGACCACTACTATTTTCACTTTACGCCATACAGTGCAGTAGTGCACTAGCAGGTAGATGGACAAGGTGCTTTTGCAGACCCTTAACTCCTATGATTCGCATTTCCCTTTACAAACTTAGTTTAGTATCCAGCTTACTTATTAAACAGTTCTGCTTTTTTCCTGGATTCTTACCAAAGAGGGCAAGAAGAGGAAATGGTATCTTTGATTTTATCACTGCAACAAAACTTTCTGTCCTCTCTTACATAACACCCCTACTCTGAGAAAAGTTTTGAGTACTAAAACACAGCAGCTGGAGTTAATGAGAGCTGAAAGGAAATAGGAGATTGAAACAGTTAAGGCTGCTCCAAGCACTGGAGCAGGTCAGGGAAATTCTCTTGTGCTAGCAGTTCCAGGACTGGAGGAAGAGGAGGGGAACATCTAAGCTACATCAATAGAGGAGACATAAAGACTCACTAATTCATCTGGGATATCATGAAGAGTTTGAAAGATGGGAGAAATTTTGAACCTTGGGAATTTACTGCAGCAATAATACTGTCTTAAAGGGCTGTTACTCAAGGCTCCTGAGAAAAGTCACTCGCTCTCCTCTTTCACTGACTCCTGCTGCACTAGTCCTCAGTATCAAAACTTCGAGGAATTCTGAAAATAAAGGATGCAATAGTCAACTCTAGAAATTAGGCAGCTGAAACCCCTAGAGCTGCACAAATCTAAAAGCCACCATTTAGATCCAAGGAGAGAACATTTTGCAGGGAGAATGTCCAAGTCTACGCCTCTATTTCTTGTAGGGTCTGCCTTGCAGGGCTCAAAAAGAGATACTTTGGGACATGCAACTCTGAAACATCTCTGCATTCAAGTTATTTTCCCAGTTGCTATACCTACAACATTTTGGCAGTAAACTTAATTTGTTAGGAAAAGTGTTTAATGTTACAACTAGAAATCTGTTCCAGTTTTGGAAACTGAAGTACAGTCAGACAATAAACTCCTACAACTTCTTTTATTCTCCTACAACACTTCTGTTATCTGAAGAGCTGTGTGTCAGCACTCACACCCATGGGAAGCCTTTTTTCTCCAGGCAGTAAATCAAGAAAGTCTCTCTTCTCTGAAGAGTAAATCTGCAGCATTTTCTCACAACTCTAAATGCTCCTCCTTTCTCCCTTCTCCCTGCGAAATCCTACTGATGATCAATCTCATTAAAGATGTTACTACGCTAACCCCTTCCACTATACTTGGCCTTAACATATTTACATTATTCTAAAGTTTTACGTGACCGAGTTTTCGTCTGCACCCTGAAAGACATACAGATCAACTTCGGAGTGTCCATCACCCTAGTACCTATTCACATATTTACAGAACTCATCTACAGGTACTCATTCTTAATGAAGTGCCTTTGGCCACTCATTTTTGCAGATTTCAGAGTAAAGAATTGATGTGGCTTCTTCATGCTGGAATTTGTCTGTATTTAATAGGCCTACCCTTGCCTTCTTAGAGACCTAAAAACAAAGGAGAAATAGCTGTGCAGTGCCTGAGCCTCTCTGAAGTGACAGGGAAGGAGACAAGGCCTTCTCAGCAGGACTAAACTCCATCACTTCATTTTGCTGTCAGCCAAGGTAACTATATTCACAGTGATGGCCTGCATGAGAAAGTGTAAAGATCCCTTTTTCAATTCAATCTAGCCAGATCCTTCCATGTAAGTCCACTACTATAAAAGAATCAGACATTATTACAGTGATGAGGATGGTATATGCAAGAATGTTGAGACAGATAATTTCTCTACTGGCTCACAACAATAAACCTAAGCATAAGGTTTGTCAGTACTTGTGGCCTTCCACCTTGAGATCTTCCCACCTTCCCTGCACTACCTGCTCCCTACTCCATTAATCTGTCAAAAAGATTCTTCTTTGGCATTAATTAGCATTAGCCCCCTGAACTCCAAGAAAGTTGTCTCGATGTACACCACCACAGAGCATGGCCTGTGTGATTACACAGTGAGGTCCCAGTTGGCTCCTGTCTCAAGGCCTGAGATTTATATGCTGCCCAATCTCCTTTTGGCTTGGCATTATCTGCTCTGCCAGTGGTCTGAGTCATTCCCTTTAAGACACAACAGCCCTGAGGTGGGACTGACAGGCTGTGATGAAGAGGGGCAGAAGAAGGGGATAGATGCTCCCTTTATTTTATCATTGCATTTACCCAAGTGCTGCAAGGGAAATGTTACCAGAAAGCTGTTAAAGGGCAACTTTTTCTGGAGTCACCGATACATCTCTGTGTGACATTTACTCTGCTAGGAATGATTTATCCCTTCAGAAGGAAACGCCTGAGTCACAGCCCAGCAGTAACAAGTAAATCACCTTCTGGAGGAAGATAATAGCTCTGCCCATCATAGGGCTTTTTAAAACCTATCAGATCAAACTCTGTGCCATTCTTGATGAATAGTTAAATCTCACGTTTAGAGTATATACGGTATTGACTCCCCAAAACAGCCAAGAATACCTGGGGTTTATTCCCTCCTATGCTAGTAATTCCCTAAGGAACCCTCTTCATACTCATCCCCTTAGAAGACAAGACACTAATCATTCCCTAACCCACACAGTGATCACAGGAACACAAATCGATACTAGCAAAGAAATCTAATTCTTGGATGGGAAACGCCAGTGAGGGAGTAAGTAGTACTGGCTTTTCACTTTTCACCATTCCAATTCAAACATCCAGAATCACGAGAGAGTACTCATCTGTACTGAGAAACTTCCTAGCACAAAATTCTTTCTAGCACTAAGTAGCCTAACAATAACAAAAAAACCCCACAAAAAACCCAAACCAAAAAAAACCCAAACCAAACCAAAACAAAAAAACATGGAAAAATGACAGAACATAAAAGCAATGGTGTTAATAATATTCACCACTAGAATACTCTTTAACACCTTTCCTGTGTTTTTATCATGTTACAACAACTTATGTTTTGCCCCAACCCACCTGCTGTTCACTGTAAGATTATTCTCCAGCAATGTATTCTTGTTATTTAGCCTAATCCACTTTGAAGTGATTTGAGCTCCAGTTTCTGGACATGTTCAACTTTGATCACTTACAAGTAGAATCCTCCAGACATACACAACATCTATGCAAGTACAAGGAAAAGACACACAAGAAACACAGAGTCACTGTTAAGTAGGCACTGGCAAAGCTCTACAATGTGACCTAGACAGAATTACTGGAAGAAAGGAGAGAGAGAGATTTATACCTATTTACATTATCCTTGCTTTTAACAAGAAGCAATTTTCCCTTATTTCAAAACACTGAAATTTCCTATGAGATTTGCTTAAATAAAATACGGAACATGAACTGTCGGCTGCAGCCACTTTAGCCTAGAAAATGATGACACAGAGATAATAGCAGACAGGGTTAAAAGCAGAAGGGAAGTCCAGCAGCTGTACCTCCACAGGTAAGCTCAGGTGACCAGAAAGTTTCTGGCATTATTCAGTGCTGCAAAGAGCAAGAGTCATACAAAACCAGAAGATCCTGTGCTCAAACATTGTCACTCACAGGGATAGCACTCAGGTAATCACATGCAGGCATCCACACACTGTACTCATTCCAAAAGTCTCCTTCAAGTTGTTACAAGATTTTGATGTGATCAGAACTTAAAGGGGTATCAGCCAAGGTTTGTACATGTGGTGAGAAGGACCAGAAGTGTTTTATACTCAGAACTAAGCCAATCATATTTTTAAGATGGAGAAAATTAAAAGCAAGGACATAGGGAAGACTAGAGAAAAAGATACGTGCCTTGCCTTGCCTTTGCTAGGGGCCTTTTCTTCCCCCCATCCCTCGCTTTCAACATGCAGTTCCATAATCTTCTAGGTTACAGGACACTGTCCACAGTCCTAACAGGGTACATGGGAAAAAGTCTATCCTTCCACTGGCTCTACAGCCTGACTCTTTGCTTACTCCTGACAGTGTTCTTCCGTAGCCACATTGTACTGCAAAGCCCCTGCCTACTGAAGTTATCTTGGGCTAGCCCCACTGCACACTCTAGAAGGTCCTCTTCCTCTGCAGTATGGTCCAGGGCCCCCAGTGAAAGACCTTCTCCTTCATTCTGAAAGGTCTTGTCTGAGCCCATGCCTTGAAGGAGAGGATGATGTGGCATAGTAAGCAATAAGAAAATCCCATCTACCACACGATCATTAAAAGTTCTGCATAAGGAAAAGCTACTGGATTTGGCCGTGTATCGCGTGTCAATATGGACACTGTTCCAGTAACAGCTGCAGACTAACTGCTCTGGCCTGTGAAAAGCCATTCTTTCTCAGAAGTGGCCCAAGGACTGCTAAAAGGTCAAGAACTAGATGAAAGCACACCTTCTTACACTCAGCCAAAATGCATATCCTGCAGCCAGTCAGATCAAGGGTTTTTTGCCTACACTGTGAGACAGAGATCTGCAAAAAAGATGCTCTACTGCAGGGGAGCAGTGCTTTGATAAAGGACAAAAAAAAGAACTGACAAAAAAGTCACTTCTCAGCAAGTGATACCACACTGTCACTCTTTGTTAAAGCATAGATAGATCTCTTAGCTGACAGAAACTTGCATTTGGTAAGAAAGAACAGGACAAATGGGAAGCATAATAGAATCCAAAGGGAGCCAGAAAAGAATATGCAGAATGGACCATTTGCTTATCTGCAAGTGGAGCCATCATGTCCCTCTGCTCAGTACTTGCTTTGGTAGTGTCTGGGGAGCTTTTATGGTCTTTTAAAAGACAGTAACAAAAATTAAGGGACTTTAGATCAACACAAATAATGATTCTTTATTACAGTTCCTCGGTGATGAAACACTCTTATTACTCTCTTAAGAGTCAAAAGTATTTCTTCTGGGACATGACTCTAGATACTGTGACTGGGACAATCCACTCCTTGAAGGACAATACAGGAAGTCCTTGCTTTTTCCTGATAAATATTTATTCCAACATCACAAAATGGTTCAGAGGGCATGAAAGGCAACTATGACTGATATCTCTGCAGAAGAAATATGCATTCCCATTACTAAATGCTGGATGACATGAGCGACAAAGTTTATTTTGATATATGAGTTCACTCAGTCAATGAGGTGGTATTCAGATTTCGTTCCCTTCTAAACTGGAAGGCCAGAAGGATTACTATTTTGTGATATGGGCTCCACCACTACTATAGAGCTGCTCGGGAAGCTGTTCTGTGATATTTGCAACCTGAGCAGATGCTGGCACTATTGGAGGTTTCAGAACAAGCCCACTGTTCATAGTGCTCATCCTCGATCATTTTTCATGTGAACATTTGAGGGCTTCTTTTTATTGATCCACCAAACTTTTCTCTCTTCGCCTTGTATCCCAAGCCCTTGGATGCTCCACAGATCCAATGTCCAGACTGTTTGCTCCATTGCACAGAAATGCCATCATGCTGAGAGTCATTTGGCAACACCTGCCAGTGATGACTGTGTTTTATAACAGTCCATTAACACAAGGTTCTTAATGAAAATGAAAGCTGCTAATGAAGCCAAAAGGCAGCGGCAGCCTCTAGTCTGGGGAGGGTAATTAAGCTGGAAGAGATAGGGAGACTGAAGTACAAAATTAACACATAGATAAAGAAAAAAAGAGACCTGGTAGTGCATTAGCACTAATGTACTTATGGCAAACCATCCAGTTTCCTTTATGAAAACATTCTGTTTGCATTTGACGGACTATTTTTAAATTGCTAGCTGATAAAAAAACCCAGATTATTTCTCCCTCAGAGATAGAGACATCAGCTAGAGCAACACACACAGGATTTTCCTGTGGAGCAGATAAAGACCCTCTGGAAAATGAAGGATACCTATATATCTATATTACAGTCCATTTGAGCTTTTAAGAAGGGAAAAGACGTAAGTTATCCTCCTCAAAGTTGTCTTCTCATATGCACTTGATGTGGAAAAGAAAGTCTGGCTCCCCACTTCCTTTGGTTTATTTTCAATATGATTGTCAAAATTCAGTAGCTCTCATCTTTTTGCTTTATGAAGTACTCTGTAATGTAATGCTATAGTTCTCATGGTTAAGACGTTACCTTTTGATAGTGGACCTAGAACAGCTTTCTACAATTGAGTAGCACTCCTTCCAGGTAATTCCTGAGACAACATCAGGACAACTTTTACTTCTTCTGTGCATTTATGCACTGTAGGTGTTTGGAGATGGCTTTCATTTCCTATCTTCCCACTTCCACAGCATGAAGTTTAGCTATACATACCAGGTCTTTCACCGTTCCTTCATAATCAAGCCATGCATGATCTTAATCATCAAGCCCTTTCAAAATTCTTACAAATTGCTTGACATATCTCCACCTTATGGTATTTAAGGCCCTTAACAGTTTATTCCAGATGCAGCTTATCAGATCTCTTTACAGATGAATTATCCACCTATTGCTTAAGGAAGGATGCCATGGCACTTATGCAACATTTATGCTGTTTTCTACCCACACTGATGATTGCAATTCTTCCCGTTCTAGTCAAGTCTACACATTTCATTAATATGTCATTTCTTACCCCCTTTGTGATCACTGCGAAAAATTCTAGACAGAAATAACAGTAACTTGCAATTTGTCTAGCCTTCCCAGTTCATGAAAATGCTGTTGCATTTTGTATGCCAATTTATTTTAAAACACTCTTCATACTACAGCCAAATTTTAATTGCTTTTTTCAAGTAAGATTATATAGGGCTTTTTGTCAAATTAGACATTGAAGTCTAGATATATCACAACCACCGTCTTCTTTTCATCCACTAATTTTGTAACTCAGTCCAAAAGTAATCAAATGTCTTCTATGAGTTTTGTTTATTAAATGTTGCTGATGATTGCTCATGGTTCTGTTACTCTGTATAGTTACAGATTCATTATTCTTCATATTGCTTCCATTATTTTATTAGAGGCTGATAAGGCTTCTAAGAAACAGTTTGAAAGCTAATTTATGTAAGTGTTTGGGGAAGGACTAGAATTTAGCTCTACACAGAATCTAATTGTTGAAAAGCTGCCATAGCTTTTTATTCTCCTAAGCATTAATATACAAGACCAGAAGAAACAAGAGCAGACAGGGACTAGAGGTCATGTTATGATGATTATATTATTGATAATATAGTTGAGACATACACACAATGCACCACAACTATTAAACAAATCCAGAAAGGTTTGACAGCCTCAGAGAACAAAAGACTGATGGTCCCACTACCTGTGGGTTTGGCCAATTTTTACATATTTCATTATCATCCTATACAAAGATATCTAGTGGACTTCAGGGTCTCACACAAATTATAATAGAAAAAGTGGACTTAAAGCTCCTTCTTTGAAGTAATGCCAGCAATGTGGGCAGAAGGGGTTAGAAGGGGGAGAATACGACCCCCAGAGCCTTGTGGCAGAATAAAGGGAATGGGCACTTTCCCTCCCTGAGTAGCCCGTCATGCCAACACTTGATAGCAAGGGTCACCATGAATGGATAAAAAAGGAGACTCTGCCTCTCCCTGCCCCCTTCCCACTACTCCAACTGCCCCAGCCCCTTCTACTTTGCCTGTGTTGAAAATTCACGTTAACATTTCTGAACATTTCCAGGAGTAGCAGCAGCAGTAAGAGCTCTGTCAGCTGGCAGGACACACTGCTGCCTGCTTTGGCTCAGACATTGTACCCTGGGAATACTGGAGACCTACAATCAAACCTCTTTATGAGTGGATTGAGTAACTGGCTCTATTTACAGCTGTTTATGTGGCATCCCAGAAGCTGCCAGATAAACATCTGAACCTAGGCAATCACTAGCCTGTAACTAGAGCCTTGCCATGTAATAAATACGCAGCACAGTAAAAAGACAAATAATCTTGTAATAAGAGACCACTGAATCAGTCTTGTTCTTCCAGTATCCCCCCTTTCTCCAAAGCACTCTGTTAACAAAGTGAAATCTTCATGTACAATGAAAGTTAATCTCCCCATTTCTTGCCAAGCCAGCATCTCAAATGCAGTAGGGACTTTTTAATTAATATTATTTGCCTGTGGAAGACTAAGAAAATGCAACACAAACAAATTCTACGTTGTCTAAGAACAGTAGCATTGCTTAGGTCCGCTTCTAAATATGGCTTCGATGTGATTTGCTGTACGTAGTGCGTCCAACTGAAAGTGCACTCAGTTCATTAGCTCTGCACCAACAGGAATCTGTGCCCCTGGGCTCTGTCTCTGTGGAAGACCAGGTAATCTCTGTCCTTCACTGTCTTCTGTGAAGTGGGGAATACTTAGTGCTCTAAGTGACTACACAGTACCTCCTGTTCAAAGCTCTACCAGCGTGTCTTGTTTCTAGCTCTGCTGTCTCACCAAACTCTACTTGCTGAAGGTCCAGAGAGATGTGCACTAACCTAACACCGAGACCCAGCAGCAGGATAGCATCAATACCCTAGATCAGGGTGCCAGAGGAACCCAGCATTGTGTTATCTGGCATGGCAAGTCAAAGCAAATCAAAATAGAATGTAGGGTGATGCCAGGGTTGAGTCTTTAGGGGTAAGAATCTGAGGGAAGGCCAAGAAAGCAGCTTTCATGGTGGAGTTACAGACTGCCCAACCAGGATCAAGAGGCAGACTAAATATTCTATAAGCAGCTGGGAGAAGTCTCACAATCGCTATGAGGGACTTCAACTTATCAGATGTCTGCTGGAAATACAATACAGCAGAGATGAAACAGTCCAGGAGGTTCCTGAACTGTGTGGAAGACAGCTTGCTGACACAGCTGGTGAGTGAGCCAGCTAGGGAAGGTGCCCCACTGGACCTGTTCATGAACAGAAAAGGACTTGTGGGTGATGTTGGAGTTCTTCTTGGGCACAGTGATCATGAAATGGCAAAGTTTTCAGTTCTGAGGGGAAGGGGGGGAGGGGAGGGGAGGTCAGCAGAACTAACATCTTGGACTTAGGGCAGACTTTAGCCTGTTTAGAAGACTGGTTGACAAGAATCCCTTGGGAAGCAGTCCTGAAGGGCAGAAGAGTCCGGAAAGGCTGGATATTCCTCAAGAGGGAAATCTTTAAGGCACAGGAGCAGGCCATCCTGCTGTGCTGCAAGACAAACTGGCAGAGAAGAAGACCGTCCTGGCTGAATAGAGAGCTTTAGCTGAAACTCAAGAATAAAAGGAAAGTTTATGGCCTATGGAAGATGGAGCAGGTCTCTCAGGAAGACCACAAGGATGTCATGAGGCTATGCAGAGAGAAAATTAGAAGAGCCAAAGTCCAACTAGAACTTAATCTGGCTACCGTCAAAAAAAAAGACTATTAAAAATGTTTCTATAAATATATTAACAGCAAAAAGAGGGCTATGGAGAATCTCCATTCTTTATTGCATGCAGGGAAAACATACTGACCAAAGATGAGGAAAAGACTGAGGTACTTAATGCCTTTTTTCCCTCAGTCTTTAATAGGAAGATAAGTTGTCCTCTGAACAACCAGTCTCTTAAGCTGGAAGACAGGGAGAAGAATGAAGTCCCCATAATCCAACAGAAAATGGTTAGCAATCTGCTACACCACTTAGAAACACACAACTCTATGGGGCCAAATGGGATCCACCCAAGGGTACTGAGAGACCTGGTATAAGTGCTCACCAAGCTACTTTCCGTCATTTACCAGCAGTCCTGGCTAACCGGGGAGGTACCAGTGGACTGGAGGGTAGCAAATGTGACAAGGTGATGAGGCCCAGTCAGCATGGGTTTATGAAAGGCAGGTCCTGCTTGACTA
>WUAM01000320.1:6473861-6498001 GCA_024336885.1 Actenoides hombroni | reverse complement strand
CATCCTTTGTTACTAAGTTTCCCTCTGCATCCAATAAATGATGGAGATTTTCCCTAATTCTCCTTTTGTTGTTAATGTATTTATAGAAATATTTTTTATTATCCTTGACAGCCTTAGCAAGGTTGAGCTCTAGCTGTGCTTTGGCCCTCCTAATCTTCTCCCTGCATTGCTTCACAACATCTTTATAGTCTACATAAGAGACCTGTCCTCTTTTCCAAAGGTCATAGACTCTCCTTTTGTTCTTGAGGTCCAGACAATGGTCCCTATTTAGCCAGGCCGGTCTCTTTCCCCGCCTGCTTGTTTTTCAGCAGGTAGGGACAGCCAGCTCCTGCGCCTTTAAGACTACTCTCTTGAAGTATGTCCAGCCTTGCTGGACTCCTATATCCTTCAGTACAGCCTCCCAAGGGACTTTGTCAACCAGTCTCCTGAACAGGTCAATGTTTGCCCTCCAGATGTCCAAGGTGGCAACTCCTTACACAGTACACTTAGGGCACCTCCGCATTATGTTTTTTTTATTCTGTAGATTTTTGTCACAGAGAATATGTGCTGTTCCCTTTGTAAAATATGATGGCTGTTTCTGCAGGAATGCACGTGTTTATCAATAGATAAATACAGTTTTAATCTTCTTAGTGAATTGCTTTAGCAAGTGCAATCTAATTGGGAGAGTCCTTGGTAGAACAAGCAAGTTATTTGGTGGTTTGTAAGACAGAATGCACTGGTGCTTACAGAAACAGGAATGGACAAGAGTACCCTGGCATTTATTGCCTGTTCTCCTCCAGCTCTCTCCATCTCTCTGTGCTTCTGCTTATTCAACTGTAAAACAAGGAAAAAAATAATTAACCTTCTTATTGGCCGGATGTGAAGCTGAATGATAAACCTTTGTATTCATTGTGCATTGTTTTTCAGCACACTCTGTAAGCACCAATGCAGGAGCCTCCTTGTGCAGTGATGAAGGGCTTTTGTCCCCACTGCACTGCAATGGAGGCACAAAGGCCCCAACAATTTGCAGGGAAAGGCATCCATGGACCAAAGACCACCTCTCTCACTTCTGAGGCCTCTCCATGAAGCATGACACTATTTAGGAATATACTCCAAGCATTTTTAAGACACTTCTCAGGACAGGAGGCTGGTGGGATGTCAACGTGCTACATGCACACTGATGATGACAAACAATCAGCACACAAAAAAGTCTTTTTCAGTAGAATCGCAGACAGATTGGGCTGGAAATAGCACAGGGGAGAAAAGCAACCACTCGTAAGAGTGGAGGTCATAATTCAGCATCTCTTAAAAGGAACTGCTGAGAAATGGCCAACTGGAAATCTCAGCAAATAGAGCTGTAATGAGCTCAAGGCCAGAAAGAAAGGAATCAGTGTCTATCCACTGAGCACGTCAATAGGAAAACTAGTAAAGAGGTTTCAAGCTCCCGAATCAGTCAGATGGGAGAAGAGTCAGAGAGAAAGTGATTCCTGAAATAAATTTCTTTTCGTTTATTTTTGGTAAAGGAGACAAAAAGGAGGGAGGTTGGTACATTGGAAAGCCGACAAAAATCATTATTCTCTATAAATTGCTTTGACATTGTATAGGCAGTGACCTTCACAGCACTACCAGTTTAATGGCATTTACTTCAGCAGTAGCTGATTTCACTATTAAACAGGGATGCATAGCACAAGATTACACAACTAAATCACTCTTGTAAATATTTAATATCATTGCCTTTTTTTTTTTCCTTTTAACAAATCACTATCAAAGGCAGAGCACACAGTAGAAAACATTTATTTATTCTATCCTGGAAAAAGCTTAGTGCTCATGCATTTTATCTATCTAGTTCTCCAAATGACTTTGACACTTGAAAGCCCTTGTGATCAAAACAGTTTGAAGGAAGGCAATTTTGCAACCATTTAAGAACTGATTTCATGCACTGATCAACATTTACCAAACTTGCTTGATGGAACAGCGCAAAGTTTAACCCAGCAGATTGATAGCAAACACCCGAAGGGGAAAATTAGTAAGAAAACTACAGTGGTTTAAATAGGAATACTTTAGGAGACAAAAAGAAAGAAAATCAGAGATTATCTCTCCACTCTTTTCTTCACCCCCAACAAAGGAAAAAAGAAAACAGCAATTGGGAAGTCATACTTTTGGCTGACAATACAATTAGCACATCCACCACATAATATATTAATTCTATTATGGACATACAGTGTCGCATGGCAGGAAATGAAGAGGCCACAAATTTCTCTTAAAATACATCTGTTTAAAGATGGAGTCAATAGATAGGACAAATTAAGTAGAAGAATGTAGCAAAGAAAAATTACTAGTGATGTCTCTAGTATCATATCTAGTAATATAAAATTGACTGAGAATTTGAAACACTATGCCTGGAATTGAGTACTTTAAGTATAGCGAGTCATTTTTAAAGAGAGCCTTACAATCTGTAGATTCTGATTTTTCCAACTTTAGGAAAATAATTTTTCCATAGTCTGGCATAAACGGTCTGTCGCATTGTGGCAGAAATTATATTCTCTTACAACTGCAGATTATCAATGCCAGAAAGTGTTCTTTATGATAGTATTCCAGGAGACAAATAACAAAAGTCAGGCCTCTTCTCAGCAATTTAGCAACAGAGGAAAGATGAATCAATGGATATTTATGAACTGAACAAATTCTGGGGGAAAAAATAACTTCGCACACTGAGAGATAAAAAACACATGTCCCACATGCCTACAGACATCGTTGAAACTGTCTGTGGAGTAAGACTACGCAAAATAAATACGTGTCATTGAAATCGGTCAGATAAATGTATTATTTGGATGATGGAGTTGGCCAGTCCTGCAAGGCACTGGTGCCTGAAATGTGAGTGCCCTTCGTGAGAGCTGAGAAATGCAAATGCACGGCGATGTTATGTGCTGCCCTGGGTTTTATAAAAGCCTGCAACATCCTTAATGCAGAGTTAAGCGAGAGCCTGTAATCCCTGTGCTGCGCTGCAGCAATGTGCTCTCCCCTCACAGGACAAGCCAACAGCTATGCAAGATCCTTTTATCAACATTCACAGGGCTGGAAAATAGCTGTTCACAGTTTGATTCCCAATGCTACCTAGTGAACCAAGAGAACTGGCAGCTGAACACACATGTAAAAGACAAAGGTTCTTCAGTGATATTTATTCTAGCCAAGTTTTAATATTTGAAGGTTTATAGTAACTAACTCTTTACATAATCAAATGTAATTGTCTGATCCCAGCTGGTGATCAGCACATTCATCATCAACCTGGTCATTATTAATATAGCAGTAATTAGAGGGAATAAAGGTGTGTGCTTTATAACACTGACTTAATACAATTCCACCGTACCTAATAAGACCACAGCTCCTTCTAAAATGTAATTATGTTAACATTCAAATTATACATTTTTGTTACAACTACTAACAACTAACAATCACAGAGCCATATGATTTTAAAACAAATACTGAAATGGTTTTTTAGAGTCTTCAGTAAAAATAACTTGATCACTTAAAAAGAAACGAGTTTTGCTTTAGAAATAATGTGACCCATAAGCAGTTTCCTAATCAAACTGTGATCGGAGAGAAAAGCTTGATTAAAATGCATGCAATTGACAGAATCAAATCGTAAACACTTACCTACATATACTACCTACATTCTTCTTGCTCTACTGTAGGAGAGAAAGCAATATCTCAGGCACCACGGTGTGGTACTGCTTGGCAAATGCTACCGACTTTTTTATGGTGACAACTGTGTACACAAATACTCAAAGTACCAGTTCTGTTTAAAGCCTTTCTGCACAAAACAGTGCTGATAAAAGAACTGTTTCTACTAAATGTTTTGCAGTCTCTTACTTTAATAAGAGGAGAATCGAGGCCATCATCTAGTGAGAATGATTCAGAAATCTTCAGGTTAGTGTTGGAACAGTCTCAGAGCTGGATTCTTCCCTGCATAATTTCTTTTATATCAGTGCATTTCTTCTGCTTCTATAGCAGTTACACCACAATAAAATCCTTGCAATAGGATGACAAATATGGTTCTTAATACCATTACATCAAACCTCTGGGTATATAAAGTATATCTTGTAGAGATTTGGAGACTTTACCCTTGCAGGTACATAACACATTCCCAAGTGCAAACCACCTTTCATTTCTATGGGCTTCATGAGATGTTTAGGAACACAGTACCTTAAGCACAGCAATTTGCAAGGTAAGTCATCTCCAACATAAATTTCAAAACAAAAAGGCTTCAAAAACAAAATGAATACACTACAGTCTGTGAATGCTGGATTCATACCTGATTCCTTGATCTCCATAGTGGTATTTTCTATTATATTCCCTTATTTCATAGCCTATCCGTACTGATCTCTATGTGGATATGTGCACTCAGAACTATCGAGGCTCTTGAAACAAATGTGGAAATGAAAGCCATCATGAGAAGGAGCTCAAGCCCCATGAAAGAAGTGACTATGGCCAAAAAAACAAAAGGTAGTGGATGTCAATGGAAGACAGCAACTTGCAATGGTGCATTGCCAAAATCAGAATAAATAAAAAAACCCAGAATACTGATGTGGGGGAAATAATATATAATGTCGTATGACTTAATAACTGACACAGATGATACCGAGTGAGTTATATCAGACAATCTGAGAAAGTACAACCTTCTTCATAGTAACAGTTTTACAATCATTTGTATGGCATGTTATCCACTAATCTCCAGTCAAAATATTTACTATCTGGTAAAGCCCTGCAAATAAGGCTGCCATTTCTAACTCTTACTCTTAATGCATAAGATCCAGCTTACATAGCATGTATTTTCTAAACTGTTCCATACCACAATGTTAGTACTGTAGTTCACAAAAGGCCACAACGAGCCTTAAGCCAGAAAACTCCCTTCTTCCACTGGGTTTCATATTTTTGCAGGGCTGTCTCATGTGTGTGACAGGGGTCTATTTCAGTTCCTGATGGCATCATCACTACTTTGCTGCATTACCATAAAGCTCAGGAAATAAGCTATTACCCGCCATCACTCCTCCCAAATGTCATCACAGAGAATCATGCATTCACAAAACAGCATTAACTGTGAGAATTAGAGTCCATTTAAACTGCAGCTGTTCCTTTGCTCCTAAATAGGTTCTTAGATCAAAACTTCTCCCTGACTGGTCTCATTACCAAATGTCCCTTTCAACTGGAAGAAGAAAAAAATTGCTTTAAAAAAAATAAATGCCCATTTTACTGATAACGCTCCTTCCCAGTATTTTGACAACCAGGTAAATAACATTAAAATGAAGAATTTTACAGAAAATACAGTGGACATTTTAGCTTTCACAATTCTGAGTTGAAAGTTTGCCTTCAAATCATCTCTGGCAACTGAAATGAACCTGTAATTTTGATTTTCTAATTTCTCTCATTTCCAGAGATTTAGTTATTTAAGGGAAAGACTTCTTATGTTTATTTTTATGTTTATGCTTATTTTTAACAATATTAGCTCTGTAGCAAGGGCTTTCTTTTAAATGCAAAACCCAAATACTGGATCTAATATACATGCTGGTGTTCCTTTCAGCTCTAAATTCATGCCATAGAAAAATCCACAATCCTATATTCTGCTATTATCAAAGAAAACATTGCTTATTATGTTCAGTTTCCCTCTCTGCTTCCTTGCCTCTTTGTTACTGTCCGCTGGAAGGGCTCCAATCTGCAGAGAAATCAGATCTAAACTGAAAAACCTAAATGCCAGGAAAAGGCACAATGTCTCTTTAAGAGTCAACAGTAAATTAACTTGCCCATAAGAGTGCAATAATTAGCAGTTAGTAGCTTATTAAAAGGATGGCAAAGGCCAAGCTGCCATCTGGGATCTCCAGTTTCTTGTGATTGTTATTATGTCAAGATGTGTAACTTGCATTAGCTTTCATGTCACTGTGCTTGCCCTTACTTTACATGTAAATTTTAATGAAAGATACAGCACTTTAAAAATCAGACATCCATCAAAAGTGCTATTAGTCTGCCTTTTACAAAGCATATGGCCTGTTTTGCTACCTCTGCATCTCTACGCACCACTGAATGCCTCAAATGAAGGAAATAGAGCAGGAAAAAAAAATAAAAGCCTTTCAGTGATATCAATTAAATATTCTCTTTGGGAAGAGTGAAACCTGAGCCTCATCAAAGACAGAAGACTACGAGACAGCATAAGATGACAATATTTTAGCTCCTGTTTACACACAACATGACCACAATGCCTTTAACTCTCACAGGAATTATTCTTCCTGGTAAAAATGAAAGCCAGTGAAGAATCAGCTGTTTATTCACTCATTAGAAAGACACAGTTTTAAAATGAAACAGAAAGAATGCATGTAAGAAAAAATAAATTACCCACACACTACGAAAGACTTAACACATTATTAAATATGTTATGCATGCACATTATTTGTAAACACACATGCTTATATGCACAAACAAAAAATAATTTACCAGAAATGTCCTATTTAATGTCTCATTTGTCTGCCTTCATAAATATATTAAAAAGAGGTGTAAAAAGAATGTTTATAACACATCTGTTCCTTTGTGTTAGCTGATATTCAACATTTAAGTGACTTCATTCACCTAAGTTCAGAAAATGTCATCACTGCTGGAATATAAAGGAACAGGATGAATGCTTAGCAGAAAATGTCCCCCAATATCTTACACTCATCAGCTATCAACCATGTCTAATTAGACATACAGGAATTATAATAAAATATTTGTTTCTTCCTAAATAAAATATGAAACCAGCAGCAAAAATTTGGTTACAAGAAATTATTCCAGAAGAATGACATCTATACTCACGGGGCCTTGGTTCTATCAAAGAGGTTTTACAGATTGAGCATCTGCTAAACATTTGCTTTATTTTTTAAATAATCATTAAGAGGAAGGTTAAAACTGAAAGTCACCATCCTTATAATAATGCAAGATTTATTTTTTTTTCCCCACCAAAAGGAAAAAACCAACAATACCATACATATTTTAAAAGTATTAAGGACTATAATTGTAGGAAAAAAAACACATACAATATTGACATTTAAAACCCAAATATTAAGATATTTTACAGGGCAAAGCAGAGCTTAAAAAACACTGCCAAGGCTGGCAAGATGAATGTAGTGCTGATTTTACCCTTGTATAATTAGATATTTATAGAGCACAAATGATTTAATTTGTTACTGATGTTTCACTTCAACATTTGTATAAACTCTTGTCCACTCAGACTTATTCACACTGCTCTGAAATCCTAATGGTATTACTGCTGAAGAATTCAAGATTATTTTCCAGATCAGTAAGGTCCAGTCATTTTCTTCTGTCCATGTCCACAAATGCTATTTCATTTTTTCTGTGCCATTACCTACTAGTCAATACTATTGAACAATGCAAAGAAATAACAACCTCACCCTGCTCACCATGAGCCGTGTTGAACACTACAAGATTTAAAAGACCTACTTCAGTTAAGAGCAGTTAGGATCAAGGGAGATAATCTGATTTTGCAATACTGAGAACTACACAGGGAATTTGCCAGTAGCCTTTGGTCTACACACAATGTACTTAAAGAAATGTCCCAACCATGAAATATGTGAGTATTCTTTCATTCTTCTCTGAGAACAGGGGAAAAAAACTTCAGTTTTTCATCCCAAACACAGCTAGTGGTGGAGGGGAGACCAGTGCCCTAGGGGAGAAGCAGCAGTCTGCAGACAGCACAGGGGCTACGAAGGTGTCCCGTGCACACCCAGAAACCAGCCACACTTCACTGTCATTCTTTGTGTCAGAGGGGACATTTGGGACTTTTCAGTTCTTTAGGTGAATCTTGGCCCACTAAATTCAATGTGAATTTTGCTATTGCCTTCAAGAAGACACAGTACTTCATTCACTGAAAACAGCAGAGTCCCACCAGTAATACAGACAGTTTTCTCTGAAGGCACAAACCTCAACAGAAGCCAGATCCAAAGCAAGAGTGAAGGTAAAACAAAACCCACTACTTATATAAAAGAATGGTGAAAGGTAGCAAAAAGGCAAATTATCATTTCCTTAACAAAGGCTGTCAAGAGAACAAATTATATGGAAGAACATGACTACACATTAACTGCAGTTCAATAGCAAATCAGAGTTGCATTTTTATGATCTCTCCTTTGGTACCATTTACTTGTGGGGCAGTGTTAGGGAAATAAGCTCAATATAATTGTTTCTTAATTATCAGTTCCTCTCCAGAAGAGAAGTCATATTCAGCAGTTCATGCCAAATTAAGTAAAAGTATTCCCTGCTTTTCATACATTTACCTCATCTCCATGACCGGTTCCGTACACCTAATAAAACCACAAACAATGCATATTTACTCAGTTCACGTTAAAATGCACGTTGTACCAAGGTGCTTTTCTGTACCTTGACTACTCCAGCCATTACCCCAGAACACCCACACTTCATCATCTTCAGCTTTCTAGGAACTAATGAAAAATAAATAAATATCTCCTGAAGTTTTTTAAAAGGATAGATGCAGAAGTCGTCTATTTACTACAGTGGAAGTAACTAACAGGAAGACTTGTCGCAGGCTGCTATGCGCTGTGAAGAGCTTTCATCAAATCAAATGCATCATATTCTTTCGTTACATACATAGCATGAGACAGACTTGCTGCCAGTTTTTACTGAAAACTACAAGAATGCCAAAAAATATGAACCTTCCAGGTACAATCACTAAGGCACCTGGTAACATGTTTTCTGTGAGCTGAAGGCCATATGTGGGTTCCAAATTGGACCGCTTGAGCCCTCTGAAGGTAATATCATTTTTCATACAGAGTGATGTTTCTCTGATGAAGTCACTTGCAATAACTAGAGCTAAAAACTACACATAGCTGGGAAGCAAAACAATATTTTCACTTAATGACACAATAAATTATGCTTCAGTGCATATGAATTAATTGTGGACTATATATTATAATCCACACCCCTACAGGCTCAATGGGGAGTTTTGCTTCAGGAAAGACTTTTCAGTTTAGGCTTTCAGAAACTGCCCTGCAGCACAAATGCCACCTGAGAAAAGAAAGGAGCATCATGAGTTAACATCATACCACACGAGACTTGCCTTGATCTACACTGACCCTTAAATCACACTAAGCCACACATCAGCTAATGCAACTATTGGCAGCTGTGTTGAGGCACAGTAACATTTTGTTTGGTGATCTTAGAGCTTTAAGTTCTCACATTTTTAACAGTGTAGATATGTGATTGTTATGTTGTGATGTTCACCTCTTGCTAAGAAGGTAGCTCTGAGTACAGCTTATGGTTATCCTCCACCACTCAACTTCAGATAGAACAGAAAAACTATGAAATTAATTTTTGGAATATTCTTTCAACCTCAAAACGGAAACAAATAATATTGATTACATAATGCGCTCCATCACAGATAATCCAACAATACAAACTTATTAGAAGAAGGTGAGGCTTCATTGAGGAATCATACAAGAAAACATGTTAAATATGCCATTGTGCTCCCCAGAATTCAGGTATTACAGGAGTGATCATGGGGCAGAGACTGCTTCTGCCTCAAAGGAAAGTTACGATGAACAAATCCTCTTGATCTCTCATATCCTCCCAAATTCATAGTAGTACAATGAGTCATTTCATTCCCTGATGTCTTACTGGCATGGACACACCCAATACCCTCCAATGTGTTCAAACCATGCTGATCAATGGATCAGATTCTTCAGCAGTGTGTTTGTTGAAAAACAGTAAGCCTCAGCATAACAAAACCTTTCAATCTCTCTATCTCATTGGAATATAGGACAAAGAAATGGATTTTCCTCGAGCAGCGCTTATAATATATCAATTAATCTTCACCCTGCCCTCCAGTCCAACTGGAGACCCATAGCAGGTTTACAGCATTTTGCCTTTTTCACAGTTTTGATTATGGATGGATGACTGCCCTCTGCATGCTACAGAGAGGTGTGAACTGCTGAAGAGCAAGCTGGAGCTCCACAGCAGCCTTACACGCCCTGGGCTGTACTGAGCTGCAAAGGAAACAAACCTCTCTATTCAGCAGTGCTGATCAATTCTGTTTCCTCCACAGCTTTTTTGCAACGCAATTTCTCTTTGAAAAACAATTTTTCAATAACAGAGAGGATAGGAAACAGAGCTGGAGGGAGAAATGACAGCACAAAAGACCTCCATTATTGAAGGGGACTGAACAAGCCCTGGTCCTGCTTCCACCACCACAAGTGCCAAAATTCCCAGCAGTGGCATCAGTCCAGGGCAAGAGAGTCAGCAGTACCCACTCATCAGCTTCTGGCTCTATTTTTGACTGAAATGATCGTCTCTTTGCACCCCAATGTTACCTGACCCTGACAGCCCAACACTACACAGCCCATACTTAGTGTGAACAGGAAGAAAACAACATCTGTTAAAAAGGTGTCAAATCATTAATCTTAATAAATATTTCTTTCATAATTCAATATAAATCAAATATTGTTAAGATACGTTTAAAAATAAAGGCATTAAGTTCCAATATGAACCACATTCATAAAAATATAATTTGTCCATTGACAAATAAACATTTTACAAGCAATGTAGTCTTAAAAAGAATGCAATCTCTACCTTTACTTCTACCTACAGACAGGAAGGTGTGTGTCCAGTTAAGGGGAGGAACAAGAAGGATGTCCATCACAGACGAGGCAAAAGAGAAAAGAAGGAGGAATCATAAAAATCAGAAAATTATGTCACTGAACATACTGAAAAAAACCCAAGAAAATGAGCATATTTATGTAGCAGCCAAACCCAACAAAACACAAGAGACACACCACAACTAAAGCACAAAGCAAGGCTTAAACAGCTGACAGTACAACCAGTAACTGCCTGATTAAGCCCTTTGGCTTTGATTTGATTTTCTACTGAAAAATGCAAACCCCTCATGCAATATCACACCAGTGATAGCCTCATTCCACATCAAATTCAAAACAGCAAGGGAAACAACAGAGAAGGACAGAAAAAAAGAAATCTTACGGCAATACATTTGCTAAACACACCTACCAGAGCTAATGTATTTGTATATAATGTTGACATTACATATTTACTCACACATATACATTTACGTATTTTATATTCCTCATATTTTTACAGAGAGTAAATATTTATCAAAGGGGAATATCTCTGAGTTGATTGGCAAGAAAAGAGAAGCCACTGTTCCCTGATGTATCATGGATAAATAAGGATGGCTAAAGTTGCCAGAAGCCAATATTTTTCACACTTTTTTTGCCAGGCAAGGGAGTATAGAAAGGGCTGATGGCAGTCACACAGGCATGAGTAGGTCATGCAGGTCTTCATGAGCCAGCTGGGTTGCAACTTGTAATTTAAATGGCCAAGTGCATCTGTTTATATAATCCAGTGCTTAATCACAGACTGCTACAAAGATATGTTCAGTGTTCTAGAGAATGAAGGCAGCCATGAACGTTCACTGCCCTGATCACTCTCAACGTGCCATCATCCTTCCTCTGCCAACAGCTTGCCGTACTCAGCTGCATCCTGAGCAACCAGGACATGCTGAAGGGACCTGTCTGCTGGATGCTCCTTCAACAAGCTTGACTTCTGAGCCATGAGCCCAGATGAATGGTAAGTGGGGACAGAAGAAGCTTTGTGCTTCCTAGAGCTTAGCCAGATGCTCCACATGACCAATACCATGGTCTTGACGTGCACTCACAAAGAGCCCTGTTTTTCTCCCTTTCCCACTACACAGGAATGCTTTCATGACCTCAGAGAAGACATCTGCCTTGAACTACAGGATAAAAACTGATTATGTCCTAAGTCTTTCTGCACTTCAGTGAGATACATGGAAACTATGTCTCTCTTATTCAAGTACCTAATTATTCTTGAGCCTTCACAAGCACTACATTCTATCTTATTAACTCTTTGTACTGTCAATGTCAGATATGTGTCCACTTAATGGCAAAAATCACTATTGTGTACATCTAGCCTAGGAAAGGTTTATCAGGCTTTAGAGTCAAAACTCATTTTCTCCACATGGACAAAAGAGTTGGTCTGGTCTTCCTAGTGCACCACATGTACACACCTTGCATTAAGTCTTCTGCCACTTCACTGCATTTGCAAGACCAGAATGCCTCACCAGGCACTGCTAACTGCCCCCCTGTGTACCCATGTCAGCAAGATGTGACACTGCCAGAGGGAAACAGAATCATCCCTCTCCTTACCTCACCTCTCCTTGCTCCACATCCCACTAGCACAAAACAGGACTAATGATCCCATCGTGTCACAGCCAATAGATCTGTAACACAACCCAGGCTGAGATAATAAAATGTGACCTCTGATAGAGGCCTAGATCCCCTTTGTAGCCCAACCTAGGGTTAGCTCTGTTTTTCCTCTGAATCATTTTGCTTTTTGCATATTTTAATATTTTAAATTGCAGACACAGGACTTACAGGTCATTATATGCAATTTTCCCCAGCATTCATAATGAGTTAGGAACATGCCATGAGGGCTATTAACATATTTTTTGTAATAATTGCACTTTTAAAAATAAAGACCAACACTGAGGTCTGCATTTACCAGGCAGAAGTGGGAGTTATTACATCTGGCATAACAAGAAAGAAATGGCAAGATTAAATCATTTTGGCCACTGCATGGAAGGGGGAAGCTATCCATGGAATCATTTCATGCTCCCTCCTGGGCACCTGTGTCCCAAGCTGACAAGTAGCCATGGCTCACAGGACACAGAAGGAAAAATGCAAATGGCTTGACTGGCACCCAGTAGGCTTAGTTGCTTTTGTCATGCAAAACCCAACTCAGAAAAGCAGCAGGGACAAAGCTCTTTCATCATCAATGACTGGATAAAGAGAAAGGCAAAGGACTTACCTTGTTCACCCATCATCAGGTGTGAGAGGCCTTTGAAAGAGAGAGAGGGAGAGAAAGAGAAAGAGGAAGTAAGAAAAAAAGAACAAAACAGGAAAAGAAACAGCAATATCCATGCACGCTGGTCGCAGGCCAACAGCTCTCAGGATTGGAGCTCACATACTTGAACTAGACCAAGTATGGGTATAGCACACAGGGCACACACATATGCAGGTGCTGCTTTCCACACTGAGCAGGAAAGCATCTGTCACAGATCAAAAAAATCTCCTAGCAGTTGCAGAGCTGTGTTTAGGGTTCATCCTATCTCTTGGGGAGTAACTCCAGAGGCACTGCACAGTATGGCTAAATGGGCTAGGAAAGCCAAGGTCTGCACAATGGAGCTCTGCAGGGAGCATTCACTCCTCTGGAGAGCTATGGAAATAAATTCTCCTCAGATAAAGACGTAAAATTCAAGACTGCAGTGGTCAGTGAAAGGGAGAACATGATCTCACCACATCTGCTTCAGATGAAGCATCTGCACTAAGAGCATACAGATGCACAAAGCTGTCCTCATTCATAAACATGGTGGCTCCAGCATGCATTTTTAGCAGTTGATCAACACTGCTCACACCAATCAGACACCAGTATACCAGACCTGGCAAAGACTGAAAAAATGAGTTTAACACTATTTTTAATACTACTCTATTTCCTTTCTGAGCAGAACTGGAGATTCAACTTCCAAGTGATTCAACTTCCAACTTAGCTCTACAGCTAAAGCTACTCTTTGGTTTCATAACTCAGGATAAAGCCAGAAAGCAGCACAGATCCCCTCAGCAGTGACAGCCACTGTCAGCTCTGCAGATAGGGCTGTGGTGATCACTTGGGCTGCTCCAGTCCCTGTCTGATAACTCTCTGTAGCATAAACCTTGTTTGTTTCAACTAAAATCTATTTCTAGCCCCAACTTTCAAACAGATTTACTGTGCAACTGTATTTGCACAAATATAATTTAGATACTACTGTATATATATTCATGGCCAATCCACTAAGCATCAACTGATCCATTAGTTGACCCATCACATGACACATGATATCACAGAACTAACATATCAAAAATCAAGTCCTACCCACTCAAGCCATGAATGATCCCTTTCATACTTGATTCCCTGACCTTCTTCCCTTAGCTTGATTCCTTCTCCACAACTCCTACCCCTCGCAGCACTTAGTATGGCAGGGATTTTGATACACATATACATACACCCATACACACACATTCTATCTTAAGTTAGTTTATTAAACAAACAGGTCTGTGACTTTTTAAATTTCACGGAGACTGAGAGAATGAGAATTTTTAACAGGCAGCATGCTGGGTTTGAATTTATTTCTCTCTTTTATATTTTTCCTTTGCATTGGCTGGAGAAATCTAAAATCCAAATCATCCCAAGAATATGTTCACCCACAGAGAACTCCAAGACAGATAAGGGGATTAATAATTGTACAGTCTGAGGAATGCAAATATCTTAATGTTCCTGAAGATTATTGTGGATTTAGAAAAATAATCAGAAATACAACATAGGTTTAGACTTTTTTTACGGTTTTCAGTTATAAATAAACATAGCAGATTTGATACTGTAGGACATATTTTTGGTCGAAATTACAAGATAAAATTTCACCGAATTGCTTTCCTCTGCTAGTAGAGTGGGCTGAATTTGTGTCTCTATTTATGGCCATTAGCCATAGGCAAATCTTAGGTATGAACAAAGGGGCACTTGAAAGTCACTGTAAAAGGCACTGTAAAAGATGAGTAGACAAAAGTGTAACTGTTAGGACCCATAAAGCACTGGTAGCAATGGTGAAAAAGGAGAAAAGGCAAGACGGTGTCAGTATGACATGGAGCTGAAGCTGGCTGAAAAGGGAGGGGACATCAGAGGCAAAACAGAGATAAGAGGTCCCGAGCCCTCACCGTGGGGAAGGAAAGCCGTGGCCGAGGCACAGCACCAACAGGTGCAGCTGCTGGAGATGGCAGGGGCCTTGTGCGCTTGGGCAGATGGGACACTGACAAAGAGAAACCTCCAGAGAGAGTTCAAAGCAAGAGGCTGCATTAAACACACTGTAAGACGACCCCTTCTTGCTCCGCCAGCCACAGAAGAGCTATAAAAATCTCAAAGTGTCAGGAATGTCAACACCCCTTTTGTCCTTATTCCTTAAAGGCCAACGTCGTGTGCCCTATCTGTCAGGTGCATCAGGCAGCTGCAGCCCAGAGCCCTTCACCTGCAGCCCAGGACTGAGCGCACCCCCCAAATGTACCCACCATTCTGGGCCCTGGTTTGACCTTGGTTCAAATGCCTGCGGAAGGAAAGTCTCCCTAAGAAATGTTTGCACTCTTTCTGCTTCTTAAAAAACTTGAAATACAACAGCAGCTGTGGTACTGTATGTACCTCTTGATCTTCTAGTCCCAACTGCACAATGGAGGCAGGGATAGTAACGAAAACTAAAGCCCCCAAAGCTACCTCTCCCTTTTTAAAACAAGAAGAAAAAGGAAGGTGGATGTATAGCAAAAAACCAATATTATCTCTTAAGTTGTTCATCCAGAGAGATCCTTATTTTAACACAGAGAACACCAACATAATTCCAGATTGATTATTAGATAGAATAATAATATAAATAATGAAATATCATATCAGCTTTTCTCATCTGAAAATTTTCCTCCCTTGCAATTTAAAGTAGAAGTGAAAATGAGCTTATTTATCTCCAGCAAAATGTTGTTAACAACCAAAACTTTCAACCATTGAGATCTAAAATCTGTGACATTTGCAGCATGTATAATAAAGGCTCAAAATTAGTCACAGTAAAATCAACACGGAAAATGTGAACTGACATAACTGTCTCACCTTTACAACAGTTTCAAGACTTGACAAAACACTAAACCCAGTTTTCAAATAGTAAAAGTCAAAGTCATCTCAAGGTGACATGGGGTAGCACTTCTTACTGGACTACAATTAACTAATAGGGTATCCTACAAACCAGTGCAAGAGGTATAAGAATTGTTCAGACCTGCAAACTAGACCCGATATTGCCAGAGCAGGTGGGACACCTATCACAATGCTATTTGGGAATCAACCATACAGGCCAGTAAAGCTCAGGAGGCTAAATGATCTCATCTGGCCCCAAAGCACATTCCTCACATACACAGCTGTCGTTTGTGCCAACAGACATCCCGTTCCAGAGGAATCCTGTAAGAAAATCTGAGTTTTCACCTGAATGCAGGTGAAACATGCTTTCCCTTTAATTGTAGATTTGCTCAACAAGAAGCCCTGCTTAAAAACTCAGGGCTGTAAATCCAGTCAGTGTAGAACTCGGAAAAGGTTGACACAAAACTACATGAGCCACAATAGTCTAGGGGTAGTGTGCTTTTTCCAAACTAATCTAGTCATTCTTACAATGATCTATTGGCTGGGCATGACTGTTGCCCAACAAAAATGATGGGTAGCAAGTGCTCTGGAAAAGGTTTAGGAAAACCTCAGAATAAACAGCTCATCTGCATGCAAAGAAATTTTATATCCAAGTCAGGAATTTGGTGACTTGCTATTCCTGAACTTCAAACATGAGTGACACTAAGGACAAACTCGTGGCTTCAGAAGAAGGTTCTCAATAGGTTTCTTAGACAACAATAAGTATTTCTTTTGGCTCAGCCTCTGCAGCCTTTCAGCAGTAATTGAAAAGAAAGTGGCCTGCTTCTTCAGAACATTGGTTTGTTATTAAAATAATATGTCCATTGCTGAGGGCTGACAGACATACAAAACTCTGCTCTCTGGCCATGATCTATGCCTGCCACAACTGACTCTTCCTATTTAAGTCTGGGAGGTTTTTTGATATTTCTTTAACCTACTACAAATAAGTATTCTTTTCTTAAAGGACCATATTAATCTCCCTTGATCTCAAAGCAACATTTCAAAGAACTACATTTTTTTTTTAAAAAAAAAAAAGGGAACCATCTGCTTTCTATATCAAAATGGTAAAATTAGTGGCTCTAATTGTAAGAATTCTTATAAAGCCAGAATGACATTTTTAAAAGTAGCTTCAGAGTACAATGACATTAAAAAGCAATGTAGTTAAACAGCAGTCCTTGTCTTTAAGGATATACTAGGGACAATTGTCAGGGTGTTGGAGAAAATGAAGGAAACTTTGGAGGCAGTTTGAACTCTCTCCCCACTAACTTTTCACCCTCAGCACCACATTTGGGTACTCAGCAGTTAAAATGGTAAAATAAAGCCACATAACCTAAGAAGGTGGGGAGAGCACCAAACACAGCTGAGAGTAACAACTGGTTGCAGCAACAAAGGAAAATGGACTCTAATTAATTCTATCTTGTCCCATGTTACTGGGCCCATGCTCTGGGGGTGTGCACACGTGTGTGCATTGCTGAATGGCAGACAGGCAGCCTCCGTACTGCCCTTTTAATGATGCTGCCAGATGATTAGCCCAAAAGCTCTTAATGAATGGAAAAACAGACTGCCAGGCAGCAGCAGCAACCCAGCTCTCCCCAGGGCCAGGCTTGCCCACAAATGATCCTTTCCTGGGCATCAGGCTCCATGGCCCACTCAAGCAATAACAGGGCCAGCTGCAATGGATGTCTGAGGCAGGGCATCATGCCCCCTGGTCCAGGATATACATGCAAGTTCTTTATGGCAGAGCTGAAGAAAGGAATCCTGCAAACCAGGAATTCTTCCAAAAATAAAACGGCTTCTGCTGCAGTGTCTATTGTAAACAACATACCTCCTTGTCTGATTTCCTAAAACTAGTAATTCCTTAAGAAATAGACTTTTTTTTTTTTCACTTCTGAGCCTCACCGCAGCTACATCAGGAGTTTCCTTTTCTAGTTAGGGAGGAGAGCTGACAATTCCCTTGTCTCCCAGGTTGTCCTTCTTAAAAGGCATCTTGAGGTTTTCTAAAACCCAAAGACTAAGCAAGACTCTCAGAGAGTCTTCCTGTACCAAAAAGAGGGCATTCCAGCAAGGCCAAAGGACGGAACTCAGAGGAAGAAGCAAAACCCTTATTTTAAGAAATGTGAAGAATGGATCAAGAGGAAAAATCATTCTGAGGCCTAGTTCAGACCTTTTACCTGCTAGACAGGTCAGCTTTGCCAAGAGGATGCCCTGATTCCTTGCCTGCTGGCATACACAGTGCAGTAGCACAGGCCGAGGATCGGTCAGTTCTGTTTGTTTCAACCACGATAAGCACAACAACCCAGGGGCTCCTCGCAGGCCCCAGCAGTGAGGCCAGCCGGGAGTGCAGTTCTGTTACTGTAGCTGGAGGCCCACTTCCCATCCAATTACACACACCAGCTGTGCTAGCTCCTCTTTTCCATCCCCTTTGCTTCCCCTGCTATGTAATTCCAGGGTAGGTTTTGTCATTATCAGGGGCAATGAGTCATGGTGAGTGGCACCGAGTGAATGATCAAAGGAATAAGAGCATGAGGTAGAAGCCAAAGAGAAAGTCGTTTACCCCAACATCTATGGGCAGAAATAGTGATCAAACCATACTAGTTCCTTTCCCCT
Organism: Actenoides hombroni; assembly: GCA_024336885.1. Taxonomy (NCBI): domain Eukaryota; kingdom Metazoa; phylum Chordata; class Aves; order Coraciiformes; family Alcedinidae; genus Actenoides; species Actenoides hombroni. The sequence continues at coordinate 6,479,602 of WUAM01000320.1, read as the reverse complement.
GTGGCAGAAATATTGATCAATCCATACTGGTTCCTTTCCCCTATGGCAGAAACAGCGTTCTGACATTGCACGTGACACATTCCTAGAAGTATTCACATAGAGAGGGCTACAAACATTGTGATGTTTGAAAGCATGAAAATAAAATGTGCAAGTGTTTGCAAAGATGGCCGCATGCACAAGAGAACGTGTGACACAGCAAAACCTAAGGGTGAATGCATTTTATGACTGACCTGTAAGAAGATGTGCAAATCAGAGCACCTCATCAAGAAGGTGCACAAGTTGGGAAAATAAGAACAGTTATGCATGGAACTAGAGTTCTTCAGCTTGGAGAAGATATCTCTGACAATATATATGAAAGAGGTAAAATTCAAAATAATACAGAGCAGGTGAACAGGGAATATTTTTCTTCCCTCTTTGTCAGAACACAAGGAGTAGGAGTCATTGAATGAAATTCTCAAGTAACAGGTGTAAAAACATTTGGGTGATTAAACACTGGGAGTTGTTACCACAGGATACCGTGGAATTAAAAAATATAAGTGAATTGAGAAAAAAAAAAAAGACTGGACACATTCAGAGAAAATATGTCTATGAATGACTGTACAATACCATGATCTGAATGCAGTATCAAGTCAGCAAGTAATTAAAACAGTGACTACCAGAAACCAGAGAGATATATTAGGACAAGACCAATGCTAACATAGCTTCTTAAACTTCTTCCAGAGCATCTGCTTTCATAAAAAGATGCTTCTAGGCTAGACGAATTCTTACTCTGCCCCCAGTGATCAACACTGTCATATTGTTGCAAATGGGTGTGCATAGAGCTGAAAAACATTTACATTTCAGGGCAAGAATCTGATCTGGGGACCATTGCCGGTGTAAAGGGCAAACAAGCATGAAAACAATGGTGGCACCTATGAAGAACATAAGCCTGTACAAACTAGTTTCAAACACTTGTGTGAGTGGCACTGAAGGCATGGCATGGGTAGATTCTTGCTCTGGCGTAGTACCTTCTGCTAACAGGAAATTACAGATGGGCTGAAACACAGTTTATACATTTTCACGCCCAAAAAGCAGAGTTCAGCTTTAAGGAAGCAGAAGTTAACACACAGGTAAAGCTTAAATGACCATATGACATGGAGTTAGGGGGACAGACTACAACAGCAGCCCTGAGATGAAGAAGAGAAAGAAGTTTTAAAGCTTGGAGTCTGGTAGATTAAAGACCATGATAAAAAAAAAGTGCTAGTATGCTTCTGCCTTCAAGGACCTCTGTATCCTTATGAAGGAGCTGTTCAGGCAAATAAGGACTAATTTTCCCTCAGGGCCTCAACTAACTAGGCCATTCTGCTGGGTTGTGTCCATTCAGTTACATGCAAACTCTAGTCAGCAGTAAAATCATGACAGCAAAATGCTCAGAACTTTATCTCTCAACCTCCTCCCCATGAGCATATGAAGACCTCTTCCATAAAGGAGTTAAGTGTGGCATGAATAGCAAAAGCACTATTTAAACTTCAACACCCTCCTAATACCAAGGACTCAAACTTTTTTTCTCCTGCATATATTGTTCCTTTAAAACAAACAAACAAAACAAAAACACAAGCAAACAAAAAAACGCCAAAACAAACAAACAAAACAACAACTAAGTGAGACAGGAGCATATCACTTCCTCCTTGATCCATTGGTCTTTTCCCATCAATTTGTTTTTCAGAATCTAGACCAGTGGCAACGAGTGGAAGGTGCCAAGAATGGGGCCGATATTGTGTAGACGTGAGAGGGGCATCCATTCTGGTCTGTGCTGCACACTGCTCCCCAGCAAAGGCCCTTAACCTTTGTAATGAGGCTCTTAATCTCCATAATGCTCAGCCCGAGATCTTTAAGCATGTTATGAAAGTGAGGGGAGGCTGTACCTATAACCCCAAAGGAAAAACTAAACTACTGAAAGGAGAAATTATTTCTCCTCTACATGAGACAGTGAGTCAGTGACCCAGCTGAGTACAGACAGCAACAAGCCCAACTTCAGGGACCTGCTCCAAATACTTGAATTTGCTGCTTACAATGTGGTGGTGTTATTTTGTGCCTGGGGACACAACATTTTCAGGGTAGCTGGGCTAACATCTGATAAACTCCTATCATTAGTGAAATAAGTCAGATGGGATGTTCATTTGGCTCTTGAAAGAAGTGTAGCACACCAGCCCCTATTGTTGGAGTACCCCTTCTTCACCAGCAGAGACCTCACAGCCAGGGAAGGCTCATACTACACATTTTTATTTACTTTGAACAGCACCAGCTTATTTGCACCTTACACAAATTACACCCAGCAGAGACTTGTGGTCCCCACTGCTGCCAGCCCCAGCCTATTCACAACTACCTTCTCTTACTGGGGAATTAGTTCTAACCAGTCTATTCAACATTTAAAAACACACAATCAATGGGCTCTTTACAGCCCTTCTGATGCCTGTGGGTAAATAGTTACCAGTAGCTCATAAAATCCCTAATTTGTCTTGTAAACAGTGGATGGTTCAAGTGACCGTTCTGACAGGGGCCTGGGGCTCTGCCCTCACAATACAGACAGCTGGATGGCCAAACAGGAAGCACAGCTGGGCAGAGGGGAGCACACCCAAACCCTCCTGGTGGTCCACATCACTGCTCAGTCACACAGCAATATCAGTGTCCTCCCCAGGGGGAGCTGAGCAGAGGAACTAGACTGCCTAGGAGTAAACAGTTACAGAGCCCAATAATGAGGTATGGGTAATTATCAGACTGAAAACACACAGATGATTGTAACAGCACATGGAAAAGAACATTCACAGATGACTAAAAATCCATGTGAGAAAGCACACAGCAGTCCTGAGAACAAGAACATGTGTATGAGCAATGGAGAGAATAAAAAAATGCACATCCAAGCATACAAATTAAGAGGACAGTAAGTTAGAAGAGCCTGTTCAGGAAGCAAAAGGATGGACCGCTCAAGGGGGTCCCCAGTAACAGCAGCATGGTCCTGTCCTGATAGCGCCATCTTTTGCTTGGGCCCTTACTAGTGAGGCCATTGTCCCCTGCATCCTGTGAAGGCCTTGGATATGGCCGTGATGTTGTACAAGGAAAATACCCTCCCAGTTCAACCATCCTCCTCTGCCACAGACACCAACAGCTTCAGGACGTGGTGGAGAGACTTGTGACCGTGAACCCTTGGTCTGTATCATAGAATCATAGAATTGTCAGGTTTGGAAGGGACCTTAAAGATCATCTCGTTCCAAGCCCCCTGCCAATGGCAGGGACACCTCCCACTAGAGCAGGTTGCTCAGAGACCCATCCAGCCTGGTCTTAAAAACTTCCAAGGATGGGGCTTCCACCACCTCTCTGGGCAAACTCTTCCAGTGTCTCACCACCCTCATGGTGAAGAAATTTTTCCTAATATCTAACCTGAATCGACCTATCTCTAGTTTTAATCCATTCCCTCTAGTCTTATCACTGCCCAACAGCCTAAAAAGTCCCTCCCCAGCTTTCTTGTAGGCCCCCTTCAGATACTGAAAGGCCACAATAAGGTCTCCCCGGAGCCTTCTTTTCTCCAGCCTGAACAACCCCAACTCTCTCAGTCTGTCCTCATAGGAGAGGTGCTCCAGCCCTCTGATCATCCTCATGACCCCTCTCTGGACATGTTCCAGCACATCCATAGCCTTCCTGTAACAGGGGCTCCAGAATTGGACGCAGTGCTACAGGTAGAAAGAAACTGTTTTAAAGTACTGCAAAATAAGCAGTTGAAGAAGGCTCTCTGTCTTCAGACTTTGAATTAAGAGTTTGAACTAACTGCAAAGGATGTATGAGATACACTCACAGCTTAGGCTGATCAAATAAATGCAATAAGCAGAAGGATAACTTTCAAATTAGAAAGCAGAGTTGTTACCAAAATTAAACTGATTTCACTTAGGAAAACTGACCTGGTTGAAAAGAATAATTGTATCTCTTTTCTGCCACTTGAATATCTAATTGTTTTCATTCTACAAAACGACTTCTCTGCTCACATCTGATTTCAACAAATTATTCCACAAACCCTGTGAAGAGCAACGGAAAGCGTAATATTTAAAGGACAAGGACAAATAGAGCACATATTTGCATGAGGTGAAAAATTCAATTAAAGTCAGCAGAAATTAGACTCAAATTAATTGTAACTGTCCCAGAGCGAACGACTATGACAAAACATTTGCTCGACCCTTTGCTTAGTCTTAGGACAGCTTGAAAGCCTCCTCCTCAAATGTCCCAGCAGCTTCATTTCTGTTTCTGCCCTGAGCCAGTAATACCCTCCTGCAGTCCCTTCTCGGTCTCAGCCTGAATCCCTGCTGGGTTCACAGCTTGGGTCCATGATGCTGAGTGTGGGAACTGTGCCTGCCTGGCCATCAAGATGCTGTGGCTGCAGACAGCAGCATCTCTCCCAGTGGACACCCCTTGGTTGCTCTCCCCGTGCCTGCTGCCAGGGGAATAGTGCTGTTTCCAGACAGCAAAGCAGGAAATTAGAGGCGAAACAGAAACCTGAAAGGATTTCCCTCTCTCAAGTGCTGCTACGACAGTGTAGCTCCGTGTTACCTCTAATATAGCTGGTGTTTAATGGGGTTTAATTTTGAACCTATCATTATGAAATGCCTGTTTAAGAAGGCAAGCATCTGTCCAGATGGTGTCAGCATAGCTGACTGTGCCTGTGGGCAACGAGATGACCTTCTGAGATCCCTTCCACTTCTGTTTTCTCTGACTCTATTTTCTACAACGAAAACTAAAGTGCTTTAGCACCATCCGCAAGTGAGCACAACTGCCAAGAAAATACACACTGGAGGGAAAAATCCTCTTTGATTGCTCGAGGTTGTTGGGGTTTTTTTAACCTAACGTACAGCTAGATCTTCTCCCAGAAAAAGACTAATTTTTTACCATTTCTTGTGAGTACTGGCTATTTTTATTACTTTTATATCTCTCATAAAGACATTTCTTTCAGATAGAACACTCTCGGCTCTGGTAAGTATTTGATCCTTTTTTATTTTCAAAGCAAGCATCACATTCTAACCTTAATGCTTTGTATTGTGATTTTGTCTTTTTTTTTATTATTTTTTTTTCCATTGGAAGTTTCTGTAATCTAAATATGTCTTTATTTCCAAGAGGATGACTGTTTCCTAGGGGATGACACTGCTTCTGGCCGAGACAAAAGCTGTTCCACCTAAGGAAATCTTCTGAAGTGCTAAACGCAAGGATGTACTTTTCATTTCATCCTCAGTGCAGGCAGCTTTTTTCTTCTGCACGAAGGCCTGAGCTGCTGCGTTATCAGGTCTTCACCTGTACAGCTTCATTCACTACTAGCATCCTTGGCACTCTGCTTTGGTAGCCATATGCTGAAGAATTCAAGATGTAACAGCAAAAATGGAGAAACTGGAAAATATGTGCCCTGAATACGAGTGCAGAGACCTTTAAGATGGGTCAGGCATGGAGCTGGCCAGGCATGGAGCTGTGGCTGGAGTTAGCTGATGGCATGGTGGCCTTGCAGGTGGCAGAATTCAACCCTAGTTGAGCATCAATGCTGATCCTCATCAGGGTAAAACTAAGGAAGGAAAAAACTCTCTACAACTCTACAGCTACCTCTCTACAACTACCTTATTGCCCTGTCCAACTACCTGAAGGGAAGCTGTAGCGAGGCAGGAGTTGGTCTGTTCTCCCTGGTGACAAGGGACAGAACAAGAGGCAATGGCCTGAAGCTGACCCAGGGGAGG
>WUAM01000320.1:6429648-6473761 GCA_024336885.1 Actenoides hombroni | reverse complement strand
AACAACCCCAACTCTCTCAGTCTGTCCTCATAGGAGAGGTGCTCCAGCCCTCTGATCATCCTCGTGGCCCTTCTCTGCAGATCGTGCCAAAATGAGAAGAAACAGGAGTTCCCAAAGACCTCAGACTGGGGCAGAGAAGGTGCATGTTCAGCCCCATGGGTCACTGAAAAGATTCAATGTTATGGTTGACAGAGCCTTACTTTCCAAGGCATGACAGTCAACATTTGCCATTTGGCCACTTCAATCCCCATTGTTGCCAGCTGAGATGTGCACAGAATGCAAAGTACCTCAGGAGAAAAAAAAGAGGTCTGACGATAGAAGCCAAAAGGCTAAATATGCAGGAAAATTATCCAAGTGGCTGGCTCTCACTGTGTTTCTCTGAAGTGTTTCACAAAACTTGAATTATCCAAGTGTAGAAAAGAAGCAATTTGAACAGAAAACTCATTCCAGGTCCAGGTCAGGTTTAGCAAAAGTTATACAGAAAGCTGAGAAGGAAAAGAGCCTTGACTTTCCCAACATCCCACTCCAGCCAGGGCAATGCCAGCTGCTTCCTTCAGCTCTCACTTCCGTTTCACCTCATGATAAACCAGGTGGAGCTGCCTGAACATGTGAAAAATATGAGTTGCTCAAGATTCAGTGGTAACAGGATGTGGACTTCAGCATAAAGTGGTCTGGTTCGATTAACCCTTGTAGCTGAAGTTGGGGAAGTCAGATCCTTTCAGCAATGAGAACGCAGTATGGGGAGGGAGGTCTGGAGTTCTCTCTGGTAAAATACTCTCTTGTGGAAGAACTCCACAAATAAACAAGCACATAAACACACATTCTTTTTTCCTTTTAAATGAATTATTTGTGCCCTGTTAGGAATTGAAGTTTTGATACCTAAATAAGATCACACATTCACATTCGGCCAAAAAGATGCTCACTGTTTTTTAAAACCTAAACCAAAACAACAACAAAAACCTCCTTTATTACTGAAAATGAAACTCAAGAGGTTATCAGTAGGACTAGCAAATGGAGTAGACTGCAGTAGAGGACAGAAAAATCACTGAACTAGTGTTCCATGCCAGAGCACACACAGATGTATCAGACATAAACTGTATATAATACAATGTTCAATGCCAGGTAATTTAGCACTAGAAGTAACCATTTTTACTGTAATTTTCATTCAGAAAACATCCCTTTAACTGACCAACACAATGTAACCTCTGAAGAGAGAAGTTTGTGACCTTTGCTAGTATGAAGCCCTCCTTTTAGTAATGACTTTGCACTTCAGACCCTGTGATGTCCAGTATGAAGATTTGTTCTGTACTCTCAGGAACCAGGATGAGATTTTTGCCCCTGCCAACTGCCCACCACCACTCCTTAAACAGCAGGCTTTCAGCTCAGCAAAAGCAACACTTACCTGGAATATGATTGACATCTGTCGAGGTGTTTTCATGGCAAGCAGAAGGGAGAAAAGGAAAAGAGAGAGAGAGAGAAGAGAAAAAGGTGATTAGAGATTCACACAGCAACTCAGCATCCTTGCATGGAAATCAATTTCATGCAAAACCAGAAGTAATCAGGTTTGTTTGAAGGCCACCCATCTGCAGCCAAGCACCCAGCCATGCAAGGGAGGGGGCACTGGCTCCCTCTCCGCTGTGCATGTAAAAGTGAATCCACCGTATCTGTCCGGAGAGAGTTCCTGGAATCAGATAGAACCAAGCCACGTCAGTTCCTGTAAGAATATTGGTTAAAATATTCTACTGTTTTTCTCACACAAATCCAAAAGAAAGAAACAAAAACCAGTCTGCCTGCAGTAGGTTTCTATCGCACATAAATTCAAGCAAGTTTTCAGAGAGAAGACAAGAACCTGCTCCCCTTTTACAAGGGGCCATGTGAATTTATGACCACGTGCAAGACACTCAACATAGTCCTGAAGTCTAGAAGAGAGCCCATTCCTTTTCATTCCTCCTTCCCATCATTCCCCAAACAACATCCTTCATTGCAGACAGAAGCAGGGGTGGGGGAGGACTGCCAGAGGTTTGCAAGTCCCACATGTTGTCTTCTCACAAGATGCTGAATTCAGATAAAATGTCATTCAATATTTTTCTCTTTGTGACATATACCACTTTTTAGAATCAAGTGCACAAATCCCAGAATAAATTAGTCCTTTGAAAAAAAAGAAGAGCAAGTGATAGTATCGAACACAGAAAAGGTGTATCTTTGAATGTAGTATCTGTTTTGGGCATAGCCTAACCATCTCAAAGAATGTACTTTAAAAAAAAATGCCTCTCGTAACTCTTTTAGCATCCCAAGTTTAGTCTTGTTCTGAATAGCTGCACTTAACACCATGAGGGAGGAACCCCTGAAATCTCATAGGATTAGAGTAGATCAATAGTTTCCTTCCAGGGCAGCCCTCCAAACAAAAAAAACCCAACATGTTCGAGGAAACACTGGGGCCAGGTCCATAGGCAGCATTCTGTCCTGCAGGCTTGTACCTGGCCCAGGAGTTGTGCTGCTGCAGGTATCATCTTTCCAGTAAGACTTCAAAGCAATACATTAATGATTTGGACTAGTACAGGTCCCAGACCACTTCTGCCACAAGTCTAGGAGCATGACATGCTGGGTGCTTTGGCTATACACCAAAGTCTAAGAATGTGTTCTCCTTCCATGAATATCCCCTCCAATTTCTATCAGTATTCCCCCCTTTTCCAAACCAGCCGTGTTGCTCTGAAACTGATGCCACTTGTCTTCTGGAGCCACTTGCATTTCAGTATTGAGTGAGTGATTCCTATGCATGTCGCTTTTTGTTTATCACTTTGTAATGGCTCCACAATCATTTGAGTAAAAGTCCCTGTGTACATCACACATATATCAAGCCATCCTCCCGTAAGGAGGTATATAACCCAAATAAAACAACGCACAAAGAAGGGAATAACTGTTGCATCAACTCGTTAGTTACCACAGCTTCATACTAAACATTTATGTCAGATCTGATGAGTGTTATTCGTTGCCTTTCCTCTTTTAACACGTAACTGTATCTAAGAACTGGTGTCTTGGCATGCAAGCCTGGAAATACACTTAGCACTGAAAGTTTGCTCAAAAGTAATCATTTTTAGGTAGGAAAAGTAAACAAATGTCAGGCAGCAATGCATGCACTGAGGATGGAAGGCAACAGGAAGTGAGAGTAAGGGCAGAAGGAAAGAGCAGACCCTTAAACACCACTGCAGAATGTGAGTACCATGCCAAAGAATTTACAAGTCCACAGCTAGGACCTGAGTTGAGGTGTTGCTTGGGAAAATCAGCCGCAGTCAGAGAAGATGATCACACATTTCTGAAGAGGAAGAAGGGAACATCAGAAGATAGTGCAAGTGTATCTGATAATCCATCAGATGCCCCAAAGCCTATTCTAAGCAAGTACAAAACCCTAGACCTGTGTTGTCCTCTCAGCCTCCCCGCACACCTGACAAAGCAGTGGGCACAGCTGCAGTCTGGGAGTAGCAGGTGGCCTCACCAGGGTATCTGTGCTCAAGGAGGAAATCTCCAGGATGTTTAGGGAATAAAAAGGATCAGCAGATAGCAGGAGCAAAGGCAAGAGCTAACCAAGGGTGAGCATGTGATAAACACATTAAGCAAATAAGAGAAAAGGCGGCGAGCTGTAACTGATACACTGCTTGAAACAATACTTATTTAACTGTATACGAATTAAGCAGGTCATGAAGCTGATAAAAAGGGGAACAACAAAGTATTAAGAGCTACACAAGCATTTCTAAAATGTAGTTTTTCAGTGGCAAGTAACAGGAAGCAGACAGCAAGGGGATTTGCTTTTACCCATATTTATCGTTCCAATGTCCCAAGAGCAGGCACCTCTGATCCTGACTGGTTTGGCTCTTAGCTTTCCTTTTGCTGTACCTTTTTGTAAAGTCTCCACCCAACACAAGTTGCCTCACAAATGTCACTGTTTGCATCTCTGTGACACTTTCGCAGTGTTTACCTATGTGACAACCCAGGTCATTAGAGTTACTTCCTATACTAAATACAAAGGGAGTTTCTTGTATCGCAGACACCCCACCATGTGGTATCTGCTAGCAAATGCTGATTTTCAAATGGTGAAAAGTACTTGATTTTTATTTTAAAACACACACGAAAGCACCGCTTTCTTTATGAAGACAAAAATGGCATATAGGCAGTCAGTCCTCACAAAAGACCCTGACGCTACAATAAATACCTCTGTGGCGTACAACTGAAATTGCCATGCAAGTCCTCATGGGAAACCTCATAATAGCTCCGCAGTGTGGTGTGCCACTCCACCATGAGGCACAATTAAAAGTGGGGTTGCATGTATCTGCAAAAGGGGCCCTTAATAAAAAGCCTCTGATCCAGCACTTTATGGCTGGTGGCTCCACAATTAGGAGAAAACTAATGCCTCAAGAAAGGCAGAAGATAGAGATGGCAAATAGACAGAGTGACAGCCTGGGAAGCTGAGCTGACTCTCCTTCAGAACCTGTTATCTGAGACATTCTGTCAAATTCTCTTCATGTTTTTCTAGTTTGTTTAAAACAAACCAAACCAACCAAACATCAAAAAAAACCCACAAAAAAACAAACAAAAAAACCCAACCCCACAACTATTTAAAACATGTCCCCACTCTCTTCCTCTTCTATCAGCACTACTTTCCTCTCCTCACAGGGACCTCCTACCTGCCAGAGGGACTAAGGAGGTACAGTGCTCCCAGGTGAACAGGAAGCATGCAGAACCCATGGCTAACAAAAAGCCCAGTGACCATGGAACTCACTGCCGTGCAGACTGAGGTTTCTCCACTTCCTTCAGCTCAGAGCAGTTCAAATACAGAAAGGTCTGCCCCTTAACAAAGAACAAGGCAGAGTTTGCTTTATCCTATACACAAGAGTCCATTTATTGCTCCTTTGTAAAGGGCTGAGCCACAAGCCGATGCTGTTTGCTTTTGTTCTTTGATGCTAATAGCTGGGTTGAAAGAGGGATCAGCAGGACTGCTGCCTTTGTTTGGTGCAGCCCCAGCCATCTGGGTGGGGTGGAAGGGAAAGGAGGAGGATGAAGGGGAGCGGTAGGAACAAAGCAAACATTATTATAGCTCAGATCATTCCCATGCCTGTAGAGAAAACATCTGAGGTAGTTTTAACTCTAACATTTTTAAGAAGTTCAGCAATAAGGGAAGGTGATATGAGAGTATACTTCTCTAATTGGAAAACAAGGGCAGCACAGACTTTCTATGCTCACCAGCCCTACCAGTACACGTCCCTTGACCTGAAGACACCCGCTTTCTTTGCCATCTCCATGGTCCATTCAATCTTGTCCCCTGCTTTGATGGGCTTTGGACACCTGTCTTCCACCAGCTAACTTGAGTGCCTCTACCTGAATACACATATCACAAACTGGCCCTCAGGCAGAAGTATCCTAGCCTACGTGGAAATAAGCACAGAACTGAATGGCACTGTCTTGTATTACGAGTCCCCCAGGCTCTCCAGCATTCCCCTCCAGGGCTCTCTAGTTACCCACTTTCTGAGAAGCCAGCGTGTGGGGAGCAGGCAAACACTGAGGAGAGGAGGCAGGCAAAACTTACAAACACTTAGAGGCATCTTTTTGTCACAGAAGACTCATCCCCAGATAAGAGGAGATGCTGCTGCTGCTCTTTTTTAGACAGGAAAGCGACCTTATTCTGAACCTCATTCAGTTACTAAAAAAGCTTTTCTAAAGCAGATTTGGCTCTTACCATGAATTCCACTGGCAGAAGCACGACTGGTTGGGAACTCTCAGACATTTATTTGGACTTACTGATATATAAAAACAGTTCAGAGAACATAGATTGATGCATTTTTAGTAGCTCGTGAAATGATTCAAAAGATACGTGATGAGCCAGCCTGGACTCCTGTGGTGTGGTAGTAAGAGATGCTGGTGACTCAGAACTGAGTGATTTCCTCTTAACTGAGCTCTGATGCAACATTTAGTCAAAATGCAGCTCTTCATCACATTGTTAGAGCTGGAAATCCCTCAAATTGCAATAAGCAAAGTCTTCGTTACTTTGATTCTTCATCAAACAAAGTGTTAATTCCAGGTGCTGATTTGGCAAGTGATCACATTCCATTCTAACCTGGTCTGTTAAGGTAAAGGTAAACATATAGTCGATCCTACTTCACCTCGTACACCAAGCTGCTGGGGACCAGTGTTGTCAAGGCAGAACTGTACAGGCTCCCTGTGTTTCTCTACGGGACGTTGTTTCAAAGGCACCTGGGAGGGTTGCAGTGACATAAAAAGAAATAGCATTTACATGGTATAAACAGCTTCTGACAACAATTTGCCTGGGTAAAGACAGGCTCTGTAATGAGATAAATTCCCAGCATTAGCACATTCCTGTAGTGCCCCTGCTCACACTGGAGGTAGACACCTTGAAGACTCTTGTATTTATGGTTAACTAGGTTAAAATCTTGGCTCCATTAAATCCATAAAAAACTCAACAGTTACTTTGATAGTGTCTTTTTTTATTCCTCATATTTACTTAATGTCTTTTGTCTTACTCTGGTAGTAGGCTCCATCCCACTGATTCCTATGGAATTGCCCCAGAAGTAAATTTGACAAATTCTATTTAATTTGCTAAGCATTTAGGATACTGAAACAAATCCAAGGCCACTCAAGCCTATGATGTTTGTCACAAAGATGTACACTAGGATCATGAAGAACTTCACAGTACTAGCAGGTGTAGGCCTCATTGTCTCACTCCAGAAAAATAGGACCCTGTAATTTGTGTTAATGGAGTGTTGAACACTTCTGATTTTATTCAGTGGAGACAAGTGGTGACACATACACAAACAAGTTCATTACAATCAATTACATTTTTCTGTGTCCTTTGCCCTAGGGATCGCTTAAGCTTCATTCTCTTGGGACTAGTACTCACTTGATATGTTGCATAAAATTGCAGACATTTGTGGTACTGTGCCTTTGCACAGCTAATACTTGGGATCCCAAAGCACTTATTAGCTGTGAATATAGGAATCATTCATCCAGTACTGAAATGCAGCCAGCTCTGAAGTGAAAGAGACAGATGTTTAACAGCTTCTAGGAAGGCCATACAGCAGTTTAGCATGTCGGAGTTAGAAAAACAAGAACTACTTAAAGAGGCAGAAAGAAATTTGGCTGATTTTACTAAATGTGCCATGTGATTTGAAAGCGCTCCTGATTTAAATGAGGTGAAGGGATTCAATTTCAAATCTTATCTGAGTGATTAACAGTGATTTGATGCCTTCAATGCTCTTCTCCATACCATATATATTAATGTCATGGGCAGACTGCACTCGTCACAGGGTCAAATGTGGTGTTGACTGACACATGCCTGAGCATGTCAACCTGTAAAGTATATGAAGTTTGAGTGGATCCTATACTTACTAAAGAAAATGGATCCCTGACCTCAAGGGGCTAAGCTTTCTCCTCTCGGACAAACAAGACACGCAGGCAGAGCATGCACTATTGCTAGCTGGGGGGACTTCTGAAAGCCACTACGATTTCACTACAATTGCCTGGCCATTTAGAAAAGTGCTTTCCTATCTCCATGGTATAGATGGATTAAGTATGCCTGCTGCTTTCAGAACCCAATGCACCAGTATTTCTAGCTCCATTAAGAGTAAAAAACCAACCCAAAAAATCTTCAAGAAATGAATTCATAATAATCCCTCTAATTAACTCTGTATCATTACTATTATTAGATAAAGCTGCTTCTGATTTCACGGCTTGCAGTGGAAGTACCATCCTCTCCCACACATCCCAACAAATATGCTCATGTACAATCCTTGGGGCCCTGGCTACACTGCTGGGGAAAAAGTCAATAGTTCTGTAGCCTACTACTAGTAAAAATCCAATTTAGTTACTCAGTGCACTCCAAACAATCTGCTGATCTTCACTTAAACTGCCTAGGTACGTTGCCTGAGCACTCCAGGATGAAGCTTCTTTCTATTTCATCCTAGGTGTCTGGGCACTGGAGGAAATAAGAGGATTTGCTCCCTGCTACGTTGTACAGCCCCTCTGTACACCTCCATTCAGTCACTTGTGTTCACAGTCTTCTGGAGCACACGAAGGCACAGAACTGTGTAACTTCAGAAGGTCAGGTGCAAACAGAAAAAAAACAAAGTGTCCTCCACATACCATATATAGAAGGAGAAGAACCTTAGGATGCAGAAAGGGAAGTTTTGGATTAATGTTAGAAAAAATTGGTAGCGAGAGGGTAGTGAGGCTCTGGAATAGACAGGGTACTGGGAGTTAGCCACCAGCATTGGAGACTATTAAGAAAAGACTAGACAAGTATTTCTCCTTAATTTTTCAGATACACCTGATCTTGTCTTGGAAAGACTAGCTGGCCCTTGAGACCTTTTCCAAACCCATTTTCTACAATTTTCTTGCTCTAAATTCAAAATGCACTCTCCCCAACCAATCCTGTCAGTAACAGCTGCCAGGCTTCACAAGCTAAGAGCTATTTTCATTTGTTCACTTAAAACTTGCAACTGAATGCATCACATCAGGCATCCCCTACCTGTTGCTTTATAAAATATTATGATAAACATTCTCTATTCAGCATTATCACAGCACTCTTGATTGTAACTATCTACCTCACCTCCTGCTTTAGCCACTTCTTTTCTAAACTGAAGAGTGCTGATCCACCAAGACCCTCTGCATATGACAGCCTTTCCGTGCCCACAGCACGAAGACATGTAAGTCATCTACAGCTTGACCAGTTTTGAATTATAGACTCGGGTTAGCTGTACTGGGACATTTGTGTAATTAGTATATTCTAGCACAGGTCCAAACCCATCAGAAGATGTCACTCCCCTGGGGGCATCCAGTACTATACAATCTGGCCAAAAACCCAATGTGAAGAAAGCTATTATTCGTGTCAGAAACAGAGGCTGCTAAATTTATGAAATACAGATTGTGTCTGAACAAGGCAGCCTAAGAGCACTCTACATCTCTGGAGATCCTTGCTCCTCACCAGGGCCTGGTGCAGATCCAGATTATTTCTTTTCCTTCTGTTTAGCAGTACCATGCACACAGCCCTATAAAGAGCACTCATCTGCCCTGGAATTCACTTGCAACAGTTGGGCCAAGAACAAGCTATAGCTCCTTTGAAGGAGGAATAGATACCAGAAGATAAATCACATCATAGAAAAATATGAACAATCTGGTAGCATGTACCCAAGTTATACATGTATAGTACACAGTCTCCTCCACAAACACTACAAAGTGGCATTCAATGTTCCATGAAAACAGCAAAAGCCAACATATGGTTCATCACGTTACGTATTACAAGTGCCAAAGCTTGTTCCACCTAAGTGGCCACTCAAAGAAAAAAAAGGGGACTACATGACTTTCCTGCCTTCAGCTACAGTATTTGGAATGGCTATTTACAAGCCATTTGTATATTAGGAGCAGTGGCAGGATTACACAGAGAGTTGGTTTTATATTTCATAGGTCATCTTCAATGGTAAATAGAGGAAGATGATTACTCTTCCCCTTCCAGAGGAAGCAAGAACCTATGACCCTCTAAGCAATGTATGCTTTTATAGTTCTGCCTGGCTTTCACACTTCCATAATATTACCTAGGCACTTCTGTACCTATTTCCATGCAAACACTTATGACTGGAAACTCCTGTCCTCATTCAGATATTCCTTCAAGGTGAGGGAGACTCACGCTTCACAAAACCTTTCAAAAACCACTTGCAAGAGAGTTACACTCCCATGGACAGCTGCTTCCTCATGTTCTAATTATAGCTGAAACTAGCTTCCCATTACAAGCCAAATTTTCTCTTGACTTTAACAAGGACTAAATCAACCAATGTGACACTTCAGTGGATGCATTATATCATAGCAAGAGATGTTCTTGTAAGCTGGAGGTGACTCACACAACAGATCTTAGGGATACAGGAGCCAGTTTTTCTCCAATGGCTTTCCTATTTTAACTTATTTAAGCATCAGAAAGGATGGCAACTGGATGGATCTCCCTAAATGAAGTATCCTCCACACAAGGAATGCCTTCCCTGGATTCAAATACATAGCTAAGTCTCAGATCTCTCAGATTAAGCAAAGGCAATGAGGGTTATCAGGACATAAAGACAACGGAGCTTGATGATGATGATGTACAACAGTAGACTTTCCCATGCTGGCTACCACAAAAATAAATATGTTTTGAGCAGTCTTTTGGCTTATGCTAAAGTGAACTAGCCATGTGACCCAAGAAGCTAAAACTAGTTTCATTGCAGACACTCTGGTAGCTGCTCAAAGTACTGATATCAGGTTCCTAGTGTTTCACCTTTGTCTGCATCACCTGCAAGACTGACACAGAGACTGGAAACCATGGCTTTACCTACCACATGCCACAGAAAGAGAGTACTTGTCCTCTTGAGCAAGACCCTTCGTGCATGCAACGTGTGTTCAGCTTTGTCTTGTTCTCAGAAGCTACCAAAGGCATTTACTAAACCCAAATCCATTGTAAATTGTGATGCCTCCATTCTTCTCTTATCATCCAAAAAATGATGGACAGGAATGAACTTCAGGCATATTCCCTGTGACATATACAACACTGAGGATATTCAATAAATAGTAACACAAACAGATTTGGGAAAAAAAAAGTGATAAGTAAGCAGAGAAAGGGCTTGTTAAGCCTATGAAGAGGCCCAAGCTATAATCTATTTGCTGTACCCAGTCTTGGAATTAATAAAACAAATCCCTCGATAAGTCTGACACGAGTTATTAGAGTATGTTAATATTCTCTGCAGAGCAATCTCCAGCAGAGCTGGAGCCAGAAAAGGCTGTGACTAGCCTAGTTGGACAAGGGTGAAGGGAGAGTAAGGAGGACCCTTCTCCAAACCCACCTGACTGTCATTGTCATCATTGCTTACTCCTACCCAGCCTGCTTCTAGAAAGGGTCAGAGGCTGCAGAACAAGGGGGAAAACCTGCAAGGAGAAAAAATCCCCATTCCCACTTCTGCTGCCCGCTTGGTCCAGAGAAGATACATGATTCTGTTTGCTACACAAAATAAAAAGCACTACAGCCTGGGAAGGAGGAGGAATATCCATCCAAGGTCCATCCAATGCTGCTTCAAAACAGGGTTCCCAGCCTTTGAAGTGATATAAGATTTACTCATTATCTATATTCCCTTTTATTATCTGTTATTAAAATGCCTATTTCATTACACCGTTTGTTGTTGAGCTTTCTTATTTAGGTCAGGAAAAACCCCTGCACACTATCTCTCACCCACCTGCTCCCCAGTGTGGAACAGCTCTAAGGGAAAGACTCCTCAGAAAAGGCTGCCACAGTGCTGGTTAGCCACCTGGTACCATCAGGTGCTAAGATTTATGCTTCAGTAGGTCTCTCTGGTCAAGGAACCTCTCATAGTCTCCTGCTCTAAACACTCATCTCCCTGAATTGACTACCGATTTGAAAATAGTCCATCATCTTGAAATTTACTTGGCGTGTATGATGCGCTTATCATGTCTCTGGGTTTGGTATACTATATGATCTTTAAGGTCCCTTCCAACCCTGACAATTCTATGATTCTATACCTAAGTATCAACTAATTATTGATTCATTCACTCCCATTCCAATTAGGACACAGTTCTAGTGTGCCTGTAATGTGAGAACTCTTATTTGTTACATATAAAAAGATATAGTGTATGCGCCTTCAACTTACAACAATCATCCTAAATACAGCATGAGTAATCAGAAGAAATGCATCTTCTTTTGCTCCCCCTCCTACACTTACATATCATTTTTAGAGTACGTGTTAGTGGGTTTTATATTCCATGTTATTGCTGTATTTGCTGCTGTGATATATATACTTAAATTAAATAGAAGTCATCAAGAGGTTCTATTGGAAGCATTTGCCTTGTTTATTGTTGAAAGGAACTGCTTGAAAAAGAGTAACTGCTGACTTGAGTAAATGTGAAACATAATGATGGGAAACAGCTGCATTCCGCATCTTTCAAAACGCTAAATTTTCTTGTGTGAATGTCTAAATGTAGGCCTCCAGCTTACAGTGGGATCCATGCAGATGCAGACCCAAGTGCATAATCACATGGCAGGGCAGGACCTTGTACCCACTGAATTCAGCAGATGTCTCTCTCCATTGAATGGACTAGAATCTGGCCCCCAAAACTATCAGCACTTGCATGCAGCAGAATTTTGGATTTGTTTTTTTCTATACGCAGTCCAAAGCACTTTTGATTAATGTGTTAATGTAACGCACATAAGCTCATCCCAAGAACAACTGAAAACACCCAAAGAAGGTGTACGAGAAAGACCTGTACACATCTTTTTGGTACTGAATTTATTATTTTTTTTTCTTCAAAATTTCTACTCTTCATCAAACTTGTGTAAAGGAGTGTGTGCAATTAATAGCTTCCATGTTCACTTTCTCACATCTGTTATACAAAAGATACTGCTGAGCACCATGAAGCTTTTCACCTCCAAGCCACCAGTTCAAATCCACTGTACGTCAATAAAGATTCAAAGTTATTCCCAGCTAGCAGTCCTTCCATGACCTAAGTAAAAGCAGATGAGTGGAGCCCTCAATTCATGTCCTGGCTGATTTCTGAATCCACAAAAGGATATCATAATAATTGGCTTCCAACAGCACACAAAGACGTTGAGCACTGTATAAAATGAGAAAGCACAACCCCCCACCAAGATGACTACCAAATACACTGTCAAACAGTAGCACTAATTGATACTTCCGCTGGGTCTTAAGCACAGAAAGAACACAATTTAGTCTCTTATTTCTAAATGCAATCTCTTAGCAGACAATTTCCACCACATGCTTCTTGCATGAGTAAAAGCTAGTACCTCTCCTCCAGGAACTGTTTCCTCACCAGCCAGGACCCAGCTCTAAGTGTTCATGCACCTAAAGCATGGAAAAGGAAGGTGTTAGGACCAGCAGCATACGTCAGGCTGTCCTAGGGTGTGTGTACCTCCATGTCTGTGATGAGGTCATAGAGAGCCACAGCCCTTTCTTATTCCCTAAGCAATTCAAGGCCAATAACTCCAGCATGAACCAGGGAAAGCTGTTCAGCTTACTCTGATTACATCTTACAGAGCCTCATTGACTGCCAGGTGAGTAATCAGTCCCATGCTTAAAGACCTAATAAAAACTTCCTTCACGGGGAAGACACAGACCTGAAACAAAACAATAACCATTAGGGAGCAGAGACACAATTCATCTTTGGATTTCAATGACAGTCATAAGCACTACTGCTAGGGGATTTGGAAGAGGGACTGTACTTCCTTTTCTATGTCTTCTAATGTTACTAAAAAGGCAGTATCTGTTCTCTCTTCTTCAAGAATATGTCAGTGTGGATTCCACTGGAAATGACTGGAAAGCAGTGGCTTTCCAGGACTGTAGGAGAAAAGTATTTCAGTTGCATCAAGGAGTGACTGAAAGACAATGTTCCTGAGGTGGCATCTGACCTAGATGCCTTTTCAAAGACGTAATGTTTAACAAAATATAAAATCAATTTTTTTGCATTGCCACCTCAGAACACATTGCAGCAACAGGCACTAACACCTGCTTCTGAGTTCACAGAACCACAGAATCACAAAGTAGTTAAAGTTTGAAGGGACCTCTTGAAAGCAAGTATTCTGACCTCCTGATTCCCTCACGGTTAAACTAGGTTTGCTCAAGGCTTTCACTGGCTAGATTTTTACTGTCTTCAAGGACAGAAGACTATGCAAGAGTTAGTGAAGTGTGCCTGAATATGCAGAACAGCCCACTCATATAAAGAGAGCTGGATTATAACCTCTAAGTGGTTCAGAAAGGTGTATCTTTGATGGGCTGGATACAGCCATAAAATACACAGGGACGTGGTCCAAGAGATGCACTCCTTTCCCCTCCACACAGAAATGCAAGTTTTAGAAGAACAGCACAGATAATGATTTGCCTCGCAGACACGGTAGGAATGGAGTTGGAGTTTCAGTTACGGAGTTTCCATAACCATTTTTTTTAATCAAATGCTGCATGATCCAGCTGAAGTAGCTGAAGATAAGTCTTTGTATTAGGGGAGATCCACATGAAGAAACATTCAAATATAGTACAAGCTAATGCTGCTTCAAAGCGAATTTTAGAAAACACAACATTAAGGCTTCAGATAGAAATTAAGTCTCTAATGAAAAAAAGTCAGTATAATGTAGAACCTGAAGGATTACTATTATTGCTAATTCTGAATTTAAAACAGAATATATGATTGGATGTAACTGCTTAACTATGCGATATGCTGATATTGTTGCAAGGTGAACCGCAAGAATTGAATATTAATCCAGCACATTGCAAGAACAGCATGTGGGAGCCATCTTTTCACTAAGGGCTTGCCCAAGTTCAGATAGCTTTAAGCAGCTCCTATTTAAAACTCATACTCAGAGACATAACTTCATCTGCATGAGAACTTGTTAGCTTGTATGAAAATTTCCTGAATCTGTAAGAAGCAAACTGGTAGTCATATTCAGCTGCTCACCTCTCCTGTTCCACACACAGCAGCTACTCAGCTAGGAACATTATCTGCAGGTCAGTTTGGTTCACATCCACGCAAGAAGGAAGAAGGGTGGAGGCCAGATGGACAACTAAAGAGGTATTACAACCCAAACACTGTCATTTGGTAAAAGGTGATTAGGAAAATCTTGGCCTTGTATCACCTAATCCTGGATATTAGGCAAGATACATGGGAAGTAATAGAAAACTACACAGTTGCAAAATTAAGTCAATAGAAACCTAGCCCAGGCAGTATATGGAGCAGCAGATGGAGTACATGGTATCTTCCCTTGGAAACAAGTCTGTCATGAAATATCTGTATTAGCAGAATGTACAGAAGAACATTTATAAAGACTTTTTCAGCAGCCACCAGTTGTTGGATATCAAGTCTGGTGAGGAAGCTTGCCAGCTTGGAGGCACAGAGCAACAGGGTTAATAACACTATATCCAGATCCTGATGATTTCCCAGAGAGTGTACAATTGAGTACATCTCCCAGGCTGTTTATATAATGTAACATTATATGGACATATTGCTTATCAGCCATGCCACAACAGAACACTGTAAAACAAGTAGAAACATTATGCTGACCAGCCAGACAACTTTCTATTCCAGGTCATTACTGCAGCTTCATCTCCTTCAGAGAGCACATTACTCAGCACTGCAGGTAGCTCAGGTGGATATCTGTGCCTTAGTGTGATATTGCCCTGAAATAGTCGTGATCATTGTCACTGTGGGGAGGACAATAAGGAAACATTCTTTTCCAGGATTAGCCATAAAAAGTTTAGGTGGAAACGTGTGATCTCCTTGCTGCTATGGTGTCTGGACAGAATATATTGACCTCAGCCATGCTCCAGAAGGCCAGAGGTAAAACCTAACAAACAGCATCAGTTCTGCACACCACCACTGAGAGGCACTGATTCTTTCTTACCAGTGTAATACAGTTTAATTCCTGCTTGTAAATAACTAGAGAAAAAGAAACTACCCAAGAGGAGGATATTGCCTATCAGTCATAATTCCATGAACTTAACTGCTTATTAAGGGTGAAAGAGTAACTGTTCAATCTACTGGGGAAAGCAGAACAGTCTTCTACCCCAAATGCTGAATGTTTGACAAACACTCCACAATAACATAAAGAGTAAGAAAAAAAAAAAAAAGACCTCGCCTTAGGAACACTGAGGTCAAAAGCACCACTCCAAAGTATGTCCTACGGGTTGGGTGACGGTATGCAAAAACTGTAAGCAAGTCTTGAGCTTCAAGACATCAGTCGATAAAGGTCCATTTCACTACCCTACGCTTTGTACAGAAGACAATACATATGCATCTGCTAGGTTCCTTCAGACCTAGAACAGGGAAACAATCTCCCTTATTTTTTGGGGTAATCTAGCATGAACAAAAGCTGCTTCTTCACTCCTATGTAGTCTCTTGTATGAATCGCAGAGAAAGCAACACCCACTTCTGTTGGGGGCAAACGTTCTCATGAGTGACACCCTGAAAAAGAATGGTGGAAAAGGTATGAAAGATTAAACTGGTCAGATAGCTACAGCCATACTGTGATTTACAAAAGAGGATGAGGCTGTCTCTCAAGATTTGTCCGCCAAACTCTGAAAACGCTCCTAATCAACACTGTAAATTTGCACGTGTATAATGTGTGGGGGCTGTATTATCAGTGAAGAAGATGTTAGCCTCCAATATCTCATTAAACTTCTTGGTATGTTATGCAGGTTCCTAAGAAAGTAAAAGCTATCAACGTGAGAACTGTATTCACTGCAATTCAATAACAAAATGCAAAACCCTAGAAAGCTCAACTTCTGTCCTCTGGTATTTCAGAACATGAAGTTCTGTCCTGTATTACAACTATAAAGTCTCAAATGAAAATACTCAGGGCTGGCCTGAACCTCTTTGAACCTCTAATGTCTAATATTCCATGGTAGCACCATGGCAGATACAGCCATAGCAACTGGGATGTCCAGTGCCATCTGCAAGACCACCTTGGCCAATGTTCTCTTAAATAATGTCTAAACATGTCTCTCTTGAAAATGTGTTAAAGGTCATGCTGCCACCTTTCAGCAGTGCTTTAGAGTCACATTTGGTTTTACTGTTCATATAATTTTATGCCCTACGTGATTTCCTTGAAGAAATGCATGATGCTCATACCAAGAAATCGTATCTTGCCAAGAGTAATGACTATAGACTTATTTAGCCCACAGAAGGAACTGGAATCTCTTCTCCACACATTTTGCACTGGCTATTACTCAACTGATGCTAGCAAAGAGCTCTGGCGTGGTCAAAGATGCCTATTTATTACTACAGTAATTTTGGTTGGAACATCTGACATCTTACAAGCTATACTTAATAACTTGATCTCCAGAGTCTCTGAAACTCTTAAGAACAAGGTCTGAGCACTAAACAGCACCTTAATATTCCCCAGTTTGCATGATACTACTTCACCAGATGACAAGGATATAACAGGTCCTTTGGTAGTGAGCATTAGTACTGCTTTGTCACTAGCTCTTACTCTTCACTATCCTTCTCCATAATAATATGGAAAGACATTTTCCATTGCCTCAAATGCAGTGCAGACCACCTTCTAACCAACTCCAGATCATGCAGCAGTGCATGTCATACAGATTATAATTACTTTGCTAGATACTGGCCAGCTTTGGGCTAATCCTGACAAAGTTTGAGACAGGACCTCGCTCCAGTACCAATGATGATCAACACAGCCTTGGTGCTGCTGCCTCAGCATATGAGTAACATCAGCTCTGGCTCTTTTCAGCCTGCTACCTTTTCCACACTAGTCTTTGCTTTCCCGTTTACTATAGGAGACCCTGAATGAAGCCACTTCATCTGAGAACAGAAGGCTGGAGCTTGTCTCCAACAGGGTCTTCAAAGACTGTTCCAGCAGATGGAGCTTTTACCTCATGTCTTGCAAGTTACACATTGTTAGGGAGAATGACAATCAGGCATCTGCTCTTTTCTGATACTCCCACATACAGAGGAGATGCCTGTTGTGTCCATCCCATATAATGATAAACACTGCAAAATATAAAGTGCTTAAAGCTGGCACAGTTTTGAATCCCAGAGAGGTCAGGAGGATTCAGTTCAGACAGAAAGGAGCAATTCATAGCAAGTAGTCTAGGAGGTCAACGAGATTAGTATTTTCTCAGAAATTAGTTTAGCTTAAGTGTGTTAGCCATGTTCCACTATCCAGTTCTTTGTCATAAGACCAGGACGAAATGAAAGAAGTTCACAGCATCTTTACAGCATCATATCAAAGGAAAGGGAGACTCAAAGCTCTTACAACTCCTCTAATTTCCCATACGTGGAATGTGGAGGCCCAATAGGATCCATAGTGACATTTGAAGACCTAGAAGACTTCAGTCCCAAAAGCCAAGAGCAGAGGAATGAGGAAAAAAGAAGATGACTGTTGCATGAAGAACAAGATTCATGCATTGTTGCATCGTTCTTATACCTGGCAAGGTTCTTGGGACACATTTTGATGAAGGCTAGGAAGGTTTAACAAGTGTGTCTCTAGCATCAGGTGGTCAATTCCAGCAAGAGAATAAAACATCAAAAGGAGGGAGATTTAGAGCACTCCCAGCAGATGCTCATTGAACAGATCCTCAAAAGCTGTTGATAATTCACTTAGTTGAAGACAAATACCAGGATGCAAATGTGAAAGTTCAGCTCTATCTTCCAACGGGGTGTCTCGAAAGCTGATCAGTTTTCCATCCTTGAGCAGCCTTCCCACCTCAAACACACAGCGTGACTGGGTTCTCCCTTGCTGGCTGACTTTCGGGCTCTCCAGTTGCAGAGCCCAACCCCCAGCCTACTCTAGCTTTGCCTCAGAAAAACTGCTTTGTCTTCCAGTGCCAGCATGCAAAAGCTGGCCTGGCCAGTCACAACCAGGAGGCTCTTCCCCTGCCAGCCGTGATCACCTTGACAGTTCTGTGTTCTCCTCACATCATCTGTCATCTCTCTCACTCCACCTCCCCTTCCTGAAATCATCCTCCTCCATCTACCGTATCAGGGTTGGGGGCAAGATGAATGAGGATCAGTGCCAAAGTCAGAGCACCATCTGTTTCCTTCCTACTCCCAAAAGAGTGATGAGACCAACAGAGGCAGGGTCAAACCGGGATGGGACAATCAGCCTGGACAAAATGCAGTGAAAAGCAGCAGAGCCATAAGCAGCTACAAAAATCAACTCCTGATACTCCTGCTCTGAGGAATGAAAAGCCGGAGTGTTGATGTTTAGGTGTGGTTTGGCTTATGAAAGACTGATAGAAAGATTTAAGGAAAAGATCCACACAGTCACAGGTCTTGGCACCACTCTCCAACCATCTATCATGGAGCTAATAGCTCTAGCAATACATCTCAGTCTGGACTGGCCACTCTCTTTTCTGTGAGTACCTTGGGATCCACTTTGACAGCACTACCAACAAATGTCACTCCTGATCTTGCAATTGCCTGTTAGTTTAGATCTGTTTCCTTCTGGCCTAGTTCTGCTGATGAGTTTTATTACAGACCTGAAGGAATTAAGTTCTGTTGTGTACTACACTAAAATAATCCATAAGTAATGCTTACAGCTTCTAATAATTTAATTTAAACAGCTTCTGTAATAAATGCCATGTCAGAAGTGTTAGTTACCCCTGAGCACAGAAGTCCTACTCACACTCCTGAATGCTATGCAGTAAAACAGAGTACCTGCTGGAGGACGGTATGGTTAAAAGGAGTATGTCAGGATTACACAGAAAATAAGAAAGCACTTTTGGGCTAAAGAGCCTCCACTCAAGTCTCCTCATTACGTTACTGTTTCCAGAATAAGCACAAGGTCATCACACCCCATCTACCAATATTTTCATTCCATACAGAACTTTCTGCTCACTTGGGTGCCTGTTATTCATTAGGCAACTTTGTTTTCAAGGGTAACACTACAGATGGGACACACTGGAACCATTTTCTGCATCCAAAAAGGAGACTTTGGGGCAACAAACGTGGAAGAAAGAACTCTTCTAAAACATTCTTTTTAAGCTGCTCAAACGGACCAAAGATAAAAAGCCCAGGTCTTTTCAGGAACTTGCTATTCCATGTGATCTTCTTGCAAAATAACAAACAAAACCAAAAGTCCCATCAAAAAATCTTCTGTCCCCATCACATATGAACAACCTTCTGTAAAGTCAGATCTAGCCCTCAGCTGGAAGGCCAGCACAGAGGAGTCATAATGTCAGTGATTTGTTACTAAGCTCCTGTAAAATTCACTGTCTATATTGACAATGAATGCTAAGCAGGAAGAGAAGGTTACGCGAGACCCTGACCTTGGCAAATTTGCAGAAATTCAGAGGGGAGGGTAAATGTAAGACCCCATTACACTTTACCTTCCATTCAAGGGGATGTTCAGTAAAGCACTGAAAGACTCAGAATTAATGTTTCATTTTGGTATTTTTGGTGAAACCATAAACCTCTCTGCTGCAAACATTTAAAGGAACTTCATCTTTTCCCTGTTTTGAAAGCTTCTACCAAAGAGCACATAAACCACAAATGAGCAAAAGCAACTACAACTTTCATTTCTACAAATCTATTTTTCTTCATTACTGACCATAAACCAACACTAAACAGAGGAATCCATAAAGTATAGCCCAAATAATGCAGGACACTGGCAAGAGATAGGGAACAAGCAGGTTCAAGATGGTTTCAGATGACAAAGTCATGCGACAACAGCCACAAAGGGCAGAACTTCTTGGATATGGACAATCCATTCCACCAGGATGAACAAAGAGAGATCTTTCTTTGAATTTCAATCAATGGAAAGTTTACAAGAATCCCTAAAATCCAAACCCTCATTTTTAGCTTCACATTCAACTTCAACCACAGTATTTTGTGGCTTTTCTAGCACACTTGGATAAAAATAAACTACTATATTGCTTAATACTTTGGATTTGGCATTCTGGATTCCAATCCCACCTCAGGCAGCTTCTGACTTGATACCCTTCAATAATTCACATTCTGCTTGCCTCTCATTTTTGCCATCAGTAAAATGGAGATAACATGCATTTCACAGTGTGGTAGAGTAATGTGAAGGCTGACTGATTTATCAGTAGTTGTGAGATGCTTAGAAATACTCTGATGAAATGTGCCACATGTATGCACAATTTATTATTAACCTGACAGCGTTTTAGCCTTTTTATTTTCCTGCCTTGCACACAATTCAAGTGCAGGATGCCTGAAGCACATCTGAATGGATGCCATGTGGCATTCTGATTGTAGCAGGTACTACCGTTTAATTCTCAAAATCACAAATTTAACAACACATTAAAGCAGATTTTTTGCAACTAATTTTCTTCCTTTGCTCCATTAAAAAAAAAAATTAAAAAAAAATCTGAATGGCCTTGTATCAGATCATTAAGATTACTAAATGCAAGGAAAGAATCTCACAGAGATTTGGCATTCTTTGGACCAAATCTTCAGAGATTAAAAAGGATGGAAATAGATACAATAGAAAGGTAAAATGATCAAAAGTACTATTTAGAAGCTTAAACCAGTCACGAGGCTCCAAGGTGACGGAATCACTTTTCAAACTGGGACTTAAAAGTAGTTATTTTTTAAACTGACAAGATAACAAATCTAAATAGATTTGGGTTTAGTTCTTAGTAAAGTACATCCTTCATCACTAAGAATGAAGGCTTTGCCTGACTAAAGAGCATTTGGTGTACGAGATCTATTTAAAGTTGAATACTATTTCTGTGACCAGATGTGCAAGAAAACGTTTTATACAGTTATCTGTATATCTGATGTATTTTCTACAGAGCAGCTCATTAATGACACAGTATCTGCAAGTTCAAACAGTTCATGTACCCACACTGCAGCAGTCAGCCAGCCATTCACAAGGAGAAAACAACTGGGCAAGTGTAAGGATAGAAACTAAAGCAGATGAAACCTACATTTTATTTCACTCCCAGACCTGAAAAGTAGCTTGAATTGTTTTAGTCAGCTTTCCAACAACAACATTTTGTCAAGTAACCAAGAGGAAATGTAAGCAATTTCAGCTCTGAAAGAAAATCCACAGAGACTGTTACAAATGCCCCAAAATAGCAGGATATAGATTCATAGCTTTTAAGGCGAGAGGGAGCATTAAATAGACCTACAACAGAGCCGTGACCTCCACTGTAAGTGGTCAGAGGGGCTATAATTAAACACCATTGACAAATGAGGTCTGAAATCACAGCCAATTGTTCTCTTGACATAGAGGATCTGTTACTTAGTATTTTGGTTTAGCTACCCTTTGCCTCAGGCAAACTGGGAGTCACCACACTGGCATGACAGGGAAAACATCCTAGAGCTCCAGAATGTCCGTCATGCTACTCTAGTGCAGTTCCCAAGTGATTTTCATAGGCAGAGCTTGTTCATCCAGCCCAAATCTCAGCTTGGGCTGGCTGCAAAGACCATTTCTTGCCCTGAGAGGTATTTGTTATGCTCTTTGGGAATGCTTGCTCAGGTCCATCATCCATCATCCTCAGGTCCAGCTATATTCCAAACTACTTAAGTTCAATCCAACACACTAAAAGCTAAAGACCAAACTCAGCAGCTGTGGTTCTTTAATATACTCAGCCTTGCTGCCTTCACTGTCACTGCTCAGAGGCTGCACCGTTCGATGATACTGGCCTATCTGAGATGTCAAATGAGGAATAACCACTGAAGTCCTGTCCAGTCAAGATCATCCTTTGGGCCCTTCCCTTAGTGGAGCTCTTGATAAACAGCAATACCTACAGATTTGTCACTTGCAATGAACTTAAATGATAACAGTGCTTCACACCACTCTTTCCTCCTGGGAGGTTTCAAAAGGCATCGATCTGACTCATTGCCCTACCTGTGCTCCAGGCTCCACTCACTGTCTGAGAGCTGGAAATCTGTTCTCTTCTCTGCTCAAGTCTAATCTATGCTTAGGTCTCCCTTTGCCTCCACTTCTGAGCCGAACAGCTCCCACAGTTGGAGCACAGCAGGGTCGAGTCCAGAGATTTTCATTAGAGCTTTTTAGTCAGCATGGGAGCATATGCCCTTTCTTTAAAACACTTCAACATTTTTGTGACATATTGTAACTAATCAGTAGTAGGTCTGTATGAGGGACAATAATGTCAGTAAAATAAGCTAGAAATATATGTGCAATTGATATAGATCACATTTTAAAGAAAATCAGAATCCAGAAATTCTACAAAATAAAAACATATCAGTTTTTCTGCAGACTGTCATCAAAATCAGTATTTTTTAATATTTTGATTTGAACGAAATCACTATTTCTCCTGAGAAAAACACTTCCAAGCTGTCTTACTCTGATGTGTCTTAGCTGGTCAAAATGTTGTTTCATGCATCTTTCATTTGAACATGCCAGAAGATAGGGCAGTCAAAAACCAGACTGCCTTACAGATACACTTATGTGTAAGATGTGAAGTAGGGATAAAGTATATAGGTATATAGGTATATAGGTATCGTATCTGTTCAAAACCAGCACGTTTGGGAATTTCTTTTAGATGTGTTCATTGTTGCAGCTGAGACACAGCTTATGTATTTCAGCATAAGTAACGCAGAAAAACAGAGAATTTAGGAAGAGCTAAGCCAGTAACCTAAATTACAACTTAACCATCAAAGCTCTATTTTTTATTATTATTTTCACTGGGGAAAAAAAAAAATTAAAAACAAATCAGATCTCCAACAGAACAACGACTGCTATAGGAACACTGAAGAAAGAGGATTTTGCCATTTTCTGCAGCATCCAACGTTTTCTTACAGGGTCTTCTACCCAATAACAAACCTAGAGCCACATAACTACCATCATTGGACTACTTTCCAAGCTGCTGTGAGCACAAAGCTATCAATACCTAAGCTGGCAAATTTTCAGCTATATATGCCTGTATGAGTTGTGCCTCATCTTTGATGCTAATATATGCATACAATATAAACATACTTCTCACTCTTGTTATCTTGAGAGATGTAACAACACTACTGCTTCCCAATAGCAATATATTCAATCCATACTTCTTTTATGTTCATTGATGTCCTGTTATCTCCCTTCAAAGTCAAAGCTATGTGAATAACAAGGACCTGCACAGATCTCCAATTACACCAGAGGTCTGGTAGGCATCATGTACCTACTGCATCAAATCCCAGGGCAGTTCTCACAGAAGCCACAGAGGAACAGGCAAAAGACAGAAGAAAAAGCACAGAAATCCTGGCTACTTTCCCAGTTTTTCCTTTTAGGTGGTCCTAGACAAGCAATTTAACCTCCTTTCCTCTTCACAAATCTCACCTATTTCTTTTTTCCCTCCTTTTTTTAAACAGCAATTTACTAAGGAATGATTCCATACACTTCTTCATCATTTAAAAAAAAAAAATTATTTGGGGAATATAAGCAATATATTTTTGGATACATACAAGAAGGAGCTCAAGGAATTTAGCTGTAAATGCCACCGAACTATGAAATTTGCCCATCACAACACAAGCCATCTCTGCCTCAACTGTGGTTTCTGACCAGCCTCAGTGAACAAACCTGCCTTCAGCTCCAAGGATTTCTCCTATGTTACCTGGAGAAGAAAGGTACTGAGGGGCATTCTGATTCTGAAAGCCAGGCTGGCAGGATGGAAGCAGCAGGAAACACCAGAAAAATCAAACACATGCCTGTGAAGACACACCAGAGGTTTGGAAAACTCAGTGTCATTTTTCTCAAGTAGGCAACAAACTGAGAAGAAATGAAAATCCACCCAAGAGACTACCAAGTTGGAGAAAGGCTTCTGAAAAAAAATGCTGTAGCCAAGCAAACTCTGAGGTCTGCCAGCTGCTTTACAGATTGAAGCCTGGTTTTAACCTACAGCTCAAATTTCTACACCTACCAATGAACTACTTCTTCCTTTCTGATAAAGGTCTCTGTCAAATACTCAGAGCCAAACCCAGTCCACTGTGTGCTCTCAGGTTACTTTACTGATCAAATTCCATGAGTAAGAGGAGGAAGATCACACCTCAGAGAAAAATCCTAAGAGAAAAGTACCCCTTTCCTCCTTGGCCTACATCACAAACTGCAAACCAGTTACAAATACACCTGCTGTGTCTAATACGCAGTTAGAGTTGTGTTGACAAGAGTTAACAAGAAAAGGAAGACGATGTTACCTACCCTTTTGGTACCTTAGAACCACAAACCACTCACCAGCTTTGGGCTAATTAAATACTCCAATACAACCCAATGGACTTTCTCCTCTGTTGTCCTGCTTTTTATGCTATGACTCATACAGGAACAAAGAAAGTGCAAACTCTGCCATTCTGCTCTGGTGGCCTTTTATACTCTCTTTGCTTTCCCTGACAGCATAAGGTCGAGGCGAGTTTCGAGCATGAAGGGTGAAAGGGGCAGACTGGAACCAGCAGACACAGCAGGGAGAGTGCCAATGCAGACAGGTAAGCAGAGGTGGGTCACCGCACAATGAAAAGCATCTGATCAGCATCTGAGGTTCGTGACAGAGGGCATTTGGGGGAAATCAGTGGAGCACAAAGGACAGATACAAAAAAAAGAGTCAACAGCTCTCCTTCTCCCATTGCTCCTCTCAGCACCCTGCAGTGCAGCATCTGCAGTGTCACCCAATAGGGAAGAGTCAACACTACTGCTTGGGCTCTGTCTTACCAGCACCACTTTAGCCTGGCCTAGGAAGGATCTGAGTCCTCATAGTGTGGCACTACACAAAGCAGCAGGAAACTGGGAGACCTCATTTGAAAAGAAAGATGAGGAATGCTCCTCAAAGATGGCCACTAAACAGGAAAGACACCTTAATTTCTAACAGCAAGCCTAGCTGGAAAACCAACAATCAGACCATGTCATCCTACTGAGTGCTCATAAATTACCATCATTTACATATCCTGCTAAGATATTTATATGTCTCTATCACTGTCATATAGAAGCATATGGGATTCTTAATACCTAGAGTACAGGAAGCCACAGTGGCTACATATTTCATGTATTTACATGGAAACTGAGACACAGAAGGTGACCTGCAAAGAAAGGTCAATTGATTCAATCTTGAGTCCTTTAGTCTGCCAGCAAATCACCCTGGGGATGCAGGAAGCCTGTGGCAGAAATGAAAATCAGTCTCTTAGGCACTAACACTCTTATGATCAGACCTTCCAAATTCTGCTGCCCCAGTGTGCTTTCTTTATGCCTTATACCTTGGTCTCCTCTCAGGATAATAAGGAGGGCAGGGCCTGGACAGCTAACACAGCATGACTGGCAAGGCTGTCAGAAACACAGAATGTGAATCCAGTGTACTCATGTCCCAGCCCCATTTCAGAGCAAACACATCCATATACAAAACAGTTCTGCTTCAAGTAGTCTGTGACATCCATAGTCCTCCCTACCTCTCCACATTTACCTCTCTCAGCTCTTGGGCTGGTTTGCACCCAAGTGACAGCCTCTGGACCTGTTGACAGACAGAAGAAGGGCAAATGCTTTGGTCTGCATGGTAGATTTGTAATGGCAGTGAGTCTGTCTGCAATGAAGGATTCTGGGAGAAACACACACATACACCCAGAAGTCACACTGCTGTCTCTGGACAGCAATAACATGGCAGTTGCCTTGCTTTTCATAGGGAGAGAAAGAAGCTTTGTTATCCACCAAGTTCCAAGTGGGGCAGCAAAGGAACAAGAGGTAAAGTGATATCAGAAGTTGGCCCAGGAGATGACCACTCTACCATTTTGTCGCATGGATCACCACCTTCTCCTGCAGCTGGGAGCACTCAGTGCTGAGGTCGATGTGCAGAGGCTCATCTTCTCTTAGTAGTGCCAGAGTGTGCCAGACAGATGTGCTCCTCCTCTGCTTCCTTCCCTGTAGCTTTGTCATGTCGTTTCCAGCATCCTCATGGTATCTGGGAGGCTTATCCCCCTCCAATTTCCACCAAAACTTAACAAAAATTACCCTGTGGCAAATGACCCCCACATCTACATCCTGGAATAAAGATGAAAGCAAGGCTACAGTGTGTGCTGTCTTGCTCGGGGCTGTATTTACTGCTGATTGACCTCCATGACAAGCTGCTTAGCTCAGCAGAAGCTTGTACAGTAATAATAGATCAACCTTTTTTTTCCTTGTGTTTTCCCTTTTCCTTTTTTTTTTTTAAGGGCAAAACCAACCAAAATAAACCTTCCTTCTGAAATCAAATTATCTTCTGACCATAAGTTGGAAAGAGAAATTTTTGACTGTGCTTACTTTCGTAACTATTATTAGTAAGTTTTATTTAAATCTTTATTAACACCCCAAAATTCCAGTTTGGATCCTAGTTGTGCACACTTTGGGACATAGTAGGAGCCAGCAGGCTGGTCTGTGGGCTGACAGAAGAAGCTGGTATCTAGCCTCCAGCTACATTTGGTCCTCCAGAAGCTCACTCAGCGCATTCAAATCTAGTCTCTGCGATAGCCCAAGATGTGTTCTCTTATACTGTCAGGCAGAACAGCTGCTGTAAACAGCTTATGTGAACCATGGCTTTCTCTTTTATAAAGTAACATTTTCATCCTGTTTTTTTTCCCTGAGCCCCACCTTCTTCTTGCCCACAAACTGTTCTCACTCTTCACCAGTTCTACCTCACACCAACTGGCAATCTCCTTTCTGTACAACCACAGTTTGCTTCATTTCAGCAGAGGAAATGCCCAAGCTTTGCTTAACCAAGGGCTATCACTTGTCTGTTGCCTGAGGTCTGCAGCTGATCTGCAACCAAGCAGAAAAGGATTGTAGCCTCATGGTCATCTATAACACAGAAGAGTGAAACCAGAAGAAAATAGCTGTCAGCATGTATTGCAGCTAGACTGTTTGAATCAATGGCACGCTCCATACAGGAGCCTGTAATCTCCCTGTGGCTTCCCTGCATTAAAAGCAGGGGAGGGTATGAAACAAGTCCAGCTAGGTCTAGAGCTGCAAGCAGTTCAGACTTAGTGGTGGGAGATGGATCCTAGGCCATTTCTGTGCAGGGGTGTGTAGGATCTAAAATTCAGTGGTTCCTGTTCAGTTTTAGTATTTATTATTTTATAAAGCACTTTATAAACATTAATTAATATCTCAACACATCATCTTTCTCTGGTGCTTAGCTGGCAATGCGTCAAAAAATTACAACCAGCTGGGAAAAAGATTACTATTTTAAATACATCCAAAGGAATTTAAAACAGGAAGAATGAGCAAGAGATGGGGAAAACCAAACTACTGCAAAACTAAGTTACGAGCGGAGTTCTTACCAGCTTTCCGCTCAATGGCCAGAGCTGGGGCAGAAGAAGTGGCATAAAACAGCAGATTCGCCCATTGCAATACTTACTCCACAGCCCTTGAAGACCATCAATTCTAGAGTTTTGTACTAGTGAGTGAAGATCTGGGCCCTCCAAAATGCGGCCCAGAACTGTCTGCTGTCCTCTAGAACAGCACAGCCCAAGACTAAATGGAGGGTCTGCAGCTGTGTATTGCTGGTGAATTCAACAACAACCAATTTATATTCATCTGTCAAGGAATATGCAAGTGAAAGCAAATATTATGGTCATGTTCATTTGTTTCTGATTACAAAATGTATGTAAATGCATATGCAAATTAAGTGAATCCATCAGGCTTATGGCAAAGTGCCAAATTAGCCCTTAGTATTTTAAAGTTTGGTGTGGCTGGAAGGGAGATACAGTGATTGCAAGTGAGACCAGGCAGCTCCTATAGATGAAGCCAAAACTGGGCTGCTCCGAAGGGGCAGGTGGAGGATAAATCCTGCAGTAACTTGTCGCTTTAAACGAAGCTGAGGGGCTATAGAAAAATCTGTTCCCACTGCAGTTAGAAGTGTGATAATTACAGAGCAACGGGCTCTTCTGTCATTCAGCAGGCAGCATCCCCAGGAAATCTTGCTCTGTAATCAAGGGAAGAGGTGCAATCAAGCCCCTATTCAGGCTTCGTTTAGAAACAGCCCCTGCAGGCAACACAAAGGCTTCAGCATGGTGCTTTATGAAGCTGGTGATCACATCAACGTCTTGGTTCTGCAACTACAAGCAGAGTTAATGTCATTTCTAAGCACATCTTCTGTTCACCTTTTCTCACAAAGTCCAGAAGGTGTCTAGGGAGAGGAGTGAAGTCTTGGGCCAAAATATTCTTGTATATAAAATGTTGCACTCACACTGTCCACATTAGCGAACTCACTCTCTACACCACAGTGTTGGAGGAAGAGAGAATTTCTTGCAGACTAAGGAAGATAGCATGATCCTGAATGAGCAGCTATGAACATGCTCATCTGGCTGCTACAGCAGCAGTTTTCAAAATTTGCATGAGGAAGGTTTTGTTTGGTTTCTTTTTCCAGTGAACAGGAACATATCTGTGCTGCTCAGATTCTACAGGATCCTCATTCTCTTGGCAGCAGCCTGATCCCACAGAGACTGATGAGGTTTATTAGAAGGGAAGGCGTCCCTGACTTCAGCTTTCATGTCTAATGCCACCATTGCCCAGAAACGTACAAATTAATTACTACTCAAATCAGCCATCCTTTGTACCCTACAGAGCTGTCAGATTCAATGAACCAGTTTACTCCAACCACAATAAAAATAGCATCACATTCATTTTAAAAAGCCAAATCTTCCAGAGTGTGCACACATTTCCACTCCCACTGTACACCCTCAGACACGGAGAGTGGTGGTCTTCTCATTGACCAGCAATGACCTGCTCAGCTACCCATCTGGGCACATAGCTACTCTGACATACACAACCCTGGTAACTCTAGGTGTATGTGAAGTGTCAAAAATCTTTCTGCACATCGGGGGCATATTCTGGATGTGATTTACAGTTTTGTCTCAGTATGGAATGGCTGTTCTCTGCTGAGGTTCACCATAACTGGAACTGCACTTTGCATTAGAGTAACCCGTAATACTGTATATGGAGCTTCATTCCATCACCGTATAGAATCAGCAGGTTGCACTTTCTATTTCCCACAGAATAAACAAGAACAGAATAAGTAAGTTTGCTGGGGTTTTTACCATCTGCAGACACAGGTATCAGTCAATAGCCAAGTAATGGCCGGGACACTGTCAAGAGAACTCATTATTAAAAAGGTACATATTGCATTTAGCTGTTCAAACAGAAGTTGTTATTGATTGGATCCCAGCAAAAGAGACAACTCCAGTGACAAAATGAAAATACACAGATTACAGCCTAGTAAATACTGTAATGGAGTTAAGGATCCCTCTCAAAAGGGAGTTGCTGATATCCAGCTGAAAGAGCACGTAGTTTTCAAAAATGAGACTGGGAATAAAATAACCATGTTACTTCTGCAAATATCCAGAGGCAGGATAAGGAAACAAATCAAAAGGGAACAGTTCTGACAAGAAACATCTCAATCTCTTGGAAAGAAAAGCAAACAAAGAAAATACAAGTTGGTTAATGGCCAATCGAGCCACAGGCAGAAAGAGCCTGAATGCAGTTCTGCCGTTCCTACCACATCCTACTGTTCAACAGTGGAGGTTCTGCCACACTCACAGAATTGAAAGCGATCTTCTTTGGAGCTTGCTACATTTTTCAAAGTTCCATAAAAAGGTAGGTATATTTAACTTGGTTTCTGGTTTGTTTCCTTGACACTTTTCTTTGTCTGCTTGTTTCCACTTACTAACCAGCTTTTCTTCTGTTTTTCCCCTTCTTTTCACAGTCTGCACAGATACTGTAACATTTTTGGGTAGCAGCATTTAATGTGCAGAGATCACCACTGCTGCAGCATAAAGGAGGCAGAAAACAAGGCTGATTATAAAATTCCAAAATTAACCAAATACACACCATGAAATAATACAAGAGAAAAGTGAAGAATCAGGGTAACGACTGTGTGTGGAAATCTCTACAGTTGTTCCATTGGAAAAGTTCTGTGTACAGCATCTTCTGTGTGAGTGAACAGACCATAGCTGTGAGTTTTATCAGCGAGTTAAAAATATTTACTAAGAAAGGTACATCCTGACAAACTTCTCTGCTCACCCTTAATAGAAGGTTGGGCTGGAAACTGATGAATCACTGTAAGAAACAAACAGCAATGGTGACGCATGACTTCAAGAGGTAACAATAGCACTGCTTGATCCGTGATGTCTACAACAGAAATATCCTTGGATTTGTTAGAAGATGGATTTGATGTTGCTCCACCCACACAGGAAATGCAGAAAATTAACCATCTGAGCTCTAACTAGAGCTCTCACAATTGCCCCACGGGTATAGGAAAGCCTCATTCATGGTATATTCTCAAGATGTTCTCTGAAAATCATATGCTGTTGAGGTCTTGAGCAGCTAGGTCCCTGTGGAGTCTGGTGCTGTAGCAGTAGCAGGCAGCTTGTATCTTTATGTTTCAGAGTCCACATGCCTGTGTGGCTCTTGCAATTTTCCCTCACCCAAAACCAGCCTTAGACACGGGCTATGTTTGTTCTGTAGGCGTAGAGGATTGAGTGCGGTGGCCCAGCTACTAAAGTGCCTGATCACACCCAGCAGTCTCTCCAGCTCCACGTAACTCATGGTTCAAACACAGAAAATAGCTCTGGGCTCATTATTGGTTTGGACCTGATGGGTGTGTAGCAAATAGCAAGGAAGAATTCTGTTCAGCATTTCACAGGTTCACACCTCCTAGCTAACTGGTCATGTACTGTTACTGTAATATTTGGATATAAAGCCAAATTTTCTGATTTCATTAAAAGCACCTTAAAATTAACGCACATATGGATGTCATGTTTATTTTCAAAACCTTCTTATCCTATAAAAACATGTTTGCTTCTCCATCTACACTTTAAATGTAGAGCTGTATTTACATAGTATTTCTGTAGGGTTTTTTGCTTACATATGCACAGTATAAAGACTTTTATTTTCAGCACTTCTCACATTCTACATGCTAAATTCTGGTTAATCTATTTTCATTGCCAAAAAATGTAAACAAATCTAGTTGTGATAAGATATTATTGCATGTGCTTCCATTCTGACAAAACTTCTTTTTTTCTTTTTCCTTCAGATTGGACATTTCTTGCCCAGGTTTTACAAGTTTGGCTTAAGCTCAAACTATGGTATTTAAACCCAAATGTCATAAAAAAACCTCTATGATGAGATTCCCAAATTCACACTGGGATTTCCAGTTGACTTAAGTCTCTTGCACATACAGAGTTAATTACCATCATACTGCTAAAGACCAAGGAAAAAAACCTGAAATACACTTTATCATGTGGTTTGCATGGCTTAAAAATTCTGGAGTCAAATTTTAAAAGAGAGTATGAAACAATGTAGAAACATTCAAATCCCTCTTCCCTTTGCAATGCTAAGTAAGACTGTTGAGCTTGTCCCAAAGCAATGTAATGAAAGGCGCTGTGGAAACAATCAAGGTGCCATTCAGCAATTAGTATTTGAGTAATAAGGGCGAGCGTGGGGCTTCCACAGACCAGCACCAGCTAACATGAATGATGGTTTAACTTCTGCCATGCCCCATCAATCCATTATGTTCACCATGTGTATACACGGCTCCAGTTTACCGACACTTCACTCAGTTTTCAGGCACATAGTGTAGTGGAATTTACACAGATAGCAAAGATAACTTCTTACCACTGCTTTTGCCAACATCAACATAAGGGAGTTCTGTATTCGCCAGTTTATGTTCCCTACCCTTATTAATAAAGTTGCTGATGAAAATTCTGCCCATGCTACAAATGCAGCACACTTTCAGAAAGGCGCTTCTTGGAACTGCTCATTCTCTCTATCTACTCCCATTTCATTACTTCCAGATGGAAAAAGAATGGTGGAACTTTTATTCCTCTGATAGCCACCAGCAGAGCTAAAAGGTCAGTCATAGCCCTACTAAGTGACAAATTAACTCTTTGTATTATGCAAAGATCAATGGGAAGCATGGAAGTATTCTCTTACCTTCAGAACACAGCTTGCCAGCATATCCAGTGGCTGAGCAGTCACAGTGCGGCTCACCATCCAGAAGGAAGCAAGTGCCACCATTTTCACAGGGGTTTTCTGCGCAAAGCCCTTCCATTTCCAGACGGACCCCTTGACTGCCCAGGAGCTGCGGCTCAGAGTTGCCGTATTTCAGATCCAGGATAAATCCTTGAAATGGAGGCTCACCCAGAATGCCATCAAGGGTCAAGGCAGCAGGACGGATGTCCAGCGGGACTCCACCAACAAAAAGGTCACTGACGATATTCATATACTGGCGCTGTGGACGTACCTCACCCGGCTTGGCTTCCCCATCCAGCACTAGCACCGTCCGAAGGTGATTGCGGCTGACCATCAGGAAGTGCCAGTTGCTGTCGTTGACCTGCTTGTCTGTGATAACTGTAGTCTCTGCACAGTCCACACTGAACTGGAGCTGGATGCGCCCATCAACAAGGGACAGACAGAGGAAGTCACAGACACCACCATCATCAAAGTAGAGGAGCAGCCCAGCAGAGACGTTGGTCTTGAACTGGAAGCTGAGTTCGCTCCTAGTGCTGGCATCCCAGCGGAGGTAGCGGGCCCACTGGTTGGGGATGCCCATGAACTCCAAACCCAAACAGAGACCCAGCAAGGAGCCCAGCAGCAAACTCACCTTCAAGGTGAAGTAGACGGAATGCAGAGTGAAGCCCATTGTTTCAAGAATCTCCTCTTCCCTAGGAGAAAAACAAAAGCCACACTACTGGGAGGAGAAACCCAGTAGTCAACACCAAATGTTAAATCCAGTGGGAAGAGGAGGAGAGCAAAGACAGTAACAGAGAGGCAGAGTAAGTGGAAAGTGAGATAGCAAGTGCACGTGACCCAGAGGAAATGTCTTTTCCCCAAGGAAAGATCTCAATTATCCTTTGGGATCCAGAGGCTTTTATGCCAGAATTACAGCGTATATGAAGTGATTCTCCAGACGGTGTACTTTTGTGAAGGGCAAAATAACCCAGAGTGATCTGATTTGGTAGAACACAAAGGTGACACTGGTTCTTCCAGGAAGGAACGGAAAGGCAGGGCTGAAGCCCAAGCCTCAAATACTGGTTTCCTGGAAGTGATGACAATATCGACGGAGGTGGCAGTGAGATGGAGTAGAGAGTGAATTCATAAAGCACGTGATCCTTGACAGGGCAAAAATAAAGTCAATCTTCATGATGCACTGGAGGCTACCCAGCCCATAATTCACTGCTTGGCACTCACAGAGCTTGCAGGACCTACAAGGTCAAGAGAAGAAAAGAAAGGAAAAGGTTAGTCCTACTACTCACCATATCTTTACCTTGAAGCTTATTAACATCTTGTCCAGTAACCCATTAACATTTCTTGATACTCAGGCCACTTCTTCATGCCTGCAGTTGGCTGTATAGTCCTCCAAAGCAGTAAGGACACCTATGTCCTCAAAACTAAGAGGACCAAACAGAGAACTCATCGAGTGATCTGCACACACTGCAATGCTGAGCAATGTAAAAATACACCAAATTATTTAACTCCTTTGATGGATGCACTCTCATTGACTTTACTGAGAGAAATGTTGCTGAAGCCTCCTCAGTAACAATTACCTTTCAACAAAAGTGCTTAGGGCAAAGACCAGAGTTCCTTAGAGTTTAAAACTTGATACAGAGCAAGAAAAGATGTTACCTAAACTTCTCATTCTACTGCTTTCATTATGCTTCCTAGCACACCAAGCAAGCATTAGAGAAGACAACCCTGCTGTCAGCCTGTCATGCAATAGCTGCTTTTACTTTACATGTCTTGCACACTTCAGAGACTTTAACAGGGACCTTTGCAACCTGGAAACATGTGCTATGCAAATGATATATGGCAACCTGCAGCTTAGATGATAGGAAACTTGTAGCTTAGATGATAAGAATTGTCTTAGCACTTAACCACTTACCCTGGTCTAGTGGTTTGGCAAAAAGGACAAATTCAGCCCTAGCTAAGAGTGAGCAATTCCAGCTGCCTTCCTTGTGCAGAGTTACACTTGTTAACACTGGGATTTAATTCGCTTCTGCTTATTTGCGTGACTATGTGAGTGACTGTATGCCTGGGGTAGGAGGATATTTAAGATGACAAGTAAAGACAGCATAAAGCCAGGCTTATTCTTTGACAATCCTGCTTAAAAAGAAAGTAAAATTTCCATTAACACAGGTGCTTGTTGACCAAGATGGGTTGGGCATGAGTACAGCTCTGGGAATGGATAACATTAGCATAGACACAAAGCAGGAAAGGAGGTGATGAGAATCAAGGCCTTCAACCTCCCAGAAGCATCAACACAGATTTCACAAACCAGATCACAAATATCATGTGAGAATATTTGCTTGGGAAAAGCGTCTCATGCTGTGGACCAAGAGTTGCTGAGGCTGCTGTTACTTCCAGCAGATGCCTTTCAACCCCACTGCCCACCTTGCACTGAAGGAGGATGCCCACAGAACCTGCAGAAATGGGCAGTGCAGAGAAGTTTCTGTTTGGTAAGGGCAGAGGTTGAGCTGAAGCAGAATCACTAGGGAACACAGGGGAGAGTTCACATAGTCACAGCCTCTGCCCTACTTGCCCCAAGGACCTGCAGAAGCCACAAGTCTCCAGAGCTATCCATCTGGCAAATTTAGCCAGCGTGAAAACCAAGTCTCTTAGAAAACAAAAGGGATCGATGAAAAGAAAACCTGCAAGTTGGAGAGAAGCATGAGCTTCAAGTGCCCAGTGGAAACCAGGCCTGTTCCCTGCAGCTGCCTGAATAGAGCATGTTAGCTAAACTGCTATAAACACAAATAAAATCAAGTCAAAACCAGAGGGAAGATAATTCCCTTTAATTGTTTACAGCTTGGCTCAGGAGAATGGAAGAAGGAAAAGGGAGGTGTTAGGAGAGGCGTAAAATTAAAAAATAACAACAGCTCCAAATGCTCAAATCATCTGTCTTCCCAATAATCATGATTTTGGCTCAATTAATGGGGTTTTGGAGGGGACTTTGAAAATCAACTGGGAAAAAAAAAATGGCTCTTGTCCATTTACTTTTTCCTCTGTGGTCCCTAGTGGCCCCACTGAAATAGACCATGATTTATGGAGGAGGAGAACAGAAAGGGAGGTAAGAGAGAAAGTGATGACCCAAGACTGGAATTATTGATGAGATGGGAATAGGAATATAATAATGTGTGTAAATTAGCCACTGATATGCTCCCAGCAGCTCACAGTTCCCCGGAACTTTTACCACCACCGTAGCAAAATTCACTACTCCATCAGACAACTCTGTGCTCAGCCTGAGCTGGGGAGGGAAGCAAGCCCAGCATGGCACCAACCACCCACAGAGACCCCAATGCAGAGGGGCTCTTGCCCCAGCTTTTGATTTTTCTGGGCAGGGTGGGTTGCACCATCCACATCAGATGTAGCCCTCAGACTTAGTACTCTTCCCTCCCTGTTTTAGAAGACTAACTCTTTGAGAACCAATGAAAGATGCTTTAAATCACAGCAGCAGGTGTGAACACTATAGGTAACTGCAGATGAGATGCGTATCTCCACATACAGTCCAAACGCCTGTCCGAAAAGCTTACCAATGTCTCCCAACCCCAGGCTGATGAAATTCTGATTTAGACACACAAAGAAATCTCAGTCTCCACGGGTCGCTTCAGTCCTTGGGATATTTCAAAGGCGCAGTAACGGGAGCAGGCTACCTCTATGGTACAGATCTCTGTAACATCAATACATGTTCATTAGGAGAGGACAAAGGCCACAGTTAACAAGGGGAACCAGTCAGAACTGGTTAAACAGGAATAGCGTTGTCGTCTGAGGGAAGTCAAGGAAATCCCTCTCTATCCGTTTTGACTGAAAGAAGTCAAAGTAACCCCTTTCTAGCTGTTTTGAGAGAAGACAGTACCAGTTCTGTTTCAGAAGAGGAAAAATACACAAAACCCATGAAATATAGGTGTCGCTGCCTTTTAGACACTGCAGCTCAGGTTTTGGGAAGGCTGCCTACACACAACCACTAGCAAACTGGGGCCATCTGAGGCTCCTCCAGAGCTCTGTCAGCACCCTTCAGTCCTGCCCCACAGCGCTTCCCACTATTCCAGTTTTGCGTGTCCTGCAGTTGAGCCTGTGAGAGCAGAACTTCACCACACGGTAGCAGGATCTTCAAGAAAAACTCAGAAGACCCAGTGTCCTTTTAAGCAGCGGCCAGGATCTGAATCCCAACCTTGAGAGTATAAATCCTGACACAACAAGTCTGTGCCTCACTCATTTCCCATGATGATCCTCCAAGACACACTGAGAACAAATAATTCTCTGTTCTTACCATTTTATTTTTAGCATAAGTATTACTCTAGCAGCCTCATACAGCACACTGCTACCATAGCAATATATTACAGTTTGGGACAATAACTATAGAATCCCATCGTATTTTCTTCTCTTTTTTATCTCCGAGACATCTTAAACTTTGTCACAGCACGATCACATCTGATAAAAAAAAAAGACTTCATGATGGACATCGCCTCTCCCAGTCATGAGTTAGCAACAGTCCTATTCCAATTCCACCTATTGCTCACATGGAAGAGCAACATAACAAGTATTTTCCATATTATATTTTTAGCTTAACGCGGTTTAGCAGCATGAAACAAGACAACCAGTCTGATGCAATCAGCCCTTCAACAAACCACTAGGCGATGTCTTTGCAAAGCATTTTAAATACTTGCTACCCTGAAGGAATGAGAGAGCCAGCAAGTTGTCTACACTGCACCCCCAGCAGCCTGCACTGCCTTCCTTGCCTGCCAGAAAGCTGAGACAGCAAGGAACCTCCCTGCTGAACAGACAGCTCAGCATCTCGCAGACACAAAATCTGCTGTAGGAAACACACCCACTTGCAGTATTGAAATGTCTCACTCACAGGGCTGATAGAGCTGCACAACTTCCCAAGGTGGGTAAGGGAGCCAGCCCCACCACAGGGCCATGGGCAACTGCTACCACCACACACCTTCCCAAACTTGAGAGCAGCCTATTAATGCCAGGTCAGAGCCATCTGCTCAGCAGCCCACAGAGGAGGTCTCGCCCTTGCTTTGGAGTGGCTCTCAACCACTTATCAGCTGTATGTGGAAAGTGAGTGACATTATCTAATTGCCAACTAATTTCCATAATTACTGACTGGCACACTCTGTATGCAGGGTTAATATCTTTGCAAACGTCTCACAATGCACCTGCTTAGGAAAGAGGGTGAGAAGCTGGGCACAGTGCTGCTCCGCAGCTTATTTAGCCAACCAAACAAAGTTGCAGGAGGGGAGTTTGTCACTCCCTGCCCTCCCTCCTCCTCCACCTCTCCGTCTGCTAATTGCTTGGGGAGGGACTTTTTTGTATTTGAAAGTGTAATTTTCAGCAATTCCTAGTGCAGAAAGAATAACAGAGTTAGATGAAGCCAAGGACAGGCTGGCTTCCCTCACAACCCCCTGCCACTGCAGCCCAGTGCAAGCCTGTGTAAGTCATATTATTCCACTAAGGATGCTGGACAAAATCCCCCTGTCACACTGATGGGACACAGTCCTCCCAGTCCACCCCCACTTTCTACAAACGAAACTCTTATGTCATACTCAGTGTGTAAAGAAAAACATACAGAGGTCACCTATGATCCAAGTATTTATACCCCATGGGAACTTGCCCTTATCCTCACCTTCATAGTAAAATAGCAAAATCCAATGGTTTGCTTCATTCCCCGTGCCCTTATGAAGCAGAGGAGTTTTAGGAAGGGGTAAACAGGACCCTAATGTGGCTCTGTGTCTATTTGTCTACCTGCAGTTGGCCCAAAGCATATCAATCAGATCATTACTGCTCTATGACATATGCTGCTCGAAATCATCCAGTGAGATTCACAATCAATAATTGATATTAAAAGCCAAGCTTGCCAGCAGCACAGAAATGGGAAATTAATAGTGTTTATTCAGTCTGTCTTCACTCATCGAGTGAGCAATGGGCTCCCTTCTGGTTCATGCACTGAGTGTGGGTCTCCAAGAATCCTATCTCTTAAGGAAAAATCTTTCTGCCTGGTCTATCCCCAGCTGAATTGTGGCTAAAAAAGAGGGGAGAAAAAATAACAAAAAAAAAAAAAAAAATCCTTTCTGATGAACAATGCAGAGGTGAGCTGCTACTGTCACTGAGGAAAAAAAAGGAACATAAAAATCCTCACATCACACAGTCTCCACAGCAAGGATATATGGTGAGAGGGGACATGGAAGCTTTGAAATTCAAGAGACTAGAAGAAAAATACATGGATACATTTGGGTTTTAGTTTCTCCAGCAGCATTTGCATATCAGCTATAAATCTGGACACTGGCATCATCCCCTTGCTGGGATGAAGAGGACTCTGGGGTGGTGCCCGTAGAGATGAGCTGAAAGAACGAGGCTGAAGGTAGAAGCGGACAGCTATTCCGTGATT
Organism: Actenoides hombroni; assembly: GCA_024336885.1. Classification (NCBI taxonomy): domain Eukaryota; kingdom Metazoa; phylum Chordata; class Aves; order Coraciiformes; family Alcedinidae; genus Actenoides; species Actenoides hombroni. Next base: position 6,434,894 of record WUAM01000320.1, on the reverse strand, counting down.
CTATTACCCAGGGAGAGTTTGTGGCACTATACTGCTCACAGGGGTTGGGTGTAAAGCAGGATGGGCTCTCCTTGGTGAAGAAGCTGGAAGTGCAATTGCAAAGAGGCACTTTGCCTTGCAAAGAGCTGAACACACCCAGGTCCTGCTGAATTTGGCAGAACTTCTCGGGATGCAGCATCTTACATGACTGGCTATTCAGAGACAAGCGGAAAAGGAAACAGAGATTTAGGGCTTTATCTTGGGTGTAGAGACACATGAGGGCATGAAAGCCAGCATCTTAAAACTGGGAATTGGGGGTGATGCAGAGCACCTGGTGACCTCTTCTGGATGGTCTCCTGGGATATATCATTCATGTCAGTCTCTAACATCACTGTGAGAACTGCACATACCTTTGCCCCACCCCACGACCAAGGACAAGACATAATCTCCTATGTCTGTTGGTTCTTCCTACCACTGATATACCTTGCAAGCTTAGCTTTTCCATTCTTGAATGCAGATATGGATTTGCTCAGTTCTCCTTATCTGAGTTCAGCAAAGAGCTCCCTAGGAGACAGTGGCAAAAAATCTATATCAAAGCAAAATGTGGAGGTCTAGGCTTGCAATCCAAGAATGTCCTCTTAAAAGGGAAAAAAATAAGATAGAATTACTTTGACTTTGTTGTTCTTTAGTGGATTAAGATATATACATGCGCATGCATACACTGTCAATTGTGATCTGTAGGTAGGTGTTTGGTTGTTTCCTGGTACCTGGGCTCATGGTTTGGAATCAGACAGGTTAAGCCCACTGACCTTCTCCCTGTCCTCAGTTCTCACCTGGGGAGGGCAAGAATGACTGTTTATGACAAGTCTACTGTTGGAGCTCATCTCCAGAAAAAAGGGGTGTTTCATAAACACTAACCAGGTACCAATGCATGGGTAAGCTGAGCTCACATGCATTCACAAGACACACAGCTGAAATGCCACCAGTGGCCTCAGAAGAGATATGAGCATGCTAGTAATGTGCTCAGTTCAACAACAAGCATGGAACCATGGCAGCACAGCCTCACACTTCAGAGCTATTAGGCTGGGACACCATCTGGCTTCTGGAAGAGTTAATATTTTATCATAATTACCCTTCAAGGTTCTTACCTCCTGGGCCTATTTAAACAAACTTAATTCAGAACCAGAGCTCTTCAAATCTACACTGGAAGAAGAAGGGTTAAAAAAGCCACATGGGACAGTGTGACTCCCCCCTTCTACTGGGACATGTAGTCCACAAGAGTGACCTTTAACTAGCCTATCTAGCCCAAGCACAGCATGAATGCAATTTACAAACCATTTCAGCTCTCCAGCTTTCTTAACACAAAGAAGAAAAATCAAAACCCAAGCACAATGGAGAAGAAAGAAAGAGAGAAAATAACCCTGCAGAGCAATCATGTCTGGGGCTGCTCTGATGGTTTTCTGTTCTCTTCCAGGACACAGAAATGACTCCCAGTGTGTTAATTACTCCCATTACTACAAACTCTCCACTAACAAGGACTAGCTAAAAGGAAGCATTGGCAGCAGCTGAGCAGCTATTGCTCTGTACTATCACACAGGAGAAACCAGACTCCCCCATCTCAGAGCTGGTGCTAACCAGGAGAGAGATTTCTGCAAAAACTCAACAGTCATTATTGTAATTCCCATTGCAACTGTGCTGGGAACACTGGCCTTCCCTCAATTCCACCATTGTTAAAAGAGAATGAAGAATACTTGCTTTTCTAAAGACTTTGAAGTTCAACAGTCGGAGAGCTCTCAATCATTATCATTTATTTTACTCCTTCTGTAGCTGGTCTGCCTCCATCCCCCATATCCTCACCTTTATGCCACCAAGAAGCCTGGACAGATCTGTATTGTTGTTTATTCTACTAGATCCTAATACATCAAATGCAAAGCCAGGAGCTGTACATATTACAGCAGGGAATGTTAGCAGGGAAGACTGTGAATTCGCAGTGCTGGTGTTACTAATAAATGGCAAAACTTCTTCCAGATCTCATCTCTTGACACACAGATTGTATTTCCATTTTCTTTTAATAAAACTCAAGTCTGTTAAAAATGTGCTCAGTTACTGAAAATTGAAATTTGAGCATGCCATCAATGCCTGAAAATGATGAGGCTGCTTCCAAGAAGATTTTCCTACAACTAACAGTCTAGAGTGGGTTTACTTTTCACCATAAATGTATTTGATACTGCAGAGACAGGCGAGTATTAGACATTCCTCAGAGGAGACACACAGTTGGGGAGGGGGCTTCCAACTTCGAAACAAGCAGAGGAAAAAGTCACTATTGCTCTGCTTTATCAGCTACATAGTGTTAGGGAAAGGTACAGAGTATGAAAAGCAACAACAAAATACAACTAATGACTAATGACCAACCAGTAACACTGTGCTCTTCCTAGATGTCTGTCCATCCATCTGCTTCTTCCTTTCATAAGCATTTTTTAAGTTCTTCATAAGCAAGAACAGTTTCTTTTCTGTTCGACAGCATCTAGTACAACACAGTCAAGAACAGAGCTCCCAGGCACTGCTCACATACACATTAATAATTGTGACTGTCTGTACTTGAGCTAGCACTAAAATGTCTTTACACTCCAGCTGGCATTGAGTAGTTCCTTACACACACAAAAAAAAAAAAAAAAAAAGCATAAAAGGACTATCAGAAAGACTGGAATAAGAACGAAGTTTAAACTCATTCTTTCCTTCATTTACAGATCAGTCAGTTTGCACTTTGTTCAACACATTTTTACAATCCTGAACCTGATTTCCAGCAAGTCAGAGAAGTTTGCACATTTTAAAGTGTTGTGGTAGCATATTATGGAGAGAGGAGGCAGATGCAATCAGTTTAGCTATTTTACTAAAAACGTTACACGCATAGAGGGGGACACTGCACCTCTGATTAGTATGGCCAGTAAATTAATTTAGGTCATTCCCTACAGTCTGCTGGCTCATGGGAAGATAAGCAGCATCCACTTAAAAAGCAAATAAAGGGCTCATGGACATCTGGAAATTTAGAGCGGATTTTCCCATTATGTAACATGTAGCACTCTATGTTTTATTGCAACTTGATAATCTGAGACAAAAATTTCTGCTCGGCATCCCACAAAGCAAACATCAACGCCCAAACCTGGCAAACAGGTGGGATAAACTGTCCACAGTGCAAGGAACATTCAGCTCAGTTCCTAAACTCCTTAAATAGCTGATTTATGGACCAAATGGGAATGCCTTTCAGGGAGCCCAGTCAAACACTGAAATTGAAGTGTGAGGGATTGGCGACCTGGTAAGCACTACAGCCACTGTGAGATTCGGTATCTGCTTTCTGAATCACATTCCTCCTTTACCACTAGTTCCAGAAACATGTTGTTTTTTGTGGGTATATACAGAAACAGCAGACTGGGAATCCGCTGCCATGGGAAATCACTGCATTCTTCCAGCACTCTGCTCTTTTCATCTTCTGATATACAAAATCCCGCCAAAATTCACTCCACTGCATTCCACTCCCCACTTCTACCTAAGGGTTACTGGGGGGATGTGAGCAGAAGTTATGCATAGATAGGTTTCTCATTTCTAGTGTGCTGGGAATGGAAGTGGAACTCTTTGCCAAGATAGATTTCTAGCAAAAATCTGCGTGTCGGTGTCTTGGCTGGAAAAGGATAATATTTTAAATGGATCACAGTATCGAAAACTTTCCAGACCGTCAAGTAAATGGCTTGTAGCTTTGCACAACAGGGGCCAGTTTCTAAACTAACCAGTAATTATGGGACAGGTAAGAAATACACTAGGCACACTATACCTGCGAGGACTCGTTTCAGCCTGGCCTGTGCCTGCAGCACTACATGGTGACCTGTCAGTGTGCACCAAGCAATCCCGCGCCTAACCCAGACAGCCTGCTGGCAGGGCTGGAATAACAAACCTGCCACTCTGCCTCAGCAGTGGCCTCACAACCAAGGACTGAAACAGCTCTGGTAAAAACTACATAGGCTGCCAAACCCTAGGGACTCTCAGAGCAGAAATACAGTGCTTATGGCACAATCTCTTTTGAAAGGAAGGCTGTTGATCAGACAAATTTAGGCTTAAGAGCCCTATGAGCCCAAGAGCTCAAAGAGTGTGAGGAGTTACACACAGGATGGGTTTTGTTATTGCTTTTTAATTCATGTACGTCTTCCTGGATTGTACTTCTGTCCTTCACACTATTTTGCCCTATAAGTTTTCTCTCTCGTTATGCCTTTCCCTCAGAGACTTGCTGCTGTGAAATGTAGAAACAAACACTAAGATGTGCAAAACAGGAGGATTTTTACAAATTTCAAGCATTAGGGATTCATCTGTTTATTTCAGTGGAACCACCTAAAGATGAGGTAATGACAGTTCCCAGAGTAAGTAAAACACAAGTAGTCAAAAAGGCAGGCAATGAGAACATGTAACAAAGCGTAAGAGGAATCATCTTACGCGTCAGGTGACAAAGAGGCAGCTGTTAGCTAAAACAAGAAGTCCAGAGAGCACATCCTGGGCTGTCAGAAGTACTTGGGCATGACTGTGGGAAGGTGCAGGGAGAGCATAATTGCCTGATATATTTGTAAACGAACCTGGATAAAAGCAGTAGGGAATAGTGTGACAGGGAATAACCCTTCACCACATGAGGAACAGACTAGGGGCACTGCTTCAGCATTCTACTATTCTCTCCCTGTAGTAAAACTCATTTCTGAAAATGCAAAACTAGGCAGCAGCCTGCCAGGGACACAGACCCAGGAAGCAAAGCCTGTCAGGCAGCTTAATACCTAATGTGAGCCCAGGGGGAGGGGGAAAAAAAAAAAGCCCAAAACTAGCAGCATTATGGAAATTAATGCCTTTGGAAATTATTTCAAATTTTCTAATGGAGCATATTAACGCCACTAGAGAAGACATGTCTCCTTAAGCATTAGTTGCTACATATTGATAAATCAATCGCACTTGGTAGATTTAGAGAGACCTAAAAGATACATATTCTCCTGCAAATGTTCCTTTAAAAGTCAGATGGTCTTTTAAAGAGCTTCCAGCCTTGGGACTCACAGTGCAGTGCCCTGGAAGACAATTGACATTCTGAGTGACTGGGCTGCGAATTCAAAATCCCAACTCAGCCTGCTCAAGTCAGGATTCAAACTCATGTATTTTAAAAATAGGAAAGATAAAAAAAAAAAAAAAAAAAAAAAAAAAAAAAAAGGAAGGTGAGGAGGGAAAAAACTTAAATTCCTCAGGTT
>WUAM01000320.1:6399888-6421174 GCA_024336885.1 Actenoides hombroni | reverse complement strand
TAGTCAAGCAGGACCTGCCTTTCATAAACCCATGCTGACTGGGCCTCATCACCTTGTCACATTTGCTACCCTCCAGTTCACTGGTACATCCCTGATTAGCCAGGACTGCTGATAAATGATGGAAAGTAGCTTGGTGAGCACTTCTGCCAGGTCTCTCAATATCCTTGGGTGGATCCCATTTGGCCCCATAGAGTTGTGTGTGTCTAAGTGGTGTAGCAGATTGCTAACTATTTCCCCTTGGATTACGGGGGCTTCATGCTCATTAGATTAATTTTTCATTATCAACACAAAATTCAAATAGTTTGATATATTTATATATGTAATCTCACACTAGAAGTGCATTTATGTGTAAGCGTTTCACATCTATCCTTATTTAAGGTATGTTCATATGTGAAGTATCACGTATAACTATGCCATATTCTCAAAAAAGCAGTTATGTTCAGATCCACATACTATTACAAAAAAGCATTACCCTCAATCATGCTAAAGGAGGACCTATTTTGTACTGTGTACTATCTGATTATTTGACCTCATAAATCAATTTGTTCATGCAAGTACATTAAGTAGATGCTTAACAGATGCACTAATAGGAAGCAGTGGCATGTTGGCTTCTGAATTAAATCTGACTTTCCCAGTTACTCCTTATCCCGAGCCTATGGGGCTGAGGAAATCCCACCAATGCCTCTGGAGCAGTTGAGTCCATGTTGCCACAAGGATCAACATCAGATCCTTTCTGCTTTGCAAATACCACATAAGCTAAAACGGTTTGTGCAGAGATTTAAAACGTGATGGTTCTGTGTTGAGTCCTGACAGGTGGATCTGCACAGAAACCTGGCAACAAGGTGTCTTACAGCAGTACCCAGAGGCCCTAACATGTCTGAGGTTTGCCTCCAGCCATCGTGCCAGACGCTGGTTAGATCTGCTCTGGAACAGCACACACTATTCTGGCCACCTGTGCTCACAAAGGAGGAAGACAGACTAAGCAAGTTTTGAGAAAGCCTCCAAGGATGAACCAGACAACCCAGAGCCTATTTCATGAGAAGAGACTATGACAACAGGGCACTCTTAGCCCAACAAGACAAAGGCCAAGAGAGCTGATGAGTGTCTATAAATCCTTTGAGGATAAGGAAGAAGAGATAATTCAGCTGAAGAGCAACACTGGCATCAGAACAAAAGTGTATGAATTGGCTATAAGTGAGTGCATACTAGGAATTAAAATAGTATTTCTAAAAATCAGGAGACTGAAATTCTGAGATAGCCATTCATCTGGAAAAGCAGCAGACATGACAGAACTAATGGCTTTTATTTTCTTTAGAAGATATACAGCTACATGTCATCGGACTCAGGAGACCCTCTGCAAGTCCTGTGTTCCTACCCCAATCAAGGTAAAAATTGTAAAAAACACACTAGAAGGCACAGTTTGAGCCCCAAAACACCAATAAATATTAGAAAAGAGTTAAGATGAATCTGAAGGATGGTGGGGGAGAGAAACTGTCCCCAGTGTACTGTTCCCAAGAATGTTTTAAGTCTCCAAAATAGCTTCACTGTATATAAGCGTATGCTGCAGGTCATACAGCTTCCCCCATTACACAGGCAATTGGAGTAGATCATAATAATGGCCACTTCTGGCCTTAAAATCCATGGATCACAAGGAAAGGTAAAAATAATACAAGCATCAACAGAAAATCTGAAATTCTACTCCCATTCACTCAGCACTTAGAACCTGACAGCTGATTCAGATATCAAACATTTTCCTAGCCAGGAAACACAGCCTGACCTATGGCTCATGCAAAGGTGAAATGTAAACTCCAAAACGTCTGATCTGTACTTGCTAAGAGACCAGGGACACCTTCACAGCACTCATTTTTGGATTTCTTTGTCATCGTTTAACATGATCTGGAGAAACACTGGTCCCTAGATAAAATAACATACCACTAGAAGTCAAAAGGTGCAAAGTAAATACAGTAGACATAGCTTAGCATGATAAGGGGGCAAAAAGCACTTATCCTAAGAAAGCATCAACAGTGTTCATTGCAGTCTCCCAGACAATTTTCAAAGCAGAACCATAAGTATGACTTCTAGAAGCCCTTCTGCAGGAACAGGCAAGACACAACACCTGCCTCCCACACATTTCACCTCCCACAACTTGTCTCCATTTACCAACTGCCCCCTGCACGTTCAGCCAGCACACTCTTCAATCAGGCAGCCCTGCTGCCCAACTCTGGGGACAAAATACATTGAATCCCTTAAAAAACAAGAGTACAGTGATCACCGAGCTTTCCTCTAGAAAAGACCCTCAGAGAAGTGCAGTCTCTAAGGAGGATGAAACAGGCAAACCAATCGGGATAGGCAAGGGCCAGAGCACACACGTGACATTAATTCAGTGCATCTTTCTTTTTGAACTCCCATATGAAATTCAAAGCTTCCTTGCCTGGGGGTAACCAGAAAGAGTGCATTTACCCCAAGGACAGCTGGTTCCTACAGCACACTTTATATGCACACAAGTCCTCTACTTGGCTGAACAGATGCCAAGTCTGACAAGAACTCTGGGGATCTTCAGAGGAGAGTATCTAAAACCTGCAAAACCCAAATATTTATGGTCTACAAACACGCACAGGCACATTCCTCCTCCTCCTCTCTCCACAAAGCAGAGACTCCCACTACAAAGTGTCTTGCAACATGTCAGACACATTGACAAAGCAAGTAGAAGTTTGGGTTTTTTCCTCTGCTCCACATAGCAAGGCCATGTTCTTTATTCCTACTCTGATATTTATCCCTCCCTTTCTTCTCCATCTTCTGCCTCGAGCCAGAGGCTTGTCGGCTGTCTCTTCATATTGGGAACATGCAAGCTTGTTTGGTTTAAAAGGTCAATCACAGCTTGTTTGTACTAAGTTTCTGATGCAAAAATCTCTTACTACAAGCTAGGAAAAATACTGGAGAAAAGACAGTGCTGGATGGAGAAGTATGAGGTCTAGGTAGCATATTAGGGGCAGAAACAAACAGTTAAGGCACTTACTAAGCTTACTAAGCACCCATCAGCTGAGGGGTTCACAGGTCTATGTTCTTGGTCAACAGCAAATAATCCAATTTAATTCAGTTCATAACAAGAAAAGCTTAAGCCAAATGAGGTTACTTCATACTCATCATAAGCTAAAAGCATCCACAAGGATGGTGGACCATCAGACCAACCTCATACATTAATCTAAAGCAGTTGACTGTATGTCACAGAATTTAACCCCTCAACAGCAGAAAAGGGGCTAAAACAACACTAGCTCTGTTTTACAGAAGGGGAATGGATAAAGGTATTAAGGCTGACACTTCATCATCATGGATCATGATGCAGGCCAGGATATTTTAAAGATGTCCTGTGATCAGTTTGTGGGCTTTTTTTTTTAATGCCTATTAAAAGCTTTACAAATACAACACAGAATTTTAAAATATATGTCATCAATGGGATGTTCTACTTACTTTAATTGCAACAATTATCTTTCAAAATAAACTGAACAGAGCGTGTGGTGCCACTACTTAATCCTATCCAATTTGGCAATGCTGAACTGTGTCCCCTAAACTCTCTATAGGTAACAGAGTAATTCAGCAAGTAAAAGCTGTCCAAACCTGAAGTAGTGGATTCTATTCCCCACTTGCTTTGCCAGTGGTTATATTGCATAGCTACAAACTAAATGCCACATGTTTCAATTTTAAACAGGAAAAGGTTGCGGTTGTTTCCTCTTTCCCTGGCCTGCCAGGGTATCACCACAGAACCATGTTTTACTGTGTGTATAGCTGCTGGTACTGCTAACTCAACTGCATGAGTGTTACTTCTTGACTTGCATCAGATGCTGTGAGGATGAACATTATCCTCCATCACTAGATGAGCCCCTGAACCCCAGAGCTGGATACCAGCAATAAAAAGCCTATAAGGAAATAAAGTAAGTGTTCCCTTAAGGCACACACCCCACAAACCACTTTATACCCACATTTCTGCACTCTCTGTGCTGCAGGCCATGTAATTAATTTGTTCTTTCCTTCTCCACTCAATTGTCAAGAGTAAAAAGAATTGAATTCCTTTTCCACTCCCAGGCCTGCCCTTCTAACATCTTGCAAAGCTTTTGTTTTCTATGGTTTTCCACCCTGGCCACTCCAGCATCTTCACTGAAAACCTTAACCAAATCACAAACTCTGACAGTTCAAAGACTAAAAACAGGTTTTGATTTTAACTGGGTTTAAGAAGGACCAGTTCTTGGTATGTTATTTCCAGCAGTTATTGATGGCCTTTCGTAACTCACTTAAGGACTCCACTTTGCTTTGCCACTTGAGAGTTACCAGACCATCAATAACCATGGAAAATAATGTACCCTGAGAGCAGCCAGAGCCGAACCTCATTCTCCAAAATCTTTCTTTACCTACATAGACTGCAGTGAACCACAGCACTGAGTAGCTCAGTAGTACAGACTTCAGCTGACACCCACACACCAGTGAGAAGAGGCAGCACTCTGCTTCCAAAAGTCAGCATGCTCGCTCTAAAAGAGGAAAAAAAAAAAAAATCCCCAAGAAAAATACTACTGTTTCGTTTTTCTTCTGTGTGAAAAAGTGCGAGTCCCTGTCCTGTATAATCAGAGACAGCCTTGGAGCAAACACCCACATAGCACCCTGCTGCTAGTCATTAATCACTCCAGCAGCTCGCAATGAAATCCCCAGAGAAATCTTATAGCCTTTCTGTAACTCTACATGTCTGCTTGAAGAGACCTCAAACACACACAGAAGCACCTGTCACATACTGCCAGATATTTGAGAGCCTGGTCCCTGTGGAATATCAGGGAGGCTCCACACACACCTGTTCCCACAAGAGACAAGTAGAAAATCAGTGACCTCCACTTACTCATGGCACATGGTGAAATACAACTGTACAAACTATACCTGCCTGTAGAGGGTATAGATATGTTTATTGCACAGCATGTTTTGGAAATTCCAGTGAGGTATATAATATTTGGGAAGAAATGCTTCGGGAGCTAAATGTCAGCCTCTAAGAGCAAAGCAGCCAAGATGGTGCAAAGAAACAAAGCAGAAATGTTCATTACTCCATCAAGGCAACAGGAGAGGCCAGAAGTAATAGTTGCAGCAGATGATAGATCCTCCCTCAATTACTGTTGTTTTTCTCAGACACACACAGCTCTAGTGTAGAGTCTACATTTTGTTGGGGGAAGAAGGTGATTAATGTTACCCAAAGAATTAAGGGAAATAAAGTAATATTCAACTCTACTGAAGCAAGAAGCTATTTTCATTTGCTTCAGTAAGGCTAGGAAGTACTTTATCCTATTTTATAATCAAAGACACCAACAAGCTCTGAAGATGGAATTTTGAGCTGCTCTTTTTTCCTGAGGTTCAACCTGGGCATTTCCAAAAAACACGTGAACCTTTCCTGTGTTCTTTTGAGATCTGGAGCACAGGCAAAAGCCTCAAGGATGTCTATGCCATAGCCGATGCAAACTGCCACGGAACCTCTCTGGTTCAGATCAACCCTCTATACTCTGTTTCAGAAACTGTGATTGTAGATAAAGACATAAAACCTGGTTAACTCTATTAACTTTACAACATCATGTCATGAAATGTCATCTCCGTTTCCACTGCTGTCAATTTATGCCACAGCCCTTCTGCCCTGGGTTCCTCTTGTTCTTTCCATTAAAATGTGCACTGCAAGCTGCAGCCTTCTTGAGCTACCCACCTTACCTGTGCATATGAACTCTAGAACAGTATGAATATTACATGTAGCAGCATTTGCAGCAAAGGATATATTAAGTTCTATATTTTTAATGCCACTTTTAGTATGCCTATAAAAAGACTCTATGCAAAAGACTGGATTATGTATTTTTGTGCTGTATGGGAACAGGGTACAAGTGAGAGACATGGCAAGCAGGAATGCTCTCATCCAGGTGCAGCAGCCTTTGGCAACCAGCATCTGGATGAGATTTGCAGAGAATGCTGTAAAACTTATATTCCTACAAACACCACAGCTAATTGAGCCCTGTCCTGGTTTGGGCTAGGACAGAGTTAATTTTCTTCCTAGATGCGGGTTCAGTGCTGTGTTTTGGATTTAGTGTGAGAATGATGTTGATAGCCCACTGATGTTTTAGTTGTTGCTAAGTAGCGCTTATCCTAAGTTCAGGATTTTTCAGTTTCTCGTGCTCTGTTAGTGAGAAGGTGCAGAAGAAGCTGGGAGGGAGCATGGCCAGGACAGGTGACCCAAACTTGCCAAACAGATATTCCATACCATAGGACATCATGCTCAGTATATAAACTGGAGGGAGTTGGCCAGGAGGGGTAGATCAGTGCTTGGGCATCAGCCAGTGAATGGTGAGAAACTGCACTGGGCATCACTTGCCTTCTCTTGGGGTTTATTTTTTTCTTATTTTTGTTATATTACTTTTCATTACAATTATTAACTAGTTTTCTCTCATTTTAGTTATTAAACCATGACAAGCCCATAGGAATTTTACATCTCAGGAGGTTTCCAATGGGATATCATGTTAGAAGTGCTGGTGAATGCTATGCCTTGCAGTGAGTGGATTACATACTGCTCTTCAGTTTCTCTGTAACAACTCAAGAATGTGACATCTTTACATCGCCTTGTGATCCCTCCTACAGCTCATCCTAGAGGGTCAGAAGGAAGAGGAATGTCTGCCTAACATTTTTAACAAAACTTGATATTTAGAGCCTTCTCTCATATTTGTCCTTACTACTTTCAAACTAAATTAGGGCACAAGGAACAATTACAGCTTCACAAGTGTCTTGCGTTTCTCTGCATTACGCGTTACTATACATCAATTCAGGTCTGAATAGACTTGCCCAGCAGCAAAAGAACATTTAACCTTCACGATCCTTGCAACTTTTGGTTTCCTTGAGATAGCAAACGTACCAAACAAGCAGGACTGGGAGCACTTTAAAGCATGGACAGCTGAGATTACCACAAGGCTCTTTTTTCTCACTGGCATGACATGCCAAGACTGACATTCCTACAAGAGGCAGGTTTTCCTAACACCACTTCTACCAAATAACAGAGAAACTTACCTGGGAATTAGGTCATTAAAACAGACAGCCTGACTCACAACGAGGGATGGATGGCTAAGTGACCTTTGACGGATTGGAGCCACTGATCAATGATTACTTTTTTATTAAATGATTCTTTTCCTGTGCTAGCAGGGACTCCTTCCCTCACACACAGAATTAACATTAACCTTTGCTGCACAAGGATTAAAGGAGATGGCACCACAGAGGACTGTCAAGGAAGGAGTGAGCAGTGGGCAAAAAGGCAAAACAGAAGCTCAGCCCAAGGAAATGCACTCTTCCCCTCTAAGTAGAGGGCTGGCTCAAGCTGCCCTATATCACCATCACTACTCCATCCTCCTCCATTTGTTGTACATAAACACTGGCAGGTCAGTCTGAGAAAGAACACAGCTCTCAAAATGATTATAAAGGCTGGGAAATGAGGGATACCCTGTGAAGGCAGATGGGGCAAGGTGACACACAACGTGGCCATAACTACATCAATAAATTAGCCACAGGACCACAATGATAATCAAGGTCTACAATTCAAAAGGAAGATGTGATCCCCCACAGCTCCCAGGCCCTTAAGTGATGGCAGACATAACCTGAAGCCTTTCTATTTCACCATCTGGCTCCATCCCAAAGCACTTCTGCTTCTATCCATGCCAACTTGTTTGACTTCAAACCATTTGCTTCTCCTGAGTGGACATCATCAGTCACACCAATCTGCAAGAACTATTTTGGGAGACGGGGAAAAAAACCCCTTAGGAGAAAGCAGATCATCAAATAAGCTGTACTTGGGACTTGGGTTCAGTCTTAATCCAGGTCTCCTGGGGAGACTCTGTACACTAATCAGGTGTGCCCTTTGGCACTGTGCCCACAGCAGAAAGACCAGGTGGAAAAGGTTGTTTTTAAAACCTTGAACGGATGAAAGACTGCAAGTGTGACACCGGAACACAAAAAGAACAACAAAAAACCCAACCAAAAGGTAGCAGGGAAGCATTTTCTTTCTGGTTTTGAGGGTGGCATGCTCCAGCATGGTCCTTTTACTATGAAGGCTCCATAGTATGTTTTCTTCTCACACAGTCTAACTTCAGTACTCCGAGTAAATATTGCACCACAGTCCCCAGTGAAGCAAAATGTTTTTGTCTTGGTGCAATGCCAAAAAATCCAGAGTCATTTGAGCCTCAGATGAGAAGAACATGCTTCAGGCAGCACAGCCCTCAGCAAAAGGAAACATTTGGCTAAAGAGAGAAACATGGAAACCAGAGAACAGTGTAACAAGAAGTATCTAGTTCATACATCTTGCATGTGTATAGTTCTCCATCATATATTGCAATAGCTGACACCCAAGGAGAGCTCAGACAAATTCTAAGCATCTTCTCTCTCTCTCTCTCACAGAAACAGGAGACAATCTCAGTTGAAATCCACTTCATCTAGCAAAAGCAACTGCACTGTTGGCAAAAAAAACCCAAACAACCAAGCATGCTCTGTTCCTTCTGTGATGGTCAGTTGCATGTCATCAGCCTGATGTGTACAGCAGTAACTTTTCATGAGCCTTCTCAGTCAGAATACAGTGACTGCCTACTATCTCCAGAAGAAAGATCTTACTGCCCCATCAACTTCACGATGTTTTTTTATTGATGTAGAAGGAAAGGCAACATGGAAGAAATGGATGGGAAAGGGATGAAAACAAAGCATGCCCACTAAATTAGAGGAGTAAGACATCATAGTGCCAATTATTATCAACAAAACAGATCTCAGTTGTTAGGGAGAGGTGCAACTACTTTGCAAAGAAAAATCCCACCAGGTATGACAAAGGTCTCTCAGATGAAGCAAGTAGTATGCTCTCAAGTCTTCCCATTGTCTTGCTTCAAGAACATATTTCTTGGTCTTGCAGGCCTCATTTCTTTCAACCTACTTACTTGCTCACTGGTGTCTTCAAAATGTCAGTCTGCATGTACAGTGTTCCCTTGTATGTTCAACTTCCTCTCTTCCCCCAGCAGAGAGGAGGGATCACAGGTAGATCTTACATTTTAAATTTACAGAATTGTTGCACCACTAAAAAAATTGCATCATACACACTATTTCCAAGTCATTCCAATGTTATGCTTCCCTGTTATCCTCAGCAGAGTTGCTGGGCCTCACTCCTTTCCCACTCTCATACCAATTCCCAAAGAACAAGCCTCTACCTCCTCACCACAGCCAGCAGGTATTACCAGTCAACATCAGCTCCCAAAGAGACCTTTCACTATGACACCAGGCAGAGAAAGATGAGCTCTTCCAAAGGTAAGCACAAACCTCTCCCTCTCCATCCAGAGAAGCCAGGGAGGGATAACAATACACACTTATAGACTCTAACCCCAGTCTGGCCATTTGATGGAAGATGTGGTTTTCATTGCTAGTTTTAACCAAAGAAAATGTAATTAGGGTCTTTGAAAAGCAGTGGCATCGGCCAGCATGAATCTTATTGCCAACTCTACAGCTTCCTCCAGAGAAGGAAATGAGCCAAGAGAAGATGCAATTAGTCCCAGGAAAGAGGGGCAGGACTGGCTGCAATAGACGTTCCACAAGAGAGCTGCAGAGACCCACAGTGGGAAATGAAGGAATAACACCATAAAAATGCTGGAGTCCATACCTGGGGCTGTGCTCACAATATCCTCCCCCCCCAATCCATACATTCATGTTTTGTCCTTCCAGTTGCATCAAGACCTTCCCAAGAATTTGGTTGGGCTGTAGTATTTGAAGAGTAAATGAAAGAAGGAACATTTATCCCTTTATCCCACATAAACTGGCACTCTCCTTATTTCTTCACAATGCCTTTCCATGTTCTTCATTTCCTGCAATCCTCTATGCAGACGATCCATGTGCTTCTTCTCACTATAAATGATTAAGCTGTCCAATAATTTACATGATCCAAAATAATATGATTCCTCAAACCTTTTCACCATTGACAGAGATTTTGATATATAAAAAACCAAAACAAAAACAAAAACAAAACACAAAACCCCCATTACTGACTGGGATCAAGGCAGCTGATAATAACTGAATAAAAAATTGGCATCCGTTTCCCTAGCAGGCTTTAAAATTTAGAAACTTGCACTTGTATCCTAACAGATCTTACACTCATTTTAAACACATTTACAATTAAAACTGAAAGTCTACAAAGCTCTTTTGATATTTGTCTTAGTTCCCAAAATAAGTTGTCATTGACAAATTATATTCCATTAAAGGATACTACCAAATTAAAGAAAAAAAAAATCATTATTCTATTTGAGTGTTTTTTAATTTGCTATTGTTACTAGCAACACCTAAGATTAATAGAACTGAAGGATTAGAAGGGAAAATGCCTTCACCTAAATGCTTACTCCATGTATTTGACAGCGTTTTGTGTCACGTCAGTTTTACTGTTTCTCTTGTAAGCAGTCAGATCTCCTGTTAGTTGAGCTGGATTAGACCCATACAAAAAGGAAGGAAAACTATATATGCAAATGTAACTGCAAAAACTCAAATATTAGCAAGCGAGCCCAAGGAGAGCTCTTTTTTCAGCTAAGTAAAATTAAGCTGCTGGACACTCCTTAAATGACACACATGCACTGAAAACCCTCTGCCTCAAATAAACACACATTTCCCATTAGGCACAAAAAGGTATTCAACATTCAATAGACAGTGTCAATACTGGCTACGGTCTCTTTTTTCTTATTTCAGTAAAGCACGCAATCTGCTTTTTCACACATTCTACCCTACAAACATGAGACATCTATGATTCATTCTGCAACCTACCTCTCCAGTCACACACCTAGGGGAAAGGCATGTTGAATGTTTTGAGGTTGTTTTACATTAAAGGATTAAAATATTAATAAGCACTGCATTTCTTTGGGGATTTTATTCCTCCTCAAAAGGAGTCTCGTCACTTAATTTTTCCCTTTTGCATTTCCCCATGCTTCCCCCACATCGAATGCACCACCTAGCACTCTTTCCCTTCCCAGAGACTGTCTCCTTTCCCACCTTGCTCCTTCTAAGACATCCACTCCAGTGCTGCTTCCTGGCTCTCACCTCTCCCCTTCTGTGCCAAGTCAGTCAGGCTCTTGTGCAGATGTCAGTGGGGTCGGCACACACACAAAGCTCTGCTAGATGGACACTTCCTAAATCAGTTGCTTTTTGCTCTCTTTATTCACTCTCTACACTCAAAACCTTTTTCTCTACTTCTTTTGCCTCCCAGACTCTCCAACTTCCCTGTATCCTTTTGCCTCACCTTTGCTTGGTAATTTTCTTTGTGTTTTTCTCTCTTGCTCTTGAAACATCTTTTTTCTTACCCGTTCTCCACCCTCCTCCTTTGGCTTCTTTTGCTACCAGACTGTCACCTATGCTGTTAGCCCCGACCATATCTCCAGTACCTCTACAGTTAAATCATTTATTAGACTCCTTTAATTTTTTCCATTTGCTCCTTTTGAGTTCTAGCACTGCCAGTTCCAAATCCCAGAAACACCAAGGAAGCAATTACCAAACCTTTTTGCAGGGGAGCATGATGATGTGCCAGTGTTAAGAAGGTGGCTTACTAAGAGCTGATTGGATAAGTGAAGCCTTGACAATCAAGGCTGACTCCATTTGAAGCTCAGACAGGTTTGGGCTGACTGTTCTGGGTCAACTTACCCCTAGAAACATAACAGAAAAAAGATTCACCTGAGACATCTGGTTTGTGGACAGAGCTAAGTAAAGGACCCCAAGAAGTTCCAAGGCAAGAGGAGTCAATCCCAGCAGTCAAACACCAGAGTAGCTATTTACCTCTTCAGTGTTTAAACTCTACACACAGTCAGCAGGCAACTGCGTAAGGCAACTTTCCAGCTACTTGAAGAAGCTAAGAGCAATGAGTCACAGGGGCAGCATTTATGACACTAAGAGTTTCACCTGGAAAATGAGAGAAGAAAAGGAGAGCAGCACCTGCTCAGTTGGCTGACTGATAAGGCATACCCAGGAGACAAAGACACGTGCACCCCCAGCCCCCAAGTAGTGAGTCCCGACGGAGCCTTTCAAAGTCTGATGCACAATAGTCTACATGAAAGTTGCCTGAAAGTGACCTGTTGCTCCCACATCTCATAGGAAGGTTGCCTATGGCATCACCCCCAGACTTATGGCAGGTTACACTGTGATATGACATGCTACCCAGCCAGATGCAAAGGTGTGTGGGTGGGTGGCAGAAGGTAGGGCAGGCTGAGAAGAGAATGAATATATAGGCAGCTGTGATTGAAAACTCTGAAAGTCTAAGTTCTCTGCAAACACCCGAGTTAAAAGCAGAGGCAGTCTCACAGATTGATTATGCATGCACGCCACTGAAAACACAGGCTGCTGAAGTGCCAGAGCCCTGCTGGATAATTTATGGACTGGTGTTAGTATTCACAGAGCAGTGGGCAGAGTTCAAAGGAACGAGGTGGAGAATAAAAGTTTGAGCCTTACGAAAACACTGTCACAGTCAGCACGAGCCTCAGCTCCACAAAGGGCTTCATTTGGGCTGGGTACAGGCAGAAGCCAGCAGATATTATCACAGCAGGAGCCTGCAAGTGCCATCTTGGCACAGGAGCAGAGAGTTCAGAGAGGGTGCACAACTGAAGTGTGCAAACGTGCAAATGTTGTAAGTGTCTGAGCACATGCATGCTTGCCTTTTGGGAAAATATGGAAGAGCTGTGTCCCAAACACCTAGTGACCCATCGTCTCCGACAACCCTTCCTCACAGTCCTCTTGATTCTCCCAGGCCTGCCATACACCAAACTTCCTGGATTACTTGTGTCATAGAGATAAACACCAATCAGGGAATAACTGAAGACTTTCACATGCCTTTTTCACTTAGTCTCACCAGGAGCTGAAGCCAGGACTACAGGGAAGAAATCAATCATACTAAGCCACCCAAAATGCAAGCTTTATTTAGGTGAGCTTGAGTTTTCCATCTGTATCACTGCCTGAATCTCGTAGCCATCTAGTAATCAGGAAAGATGGGAAGACAGTGAGGTCATCAATTTACTACGCCCTATGTCTGCTCACGTTTGAGATTAGACACAACACCAACAGCATTAGAATAAGTACCGTGTGGTTGATTTCAGCAGAGGTGTAAAGCAAGGACCGCACTGCCCATCTTCTCTCCCTTCTCCACAAGGCTACTATAGAATCAGATCTTACAGACAGACACACAGGTGCACACCACATACTGCCACTCTCACCATAACCACACAGAGTGGAAAAGAAGTACAAGGGAAAGCCCAGTATATAGATCAGATGAAATAAGGAGTTTAACCAGTATTCTACTACTGTGTGCATGCCCAGATACCACCTTTAAACTTCTTCCCCACAAGACTCAGCATACCCCTTTCCAACCTTACCCATTCCAGAAGAGACTTGTCTGAAGGTACAAGGAATTTTCTGATCTAGAAGCTTTTCTAAATTAAGCTCTCTGAAGATTGCAACACATAACTGAACTGAAAAGGCACACAGGAATTTGGAATCATACAGTAACCAACAAGTTGGTTGATAGATATCAAACCAAGAAGTACTCACCTCACTCACTTTTTCCTGTAGGTTACAGTCTTTCAAGACATTTTGTCTGGGTGCAACACTTGAGGCTCAATTATAGAAAGATATCTTTATTAGATGTCACAGAGCAGGACACTCTAGTGACACAAATCACTTAGAATGACAACCTTGTGTTCTACAATTGGACAGCACCACACACAAGATTCTGTGCACAACTGGGGAATACAGTGAGATAGTTGAAATAGATTAATTGTCACTAAAACTATCCTCTTCTCCATACAATTGCAGTATAAAGTTGATTTTTTCTCTATAATGTCTGGAGGACTAGAGTACAGACAGATGCCCATTTTTTTAATCATGAAAGGGTCTGGAGGAAGGGGATGAAACAAGGAACCTGTGTCTTTACTCTTGAGCAACAGCACAAAATCTCCATGAAGGGCTGGCAACACTGTTACAGTGAATATGTAACTTAATTAGATCTGTTTCTACATACGTAGCTATCATCAGGGTCTTGGTAATTAATCTACAGTTAGTCCACAGTATTGTTTCAGGAGGATTTTCAACAACAACGATATTGTAAGTCTGAGCATAAAGGTACATGGTGCACAGCACAGAATTTTGAAGGTTGGCAGCATCTGCTGACAACCATTAACTGAAAGCACCAATCCTAAGATGAAGAGTGTACTAAATGTGATTAAATAAATCGGTCTGTGGTCTATGATCTTCAACAAAAAGAATTTAAACTCCTTTTACTGAATTTGAGACCCATTTTAAAGATAAGAAATAGAGATAGCAATTTGCTTTTATCATGAAATAACTCAATGGCAGAATAAAAAAGAAAAGTTTGTGCCTCCTGCCCTTTCCATTTGATTATTTACCTCTGACAGTATAAAGAGGCAGGCATCAGGAAAAATCCAAAAAAAGAAAAGAAGAAAGAAAACAAAACAACTAACAAAAACAAAACAAAAAACACCAAATAAAGCACATGAAAACATCTGGACAGAGTCCAGCAAGAAGAGGCTATAAAACAGACAGAAAAGACTTATATGGAAATAGAAAGAAGAGGTATAACGAGTTTAACATGGAGAGAGACAAAAATTACAGAGAACAACCACCAAATCTGAAATGACATATAAATCAGTTTACAAACAGAACTATTTTCCCAGCATAGTAATGGTGACAGAAGAATCACTGGAGAGCTTTAAGAAATCATTCACTCTGCACTTACATGAGAAAATCTAGCAAAGGAGCCCAGGAGACCTGGTTGATCTTGAAGAACAAACTCCTCAAAGCACAAGAACAGTCCAATTCGATGTGTGGGAAGTAAAGCAAGCATGGAAAGAAGCAGGCGGCTGAATGGGAAACTCCTGACAGAGCTCCAACACAAAAGGAAGCAAATGGAAGGTAAAAGTGAGGGTGTGCTCCCCACAAGGAATACTGAAACTTTGCCTCGGCATGCCAGGATGAAAATTAGAAAAGACTGAAATTGCATGAAAGTTCACAAAATATGAAAGGCAGCAAGAAGTGCTTCCAAATGCACACTTGGTAGCAAGAGGATGACCAAGGAAAGTGTGGTCCCAAAGCTGAATGGGACAAGGGACTACTGGTAAAAGGTCCTTAATACCTTTTTTCTCTTGGTCTTCACTGGCAAGGACTGTTCCCAGCCTTCCGGTTGCACATGCACAGTGAGGGATCTAGGAGACTGAAAAACTACCCACAGCAGAGGAAGACTGAGTTATGGACTTGGCATACCCAAGTGCCTCATATGAGACAAGACATCTCAACAGCAGGGAGATGTAACAATGGCTGATGTCACTGTGAGGTCACTCTAGGTCACACTGATAAGGTCACAGTGATTGGAGGAGGCTCCTGATGACTGGCAACGGGTACATGTTGCATCCGTCTTCAAAAAGGGCAAGAAGGAAGATTCAGGGGAATATAAACTGGTCAGCCTAACATCAGTCCCAAGGAAGGTTATGCAGCAAATCCTCCTAGAACCCATTTCCAGGCACGCAAATGACTGAACAGCCAGCGTGGATTTACCAGGGGAAAAAAATCAGCCAGGTTGGCTTCTGTGATGAGATGACAGGCCCAATGAAGAAAAGGAGAGTATAGCTTTTGAAAGCCTCTCCAATAGTATAATTATAAACAACAGTAACTAGCTGTGTCAGGTGGAGTTCAGACTGGGCATTAGCAAAAGGTTCTTCCCTGAGAAGGGGGATGGCCACTGCAACAGGCTCCCCAGGGAAGCACTCAGGCCACCAAGCCTGTCAGAGTTCAAGGAGCATTTGGATGATGTTCTTAGTCATATGGTTTAGTTTTAGGTAGTCCTGTGAGGAGCAGGGAGTTGGACACGATGATCCTTATAACATGTCTGATGCTGGCATACTGTGTGTCGATAACAAACCACACAGTAAAAGAGAAAGAACAACACAGCATCACTCAAAGCTACTTGATGCAATTCAAATTCAGAAAGAAGAACACCCTAAAATTACCTGATGCCTACCCTACATTTTGTGGCCCTCTCAAGGTAACAACCAAAACAAGACACATGTGTGAATGCAGCCACTGGCATAGGCAGAGCTCCTAAGGCCAGGCATGCTCAAGTTCCCCAGCAGTGTGGTACAGCCACACATCTGGAACAACAGCTCACTGTGCAGCTGAGTCAAAGCCCTCCACACTTTCAGACACTCTTGTGCTCACCAATATACAGCACCAAGGCCATGATCTATATGCACGAAACCGTTGCCTATGATGACATTAGACAGGTTTTGCATCACTTTGATAGGATAGCACTTCGGCAGACAAACCTCTTGTATTATGCCACTTACTTTGGGTACTCATCCTGCTGAGATCCATCAGTCTTTTCTCAGCTTCCTTTTAAACACATAGCATCAAAATCCTGTGCTTGCTGTGTCATTCTCTTTCCATAATGAACAGCAACAGTTTCACTCAAAATCTGCACTGGACACTTCACTGATGAACCAGTATGTCTCCCTACCTACATCAGATAAATGATGGGAAGTTTGGGGACAGAAAAACTTCATCAAGTGAGAATTAAGCTCTTTAAATAAAACAGATGGAAGATGTACAGACAAAAACACCGAAGCAAAGGCCACAGCTTGAATTATTGTTGTAATCCTTTGCCACATGCCTACAGAAAGCTTGACAACAACTAAGCTGTCAACATGCTATCATACCACCCATCCTGCTGACCAATCTTTGTTTTTCTGTACTCCCTCAGTTATCTGTGTCCATCTGTTGTCTCCTGTCTCATCCTCAGCTTGCTAGCTGTTTGGGGCAGGGAACATTTTTTTACCCTGCGTTTGAACCAGAATTGTGTAGGTGCTACCACAATAGGCAGGGATAATAACAATAATTTGGTTATATATTACTATCTCCTTGGGTTGGAATGTTCCCTCCTGACTTCACAGCAATGTTCATAAATAATTATTACTTGGTGCAATATGGGGCCTCATAAACAAATAATTCCATGCCAACCTACCTTCAACCATTTCACCAGTCATCCCTTGAGGCCTGAATCTGCTGAGCTCTCTGTACACTCCAAATGGTGAATGTGTGTGAACGCCGCTCCAGAAGATGATACTGGCCTTGTAGGACTAACACCCTGTATATAACCCTTAGATTTGACTTGGACAGAACAAGCTTCCTACACACAAACTGCTGCCTCCTACTTTTGTGTGTCAACCCTGACTCACTTCTAGTGCCAAGAAGTAGAGGATAATATCTTCATCCTCCACTTGTTCTGAAGAACGGCAAGAGCCTACAGTTAAAAGTTTATGTAATAAGGCAGTAAATGGTTATATTACGAATTGTGCATGCATATAAAGGCCAAGTCCAACAAGCATATATTGTTGGATGTTCTGTTAAAGGAAAAGGAAGAAAATTCCTTCTATAAGGTTTGTTAGGGGAACTGGCTCTCTGTACTAGAGATGCCCAGGAATTCACTCCTAGGCCCGACTAGTTTCAGATGGGCTGTTCACATAAACCTAAAATTCAAGAAAAGATGAAAGTAACACACCACATAGTATGTCTTGGATTACTTTCCAGGAGCCACTGAATGGTTCTGCTGAACCCTCGGGGGAGAAGAGCCCCATTCCCCAAGTAACATCCTCCTGTGCCAAGAGCTTCTTTCACAAGTACTGAAACATATGTCTTCACTGTATCAGGCATTAGGCTCCCTCTTCTCAAATCCACTGGGTGCTAATGCACCTCCTTGAAATGCCTAATCCATACTACCCTACTCTAGGCAACTGGAAAAAAAGATGTGGCAGAGAGGAAAAGCCTTTGCCCTTGTCCATTATATTTGATAGAAGAGAAACAAAAAATCATTTTGCAGCAACTGTGACACACCACACGAAGCTATGGTGCTTAACAGGTGAAAGCTTTTTCATCTTCTTTCTTCTTTTTTATCTCCAAATCTTTTCTCTAAATCTTCCCAGTGTCAACTAACCAGTAACTGGGATAAGAGTTGAATAACTTCCATTTCCTGGTTATGAGGATGCAGAAAGCTGGGCCAACCCTCTGCTTGTTTGTTATCTGCAGAAATAGAAAGGCTTACAGCACTGGAGACTAATGTGACACTGCCAAATACACAAGCTCCCTCAGGCCTTTATGGGACATGCACTGTAAAACTGGATCATGCCAGAGGCACAGAGGGTGCTGCAGAGGCATTTGCAGAGGGATTGTTTTGCCCTGGCCCTGCCTCCTCACGCTCCCACCACAACAGCCAGTGAGGGAAGAATTCTGCCTTTCAGGGAGTGCAAGAGGTGTTGGGACAGCTCACTCCCCTTCCAAACCAGTCAAAATTCTAATAAAACAACCTGGGTAATATTTGGTGTGTGTCTGTCCCATCTCCTCCTAAAACTTCCTGTGATGAGGACACTACAACCTCTCTCACGAAGCTGTTTTCATGCTTAACTGTCCACATGCTCATAAAGCTTTTCTTAGCACCTATCTCCACATCTTCCTTGCTACAAATTAAGCTGATTACTTCTTGTCACATCCCCAATGGACACAGAGAACAATTAATCACTGTCTTCTTAAAACAAGCTTTTAAATATTGGAAAACTTTTCATGTCCCTCATCAATCTTATCTCTAGATTAAACCAGCGTGGCTCTTGGAGCTTCTCCTCGCAGGTGGTGCTCACCACTCTGGCTGCCCTGTCCTCATCCTCTTCCACTGTTTCTGGTTTTGCTGCTCACACTGGACACAGTGCTCTGCTTTGGCTTCAGCAGCGGCTGCTAGAGTAGAAAAACTACTGCCTGTGTGCTACACGTGACATTCCTGTTAAATATAACCTAAAATGAGATTTGCTTTTTTGCAACGTCACCACAGTGTTGACTCACATTCAGTCTCTGACTCACTGTAGTGCCTCCCAGATTCTTTTCTGCAGTTCTGTTGCCTGACTTGTTATCCCCCATTTTACGTGTAGACATTTGATTTCACCTTCCGAAGTACAGTACTTTTTGTTTGTCTTTAATAAAGTTCTTCTCCTCAAATTCAGACCATTTTCAACTTTATTGGGCATATGACCTATGCTGTGTCGAAAAATCAGATCAACTTCCTGCCTCATGTTACAGATTGGCAACAAAGACAGCATGGAAGGAAGAACTGCTGTGTTCAGGCAAACTTCTTAAAAGAATTACTGTCTTACTAAAGGCCTATCAATTTCTTACTGCCCTTTCACTCTGCATTTCTACCTGATAGACTGTGGTCTTAGTAGACATCCAGTAGCTCACTCTAGCCCCATAAAATACATTTATTCAATGAAATTACAATCTGCTGTCAAAAAAACTACTACAGCATCCCAGACACCATATCACTCTATGACCCTACCTGGTACCAAACAGAGCTGCGAGCAACTCATCTCATCAGTCACTCACTGCTAGGCCACTCTCTATAATCTTCGAGAGGTCCTGGAGAACAGGATTGGTGTCTGAGGACTGGAGGAAGGCCAGTGTCATCCCAATCTTCAAAACAGGCAAGGAGGAGGACCCCAGTAACCACAGGCCGGTCAGCCTCACCTCCATACCTGGAAAGGTGATGGAACTGCTTGTTCTTGCCACCATCTCAAAGCATGTGGAGGAAAGGAGGCTCATCACAAGTATTCAGCATGGATTCAACAAAGGGAAGTCATGCTTGACTAATCTGATAGCCTTTTATGATGGCACAACTCGATGGATAGATGAGGGGAGGGCAGTGGATGTGCTATATCTCAACTTCAGCAGGGCTTTTGATACTGTCTCCCATAATATCCTCGCAGCCAAGCTTAAGAAGTGAGGCTTGGATAGTTGTGTGGTGAGATGGATTGCAAACTGGTTGAAGGACAGAGCCCAGAGAGTTGTGGTCAGTGAAGCAGAGTCTAGTTGGAGGCCTGTGGGTAGTGGTGTTGCCCAGGGGTCAGTCCTGGGTCCAGTGCTGTTCAATATATTCATCAATGACCTGGACAAAGGGATAGAGTATACCCTCAGCAAGTTTGCTTATGATACAAAACTGGAAGGAGTGGCTGACATGCCAGCAAGCTGTGCTGCCATCCAGCATGACCTGGACAGGCTGGAGAGCTGGGCAGGGAGAAATCGAATGAAGTTTGATAAGGGCAAGTGTAAAGTGCTGCATCTGGGGAAGAACAACCCCATAGATCAGTACAGGTTGGGGGCTGATCTGTTGGAGAGCAGCTCTGGGGAAAAAGATTTAGGAGTCATGGTGGACAAGAGGATGACCATGAGCCAACAATGCGCCCTCGTGGCCAAGAAGGCCGATGGCATCCTGGGATGCATTAAGAAGAGTGTGGCCAGTAAGTTGAGGGAGGTTCTCCTCCCCCTCTACTCTGTGTTGGTGAGGCCCCACCTGGGGTACTGTATCCAGTTTTGGGCACCCCAGTTCAAGAAAGACAGGGAGCTACTGGAGAGAGTCCAGTGCAGAGCCACTAGGATGATTAAGGGAATGGAACATCTCCCTTATGAGAAGAGGCTGAGAGAGCTGGGTCTTTATAGCCTGGAGAAAAGGAGACTGAGGGCTGACCTTATTAATATCTATAAATATGTTAAGGGCAAGTGTTGGGAAGATGGAGCCAGGCTCTTCTCAGTGACATTCAGTGATAGTACAAGGGGTAAAAGGTACAATCTGGAGCATAGGAGGTTTTGGGTAAACATAAGGAAACACTTTTTCATGGTGAGGGTCACAGAGCACTGGAACAGGCTGCCCAGAGAGGTTTTAGAGTCTCCTTCTCTGGAGACATTCAAAACCCACCTGGACACGTTCCTATCTGACCTGGTCTAGGTGATCCTGCTCTAGCAGGGGGGTTAGATTAGATGATCTTTTGAGGTTCCTTCCAAACCCTAACATTCTGTTCTGTGAGTGAGTGTTTCGGAGGTATAGGTGAACAGCGGTTTGTAACACATGATGTGTGTGATCACTGGTTTGCACAACCCACCTGAGCTTAGGAACCTGCAAGAGAAGATGTAACAATTGTGGTATAACAGGTGTACATGCACCAGGTTTGATTAACACAAATACATTCTGGTCTCCAAGCTGGTGAAATATGGGCTTGATGGATGGAAAATTCAGTGGGTAAAGAACTGGCTTGATGGCCGCTCCCAAAGAGTGGTTGTCAATGGGTCGATATCCAAGTGGAGACCAGTGACAAGTGGAGTCCCTCAAGGATCAGTACTGGGACCAGTCTTGTTTAACATCTTCATC
>WUAM01000320.1:6388731-6399788 GCA_024336885.1 Actenoides hombroni | reverse complement strand
AAGCTGGAGCATAGGAGGTTTCAGGTAAACATAAGGAAAAACTTTTTCATGGTGAGGGTCACAGAGCACTGGAACAGGCTGCCCAAAGAGGCTGTAGATTCTCCTTCTCTGGAGACATTCAAAACCCACCTGGATGTGTTCCTGCGTGACTGGATCTAGGTGATCCTGTTCTAGCAGGGGTGTTGGACTAGATGATCTTTTGAGGTCCCTTCCAAACCCTAATGTTCTGTGATTCTGTGATAGGTCATATCAACCACCAAGGAAGACAAGGGCACATTTAAAAAACTAATTATATTGAGCTAAATCCTTAAGACTTGGCTCAAAAAAATCACGCCTTTTGGTGCACTGCTGTTTCATCAACTATATATTGAAGGTGTATCAATGACATATATGAAATCACATCAAGGATCAATTTGCCTCTATCTTATTTTCCCATAAAGCCCTTAACATTTGATTCCCAGATATGTAGCAGGTATTTTAAATGCATACACCTGAAATTATTTTAGATCTTATCCACTTTCAAAGTGCTGTATGAGCTGAGGAGACGAGCCAGCAGATTTTGATTCCAGGACTTCATTGCAGTATCAGGCATAGAAAGTCCTCTGAGAAAGTTGACCTTAGTCCCATCACGGGATTCTGCATTCCCCATCTCTGTCCCCAAAAAAAAGTCAAAACAGTCAATAACTGAAAACTTATTTTCTTCATGATGTACAAAAATATTGCAATGCGTAACTAGCTATAATCACAGAACAATTAATGATTCTCTCTCCCACAATTTAAGAAGAATGTTAAGGTACTTGAATGCCTCCAGAGGAGGGCAACAAAGCTGATGAAAGGGCTGGAAGGCCATTCACAGAATCGTAGAATGGTTTTGGTTGGAAGGGACATTTAAAGGCCATCTGGTCCACCCCACCTCCAGTGAGCAGGGACACCTTTTAACTAGACCTTGAACATTTCCAGGGATGGGGCATCTACCACCTCTCTAAGCAACCTTCACCGGTGTTTCACCACCCTCACTGTAGCACAGTTTTTCCTTATATCTAGTCTAAATCTTCCCTCTTTTAGTTTAAAACCATTACCCCTTATCCTGTCAGAACAGGCCCTGCTGAAAGTGGCTAAGGACTTTGGGGTTGCCTAGTTTGGAGAAAAGGAGGCTGAGAGCTGACCTCATTGCTCTCTACAGCTTCTTGTGCAGGGGAACTGGAGAGGGAGGTGCTGATCTCTTCTCCCTGGTATCAAGTGACAGGATGCATAGGAGTGGTTCAAGGATATACCAGGGGAGGTTCAGAACAGATATCAGAAAACACTTCTTTGTGGAGAGGGTGATCAAACACTGGAACAGGCTTCCTAAAGGGGTAGTCGATGGCCCGTGCCTGTCAGAAGCAGTTGCACAATGCCCTTAAATATCCTTTAACTTTTGGTCTGTCCTCAAGCGGTCAGGCAGTTGGACTAGATAATCACTGTAGGTCCCTTCCAACTAGAACTATTCCATTCTCAGATACACAAAGCCTTTCCTTCAAGGAACACCTAATGCTTTACAAATTGTAACTTTGAATTTTCAGTGGATGGAGGAAGTGATAAGTGGTATGAAAAACTGGTTTGACACATTCTGGGAAAGAATGGGGAAACCAGTTTGACACATTCTGGGAAAGAACTTCAGAGTTCTGCTTCTTAAGTTAATACTTAAGGACCATCCTGCCTGCTCTGCTGACACTCCATACCACTGTAGTGATGTTCACAGGTCATGCATCAGTACATGCTGAGGGCCACCTGGCTGAAAAGCAGCTTTGCATAATAGGACCTGGGAGTCCTGGTGTACATGCTGAACATCAGCCAGCAATGTGCCCTCACACAAAAGAAAGCTACTGGTATCCTGGGCTGCATTAGGAGTGTTGCCAGCAGGTTGAGGAAGAGGATCCTTCCCACTCAGCACTGGTGAGGCCAAAACCTGGAGTACTGTGTGCTGTTCTAGGACCCCCAGTACAAGGCAGAGATAGACATAACATGGTAAGTCCATAAAGGTCCTCAATAAGGATTAAGAGCAACTCTCATACAAGGAAAGGTTGGCAGAGCTGGGACTCTAGACTGGAGAAGAAAAGACTTGGGGGGAATTTCATCAATATATACAAATACCTGAAGGGAGGGTGTAAAGATGACAGAGCCAGGCTCTGCTCAGTGGTGCCCAGTGACAGGACCAGAGGCAACGAGCAGAAAATTGAAACAGAAGGTCCTGTGTGAACATCAGGAAACACTTTTTCATTGCGAGGTTGACCAAGCCCTGGCACAGGTTACCCAGAGAAGCTGTAAAGTCTTCCTTCTTGAAGATATTCAAAAGCCATGTGGACATGGTCATCTTTTCTGGGTGGCCCTGCTTGAGCAGCAAGGTGGATCAGATGACCTCCAGAGGGCCTTTCCAACCTCAGCTGTTCTGTGGGTTTCACCAGCCAACAACAGGTCAAAAATCTTCCTGGAAATTAGTTGCTTCATTGCTTAATCTGTCCCTTTCAAATACGTCCTGATGCTACAGCAGTTCCTTCCGTAGTCTGATAGTGCCAATGGTGCAGAAAGAAATTTAGCTGCCAGGATTGGTTGCTTCTCAGGACAATGCTGCCATTCCACTTATTGCACAAACTGACTGAGATCTTTGCAAGATTCAGACATACACAATTCTCAGAAAGGTCAGGCAGGTTATTCCCTCCTTTCTATTATTTCCCAGAACTAGTGAAGACAGAAAGCACAGTGGTCAAAATAATTCAAATCAATCTTTTTAATGCCGTAAGAATATATTGCTCACATCAGCAGAGAGGTTTATTCCAGATAACATCTCAAACTAAAGCAAGGACTCTTATCTTCCCTATGCATCTCTAACACCTGGAAGCACAAAAGGAGGACAGCGTAGTTCCCCCCAGCTCTTCCAGTCTCATGAACAGAAGAGTTCAACCAAGCAAGGGAGGGAGGTATCACAATCTTGTCTCACCTTCCAGTGCTCTGACGACCAGAAGAGAAAATGTTAAATGTGCATATCACAATCTTATACATGTGTTCAGCAACTGACTTATCCACATGCAGTAAATGAAGGTCAGTTGAGATACTAGGTGTCTGCAAGTAACGAGAGCAAGTGCATCATTATGACCAGTGCCTTAACTTGCACAACAGCTTATTTAATTTATAGATACAACAGTAGCTACAAGTTGGGTTTTTTTAAAAAAAAGGTCAGGAGAGCACCAAACTTATCAGAAAGCTTCCTGAAGGCTATCATGTCTTGAAACATCTCATTTCCGTTTTGCTTTTTAATAAAAATTATTTCATTTCTTATATTTTGTAAGAAAATAACAGTTGTCTATGTGGTAATTCTTTAGTACGCATCAATTGAAACACATCTGTGCAGTTAGAGCAGGAAGAAGATTCCCCCTTGAGTGAAGGACTCTAAACTTAAGGCAAACAGGGTTTTATCCAGCCCCTTCCTGCTTCCCTCCATTGCTGGTCATGAAGACACCTGACAGAAGGTCCTTTCACACATGCCTCACCAGATCCCATTCCTACACACTCCATTTAGTTTCTGCAGTTCAAGCAGATTCCTTTTTTTCCCCTGAAATCAATGTTTAATTAACACATTATGGGGGGGGCGGAGGGGAAGGTCTGCAATAGCAGACTGAAATGAAGCCAGCACCTCCTTGCTCTGCAGATGCAGCCAGTCCCATCAGACAGCTACCCCGCTGGAAAGTTCTTCCCCTCCTCATCCTCCTTCAGCTGCCAGAAAATATCATCCTTTTACTTATTTACCTTTCTTTCTGTCCCCTTGGGACTCTTCCCTTCTTTATAAGTGGTTCGCAACAGCAGGAAAGACAGAAAGTAGAGGGAGAAGGGGAGCAACTGCTCTCTGGGTAACCTCACAGTATGACTGATGCCTCACCTTTAATCCTGCCATTCCCATGGGAGCAGCACACTCATTCCCCTGACAACAACCCCCATCAACATGGCAATAGGATCAGCAGGGCAGCAGAAACAGGATGGTATGCTCACAAACAGATTCTGGGACTACGTGCAGCTATATGTACCCAAAGCCAGTGAAGAAGCTACTGGCAGCTTCAAAAGGTTTACATCATACCTCCCTCCATCCTCATCAATTATTATTCTATCTCATTCCTTGGCTTTCATCCGGCTGCTCGGAAGTACTTGGATGCAGGGATGCTGCAGCACTGTCAAGGGCATTATGAGGCAGGCCTAGGCCTTGGGTGCCCTCCCTGCTAAACACACAGGCACTCTTCCTAAAGTGCTGGTGCAGCAGGCGAGACACAATGGAGTCCACAAACTCCTGGGCTGAGCTGCCCTAGTTATGAAGAGAGATATCAGGATCTTTCAAAGAGTCTACTATCCCACTACTGGCATTCCCAGGATCCAAAGCTACTAGAGTTAATTAGTTGCCATGATGTGATGGATGACAAGTAGCAGAGCCAGGAATGACACAAGCAGATTGTGTTCGAAATCAGCTGACCCTCACATCAAGGGCAAAGGAAAGGAATTTGGAAAGGACAGGAGCTGAGCACACCACTGAGAGACGACAGGTATGCTGACAGAGCCCCTCGCCCCTGACATCCCCTTCCCAACAACCTGGTTCACTCTTGCTGCCAGTAGACAAGAGACAGGCAGGGGAGCATGCTTGGGAGAAAATTCAGGCACAGGGCAGTGAGAAACAAGGGGAAAGCTCTAACAGACATAGGGAAGCAAGACAGGCAAAGGGCTAACGTGCTCTGTAGCAACAGGCCACGCTTTAGAGTTGAACTGCTGATGGCTGTGCACACACCTCCATCGCCTTCTGCAAAGCCATATCGCAACAACTCCAGCGGTCCAGAGTCCTGAGAGGCTGCAGGCTTTAGCCCAGACAGAGGACTCTGCCAAGCTGGCTACGTGGTGTATAGTTCCAACAGCTGTCCCCAGTGGTCAGAGACCACCTTTTGCTGTGAATAGCAACACAAGAAATCATATCCCCACCTTTCCTTAAGGAAGAATGCAGGATCTTCCACCACCACAGGCACATTTCCACTATGAGTCTTATCACTCAACTTTTCCAGTATGCCACTACAGACACACCACACTTGATTCCTACTAGACCTCAGTAAAACCATACCGGGACTAGCGCAACCCTAAGGCGTGACTTTTCCATGTAAAAAAAAAAATAAAAAAAATTAAAAGGGCACAAATGCAGAGCACTAAAAATGCCATCCCCTCCCCACAACAAGGAGAAAGGCAGAAAAAAATTCTCCCATGCTGTCTTTCTACAAAAATGTCTTGTTCTGGCTGTTTGGATTGCCAGCGAGAAGTCAAAACCACCACATTTGATTTTCAGAGCCCTTTACACACGTGAATTCCCTTTGTCTATGCCCCAGTGAGGAGAAAAGAAAAAGAAAATGACCTGACTCAAGAATATTTAGTGTGCTGGTTTCAAGATGTTAACAATCCCTCTAGCATCTTAGTTTCTGAAATGCAAAATATCTTCCTCACCACTTGCTGTATGAATTAAGAGCCAACTCTGCTAGATTGACAGACTCTGCTATTAACTAGAAGAGGAGGATGAGGGGGAGAAGAGAGCTGATAAAAATTTCCAAAGCTTAACCAAAATTTGGGTAATTTCTGTCTCCAGCTGCATTGGCAACAGTCCCGAAATAAAGCCTGTCTCTTCTTCATGCTGGTGGAGGCAGGGGCAGATAAAGTAGATGTATTTTGTTTTTAAATTAAACACCATATCTCTTGAACGATCATCAGAGGCCATCTCTTATCATGGCTTTTGGTCATCACAAAGCTTCTGGCTCCTTCAGTTTGTTCTTGACCAGATCACTGTGTGGCCTTATCCTTCATGCAACTTACCACAGTTCAGACAGTATCTAGGCATCCACCTGGACATGCCCAGAGCACATAGCTAAGGAGATGGCAAAAGAAAACAGATCAAGGGGAGAAAATACACTCCACTTCTCAAGACAGGTAAACACAAGAGCCCTGGAGGAGGCTGCGGAAAACAAAAGCAAGAAGTTCAGTGGATCCACCAAAACACTAGTGCTGCTGCAACAAAGGATTAAATTCTCTCTTCCCAGGAATATGCCAGACAAGAGCCAGAAGATCTTAGGCAGTTTGAAGATATCCTCTAGGCTAAGGGTTTAAATCCAATCCTAACACAAAAAGAACAGGAGTTGCCTGCACCTCATGGCTTGGTAAGTTGCTTGAAAAGGGAGGAATGCAAGGGAGGGAGGAGGCATACTTCCATTGCTCACAAGGACTTTGGTCTTAAAAATCCACCATCATTGCTACCACAAATTACCCCTGGCACCACCTCTTACCCTTCAAATGCTCTGCAGGAACCAAGTTTCCCTCTCACTTAAAGGGTACAAATCATTCAGGGTCAGGAATAAGTTCCAGTGCTACGTGAAGTTCACTCTGCTCTGCTGGCTGTGCAAACTCAAGGAAGGGCAAAGGCCCACAGTCAGAAACTGCAACTCACATTGCAATCATTGAAGTTTACTTACAATAATGCTTTTTTCTAACCTTTCCTATTCCTACTACCAAATAATTCATAAACAGAAGCTCACTATGCCACAAGATCACACTAGTATCTAATCACTGGGGAAATGGAGGAATAGTAAAATCAGGGCTCACCTTCACTCTGTAGGGTACGAGAGAGGTGGTCTCCAGGGGGAAACAGGCACATGGGCCTGCAGCACCCTCTGCCTGTTGCTCAGTTGGCCACTGCATCATCTTCACTGGCCTACAAGTACAGCAGCTGCAGCACAACCGCCAATTCGGAAGTGACTGGGGTAAAGGGAAGGCCAAGGAGAGATCAAAAAGTAACTACTGGTAAAGCTGGGCAGCTGAGTCAAGATTGAGTCTGGTCAGCACAAAGCAGGGGAGCGAGTGAAATTGGTATCTCTCTGGGCATCCCCTGCACCAACAGTGTGGGACACTGGACACGCTCCCGTCCCATCTTCCTGTATGTAGTTTACCATTGTACCTCAAGGTCAGAGAGAAAGGAGCAAAGCAAAAGGCAAACAATAGCCCTGGACAGATCTATTATTCAGCTTCTGCTATTGCTCTGTGAAGTGGAAAGATCCAGAAACATGGAGACCTCTGAGCAGGCGCAGCCGCACGCAGGAGATGAGAAGCAGTGGCTGTTGGAAGTGCAGGATACCCTTCCTCCCCCAGATCCCCTCTGCCTGGGTGCGAGCAGCACACAACCAAGCAAGGAGGTCCTTCACACCCAGAGAAGGAGAGTGCTGAGCAGGTCTGCGAGGCTTGAAGAGAGTCCTGGCCTGCTTGAAACCCAGGAAAAGCCTCTCTCTCACTGCCTCGCTTCCCCACCCCTGCACGCCAGCCACACACTGAGGTTTTCCAGGCCCTTCCCTGTGTTCTAGCTGGGGAAAGGAAGGGAGAGAGGGATGGATGAAGAGAGTCTTGTCGTCTTTTGCTCCCCCTCCCAGCCTTTTCCCTGCTCTACTTGGACCTGAAAAGCCGTGGCTCTCCTGCACTCCCTATACCAGAAACACAAGGAGCTTTTCCCCCGCCTCCCTCGACTCTCCAGCCTCCGGCAGGGACTGCATGGAAATGGCGATGTTCCTCTATCGTCTGGATCAACGGCACGAATAAGCTCAAAAGAGGGCAAGGGAGGATGGCACAGGAGGACGAGGCGGGAAGGCTTTGTTTGGTCCTGGCTTCAGTACAGCCCACCCCCTCTCTCCATCGCAATGCCCTCCAGCTCGGACACGCAAGGAGGCGTTGGGAAGGGAGGGGGCCTGGGGTGCTTATGAATTTTGTTTCCCCCATCAAGTGGATGGCTCACTCCCACGAGCATGCCTGGCTCTGCCAGAGCTCCCTAGAGTATCCTTTATTCCAGTGTGTCGCAAGCATGTATTTCACGGATGGTTACACTGAATCATTATCACCAGACGTTCATTTGACCAAAATAATGTTATTAGCATCGTCAGGTCCATTTCCCCCCGTCCAATTCCTCCTTCCCCAGTACACAAAAGCTCCCTCCAACCCCAGAGACCCTGCCATCCACAGAGGGCACACCCCTCCCTGACACAAAATTTCATGACGTGTGACACAGTGTCCGGGAAAAGAGAGCAGCAAGATGGGCTGGCGAAATGGGTGGACGTGCCTTTGGCATTTACCGCGCTCCCTACCCTCTGCCAATGTTTATCAGCCGCACGCACACACACACAAAGACACACATGCAAAAACTGGAATTAAATCACGGCCCATCCTACGTACATAACTACGGGTGTATGATTGTGTGCACGTGTGTCCAAGCTGCGGTCACAGTCCTATCAGGAACCCAGATCTCTGTGGCTTGAAGCAAAGGTCATCATGCCACTGTTGTGATGCACTAAAAAAAAGCCGCAGAGCCATCGGGATGTAACACAGAATTTTCTCGTCAAGGGACGAGAAACCTTCAGGGGGGTGGGGGCTGGGAGGAGGAAAGCGGGTGTGCGGATAGGGGGGATGGGGGGAAATGGCAGAAAATAGGGAATAAAACGAAGAACAGAAAGCTCCACTTCGCTAATCCAAGATAGACAATCCATCCCTTCCCCCTTCTCTACGCCCTCCCTCCCCCCAAAATGTTGGTGCAGATGGATTTCTGTATCTTGGTTTTGCAGCAGTGGGTCTAATGACTCCCGTACCAAGCCCCCTCGCTATGATAACCCCTCCCACTATATTTTTTTTTTTAGACCGGGCTGAAGAATAATGTGTTTTTAGAGATAATGGGTTTTATAAAAAGAAAAGAAAAAGGGACGTAGCGCAGACATTATGCGAATAAGCTGCTCCCCGCATCACCCCCATCTTCCCCCAACCGCACATCCCGATTTCACCCCCTCCCATCATTCTCCAGCCTTCCCCCATCAGCTCCCCCAAGGAAAGGAAAAAACCCACAACACGATCTGGGTAGCCTATCTCAAAATCCCATGCACTAATCCGCTTGAATTTGTTCTTCCCCTTATATAAGCAGCAGCACGTCAACATGTTCAGTGGAAACGCAGCGTAAAATGAGGCCAGTCTACAGCCATGGAACAGGGGTGATATCGGCAGATATCGCCTCTATCGAGAAGCCATCACCACCAGGATGATCAAATCAAATATTGGGCTTTCAGCCGTTCCCTTCTTTTATATAGTTATTTTTCAATGCTTAATCTAATTTTATTTCATTTCATTTTGATTTCGCTGTACTTAATTTTTTAAAGGACAAAAGTAAAATAAATAATTAAAAGCCTAGAGACATACCCCACTGGAAGGTGCCCGAATGCTCCAGAAAGAGAATCCTCACCTCCTAACTTCTTTTTTTTTTTTTTTTTTAATAAATACAGTCCTGTTGCTCCCTTTACCCCCAAACTTCCCACGTCCCCAGCTGCACCTCCCTACTCCCAAAACCCAGATACTTTGTTAGATAGAGATGAATGTTTAAGAACTGACAAAGACCAAAAAGAAACCGATAGAGAAATGGAAAATTACATCTACACAACAATCTAGTTCATTCAGCTGATAAAGTGCGTACAGTCCCAAAACCAATAATCTCTGCAACCTCCTCCCCCCCAAAATACAACTAACCCTTCGATAAACTTGCCCAACTAAACACCAAAGACCATTTTAACTTAAACCAGTGACAGACGTAACAGCCTTCTGGTTCACGTTACAATTAATAACTGACTGTATCATCACGGCAAACAAAACCTTTTGTGATAAATTTTTCCTCCACTTACTCAACATCTCTTTTAGACTCTTCATCGGTCTGGTTAAAAGTTCACCCCCTCAAAAAACAGCCCCTCAAAATATGTAATAAGCAGGTATTGGTGAGCGGTCATTTCAATATTCACCGTTTTAGGAGGTCTGTGTGCTTATCACGGAACAATTGCGTGCAGTAAAAAATATAGGAGGAACAATTAATATTTAGAAAAACAAAAATAATTTCTTAGAACTATTTACAACAAAACGTTGAACAGTTTGACCAGGGAAAGGTGGAAAAAGAGCTTGGAAAAGCGAAAGGCTGAAAGTGTCCTTTTTACAAACAATTTGATGGTTTTAGTCTGAGTTCTGCCTCCCTGATCCTTTGGATTTTCTGCTGCTGATCTCATGCCTAATCTTTTTATTGTTTTCTTTGGTGGGGCTGGAGGGGGGGGGGGGAATCAGGAAAAAAAAAAATTGAAATATTTCAATTTCAACAAAATACATCCTCAAAGAACACTGGTTAAATATGTTACTTCCTAGCTACAAAAGACTGCAATTAAAATAAATTTAGAGTAAGCAAAAGACAAGTCACCTGCAAAGCACCAGAGTCAGTGCCCTTAGGTAGGAGAATTACATCACTCCCTGACTGAATGATGTTTGCTTTTAAATTATAAAGCAGGTGGATTTTTATCTTTTTTTTAACCAAAAAAAAAAAAAAAAGAAAAAAAAAACAAAAAAGAGCAAAACACCCAAGCCAACCACGGCGGCTATATCACATACATCTTGCACGAAGAAAGCATTGAACCAACCTTTAAGGTCACTGACTGCCTGAAAACCCACAGCAGTCGCTCATGGTGGAAGTTTTCAGGCAAGACGGCTACTAAATCATTAATACAAACAAATGGAAGGCGGGGAGTAAAGGCGCTACTGTAATAGATCCAAAGACTTGGAAGAGGAAAAAAATATTAAAGAAAAAAAAACTTTCATCTTCAGCCTCTCTTCGTTCCTCATTAATATTTTTTACAAGAAATCCTTAAGCTTTAGTCAAACAGCAGGCTCTCTCTAAGCGTCTCCCTGCTATAACTCAGCGTAGCGTCTTCTGTTTCGCGAGGCCCCCCCATTTTCCACTCCGAAAAGCCCCGCCGCGGGAGCTGCGATTTCCTAAAAAGTCAGGCAAAAGAAGCGGGGGCCGGAGCGTCCCGGGGGGTCGGTGCGCGCCCACTCCGCCCGGGCGGGCAGCGCCCAGCTCCGCCGGGGCAGCGGAGAACAGGGTGAGGGATAAAACGATCCGAAATAGTTGTCGTGAGGCGGGTCAGAAGAAACCCACCCGCGGAGCTCAGGAGCGGCGG
>WUAM01000320.1:6374400-6388382 GCA_024336885.1 Actenoides hombroni | reverse complement strand
ATTACTTCAAAGGAAAAAAATATGCAAATGTGTATATATACATTATTTAAGCAAACATTTTTCTCTTTCTTCAAACACTCGGCAGCGGGCACAGCCCCGGGCAGCGGCGGCGGCCGCGCTCCGACGGGTTTCTACTCCCGCGCTCGCGGCGGGGCCGCCGCCTCCGCCCGGGAAGGAGCCTGGCGGCTTTTCTTCTGCCCGGGCCCCGGCAGTTTCTCGTTCCTCGAGCGTTGCCTCAGCGGGCCGGCACGGCGAGGGGGTATTTCTGCCCCGCTGGTCTCGGGAAGGGGAGGGGGGAGATACAACTTATTTTCACCTTCTAGAGTTTGCCAGCATTACCCAAGCAAGTAAGGACCTGCCATCGCAGCAGGAGGTAACGCCTTCCTCGGATCATCACCTCTGCCATTCCCCCAAAAGCCTTCAAGTTCACAAAGATTTTTTCCTTCTAGCTCTGGGTTTGACCCAAACCTACTGGGCATTTCAAGTCCACTTACACACTGCCCATTTCACTCAAACCCGCTACTAAGGTTTCTTGTTACCTTGCACAAATCTCTCCCAACTTTTTATCCACCGATTTCCTCACTTATAAAAGTACAGACAATGACACTGAGGGAGACCATCGACTGTGCTGGGGTCAGCATTTCATTCAGTATATCCTAAATACCGTTACTTATTTTATCACCCTTAGCGCTTAGCATAGTAAACATCATAATTCAGAGTGCCTTCTGTGGGGAACATCTATGTAAAGTTTTTTTTATGTGGTGTTATGCTGAAAACCCACCTCAAAGAAGATTAGCAGGCGGGCACATGAAGTGCTCACAAAAACAAAAGTGAGAAATCAAGCCTTCTGGCCCCTCTCTCTAGACTCTATGCTCTTGTACAATTTGTGTACGATGCTCATACTGCAATGCCAGACACTTAGAAATGCATTTGCCCTAGGGACAGACTGGAAAGCTATTTGCCTTTCCTTCCCCTTCTGATCATGTGTTCAAAGGTTTTTGTCTTTTTCTACAGTTTGCATAGCAGCCTGCCTACTCACAGCACTCAATAAATAATAAATAATTATTTTATACAGTATGTATTGATCACTTTTGCCCACTATCGAAATGCAGCTGTGTCTGAGGTGGATAATAGCCACACAGACACACTAAATAGTAGTTTCAAGTAGTAGTAGGAGCCCCCTGGGAAGTTTCTGTGGAAAACACAGTCCTTCACATCCCCTAACAAATTCAGATACATGCACAGAGAGGATAATGGAGACCTATTTCAACAAGGTGACAATGGTCCAGCAAAGAGGCATCTTCCCGACTCAAAATCAGCATCCCAAGAGCAGGAATTTATCCCTTTAGGTGTCTGTGAAAAGACAGGTTATTGTTAGGTTTCCTGCTTTATATGGACAACATAACAGCAGTGAGAGCTATCAATCCCTCCTCAGGGCATGGGATTAGATCACGATCTCAATTACTGTGAAGAAAATCAGGTATTACTTCGTTTACTTCAATAGTTAACTCCAGATTTAAAATGTGCAACTGGCAATAACATCTGGCTTCTAGTACCTTTCTTCCACTGCTGATAGTTCTGGCAGTCTAGCATTTTGTGGCTTGCAGGTTTTTTATCAAAGTAATGATTTGACGAAGTAGTCATCTGAAACCGCACCACCTCTGGCCCTTCACTCTCTGAGGTCTTCTAAGACCACGTACATACTTGCATCGTATTTTGATCTGGCTGCCTATCACCAGAGCCTCTTCCATGTAAAAATCACTGACAACAACACAGTCTCCACTTCTAGTTCCAAGCTAAACATTTCCAGTTTGGCAGACAGAAAACAGCAGTACCCCGAGAAAAAACAAACTAGCAATGGCAGCTTATAGACAGCTTAACCATGAAGAGTAAAGTGAGACCAAGAAGATTTGGGGAAAACAATCGAGTTCTCATCCATGCACTGTTTTTTCAACTCAAAAAGGAAAACCCAGGACCCCCACATATGAAATATAAATTAGCAAGAGGGATAGGAGACTTCATCTGAGGAGCTTCTATTCAGAGTGCTATATGTGAACCAAGGAAGATAACTACTTTGCAAATATTTTACTGTGCATAACTCAGATGCATAGACCTCTACTTTTGAAAAATTGTTACAGTTAGACACCAAAATAGCAGACATCATTTTATGCATAGGTAGAGAGTAGTGAGAAAATATTAGAAAAGCAGGGAATTTCTTTAAGGTTGCAAGGCACATCTTTCCTGTGGTGTGGCATGAAACAGAGGCAAGAGGAAAGTAGTGCAGTACAAGAAGTTCTTTGTCCACCAAGCAATACTCTAATTGCTCAATAGGGGAGTGGATTTTTCTGATTAATTCCTCTAATTCTCTCTTTCACATCTCTAGCTCTAGCCCTGCAGTTTGCAAACAAATTGTATAGAGAAGAGAGAAAAAAAAATAAAAAATCACTACCAGTGAGGTTTGCACCAGCTCCCTCTAATACTGCTCCCCCTCCCCAGCATATGCTACTGGCATTGTCATGAGACTTTTAACAATGGATGACTGTAGACAAAGTATTTTGTCCCCATTTTTAAGATGATCAGTAGATATATCAGCCTTTTCTGGTGTCTTCCTTAAGATGACAGCCAGTTCTCTTTCCAGAGGGCCTTGTAAATTAGCAGTGGCACAGATGTATACCCTGGGTACCTGGCTACTCCTTCCCGACATGGGCACTGTGCTGTCTGCTCCCACCACCGGAGACCAGAGGCAAAGGTACACAGGCATAGACATGTGATTCATCTTCCTTTGCATTCTCCCTTTTGAATAAATTTCCAAAACTATTCACTAAGCTCATGTGCTTGTTTTAACTAAAAGACATAATGCTGTCAATAAACTGGTGCCCTTTTCAATAAATTCCTAAGTGGGACTGTTAATCTTCAAGGTACTTATTCTGCTCTGAAATCTGGGCTTGCTAATTAAGGGCAGTGGCCATAGGACCCACAAGACACACCTTTTGCTTACATCTCACTAGAGGAGCGTGCTGGCTCAGAGGAGCTACCTAACTCCCTGATGCAGTAGAAAATGTACGTGCCATTGTCATCTGTTCTCGGTCCCTCCCTTTCCTATTAAGTAGGGATGATGAGAGAGAAGGATCAGAGCCTGGAAAAGGCTCTGGAGACAGAACATGCAGGAATTAGAAGCATCATCCATCATGCCAGAATGTCCAAATACTGCAACACAAGATTTAGAAGATTCCATCTAAACTAGTGCCCAAGTATGGCAGCAGAGGATGGGAAGAGAGGCCGCACTACAATAGTGTCCCATAGAGTATAACCTCCTGGGCTTTTTCCTTCAGTCTCTGAATGGCATTCATCAAATCCTTGAAATCAAGCATTTTGTATGGTACTGTTTAATGGAAATGAGGCTCAAGGGTAATTTGCCATTGGAACAGTGGCAGGGAAGTCTGTGCAACAAGGCAAGAACGCAATTTGTCTCTCTGGCTATTTTCTTTTTTTTTTTTTTTCTTTTTCTTTTCTTTTTTTTTTTGCCATGTTAGCACTTTCAGTGTCTTTTTGCCCAGAAGTTAATACCCAAGGTGAATTTAGAAGCTGCAGTCCAAACTGTGATCAGATCATTCTGGTTGTGCCAAACAAAGCTGATCTTATCTCACTGGTGACCTTACCCTACCTAGGAGAACAAAACTCATTACAATAATAAGAAATAACAGAGATGACAGCACCTGGTCAGAACTCCCTTTACCATCATTTCAGAGGATTAGTTATAAGCTTTTCTCCTCCAAACATCATTTTTCACTCCAGCAGGAGGTTCAACCTCTGAACTTATTCTGGCCACTTACAAGACATCCCTGTTTATTTTTGATTCACAGACCTTTTCCTCCACCTCGCCATGTTCCATTGCATTTATTTAATAGCTACAGAGAAACTCTACACTGTGTATACAGGAAGCGATTTTCTGAGCACCACTTTGTTTAGCTGAGTGTAGAGGGGACAGGAGCTATACTGACATACATTTGAGTGTGTGGCAGTGTATGAATGGAAGAGCATGTGCCAAAAAAAACCTGATGTGCGTACCCAGGCATATAAGGGTGAACCCATTCAGATAAGAGGAATCCTTGCAGGAGGATCATGCAAGAGGGCTGAAGTAAGAGTGGGGTGTGTGTACAAATGCTGCAGGAGCACCTTCAGGGCAAGGCGTGTAGGGCAATGGACCATGTTTCAGTACATCAACCGATATATTTGGGAAAAAAGATGTTCAAGCCCTTCTCCAAACCTCATACAGTGTTTTCCATTATCTTTAAGAGTGTCGTTTTGAAAGGGTATCTTGTACATGTGTATTGATACTGAGAAATACATATGCATAACAATAACAGATGAGACAGATGCGTGTGTGCACTTCAGTGTGCAAGGGAGGAGGAAAGAAAAAAAAAAAAAGAAAAAAAAGACCTGCACATTCTTTCAACCAGCAATATAAAATTTGATGGTTGTCACATTAGTTTTATGACGTTCACTACCAGATAGCAGACACATATCTACACCTCATTCTAAGACGCTCTAAGACAGAAAAACATTCATTAGCATCTCTCATTGCTGATAATCCCACTGTGACCCTGACTCCGCGCTGGCCCAAAAGGAAGAGAACCACTTCTGCAGGCAGCAGGTAACATGCAGCAAAATGGTCAAAACCAAAGCCACAGTGCAGAGCTAACACACAAACCTTCCAACAGGTATTTTCACCAGTTTTGAACCCCATACTTTCTTGCTTCTTGACTCTTCTAACTCTGTGGGATCACTCCAGTTTCTGCAAAGTCATCAGCCCCCTCTGCAGTAAGACTCAGCTTGTTTCTGAACCCTCAGATGAAGCCGTGAAAGTGAACCAATGACATCACAGTGTGCTTCCCTGGAAACCAGTACTACATCATACCTGCT
The DNA here is from genome assembly GCA_024336885.1 of Actenoides hombroni. Lineage (NCBI taxonomy): Eukaryota > Metazoa > Chordata > Aves > Coraciiformes > Alcedinidae > Actenoides > Actenoides hombroni. Next base: position 6,383,459 of record WUAM01000320.1, on the reverse strand, counting down.
TGTCCATCAGCAGGATTAGGTAAGAACAGGCACTGAAGAGTACTAAAAGAGGAAGAGCATGGAAAGACCTGCAATCAGAAAAGCTGGATTTAACATAAGTAAAAGATAAACCTCTCAAATAAAATGCTCAGTCAATGCTAGTTCTTGAAGAGCTCCAGTGACACCTCAAGTAAGACTAAATATTATTTCCACTTTACCCTTAACCCCTTCAATAACCCTGAAATATAGACACCTTAATCATTCAAGACCAGTGGTACAAGAAAGGACATTTCCTGCTGTAATCACTAGGTAGCATTTCTAACAAAGCAGGAAGCACGGATAGTTTGGGGGTTTGTATCTAGTCTTGTGTTCATTCTTCAGGATCAACTGCTAGCAATCTCAGGTCAAACACTTACTTGTGGCTGGCCACTTATCCACACAAGACAGAAACTCTCCAGCCAACATGAACAGTCGGAATAAGGACATCAGTGCAGAACAATAGCATCCGTGTAGGACAAGACATGCTGCCTTCTCTCTCTCACTCTCAAAAAGCAGTCCCCTCACACCCACTACAGCACCCATCTCATGACTAAACTCAGATCTGCTCCACAGTCACCGAAATGTAGGTTTCCCCAGCAGAATTTCTTTTATCTGGTGAGCTCCTGAAAGATGCTTGCAGGCATCTTTTTATAACTAACTGATCAGTTGGGAAGCTCTCAGGATAAGGAACAACTGCTGCAGGCAGTGCCCTTCTCATGGTTGGGCTATCACATTTTCAAATCTTATGCACCACCATGGATAACACAATAAAATGAAAAGAAACATGCTAAAATTGTTCTGGTCCATGAGAGGATGTACTTCTCATTCACAATCAGATGACAATAAATGTCTTTGCTTTGCATGAGTCTATAATCTGAAGATTTAAGGTGATATGAGGAACCCCAAACGGAGTCCAATAAAACTGGGGTGAAGGGGGAAAATTCTCTCCCTGCTGCTATAAAACAATGGAGTTTAAGAATTTTCTAGCATAAGCAAAATCCTCCAGGGATTCAAGAAGAGCAAAACATACCTTTCTTCCACTTAATGAACAGTATTTTTGACAAAAGCCTTTTAGATTGAGTTTAATGACAGGTGTGGTGTATCTCCAAGTCAAGCTTAAAGCATTGCTTTAGACCTTTAAAGCACTGTATGTTTCTTTTTCAAAGCTAATAGGCATTAGATATCCATGCCATTTAAATACTTTCTGAAAATCCTACTGGGTAGCTATCTTGGAAAATCCAAACCTAACTGAGCTTTGAAAACCCACCTCTAAGTGGCTTGAGTCTCATCACCTGCTTTCTCAAAGGAGATTAAGCCAATACTGACTCCCAATCACACAAGCATGACCATAATGAACTAGCAGCCAGGACTCTGCCCTACACTGCTTGCAGGACTGTGTCCTCCTACACATCTCCTCTCCACACCCAGTGAAAGGCTCTGATTGATGGTGTGAAACCGGCAGCAGTCCTGTTTTGCCCAGTTACAGATTCTGCACCTATCGCTGCATATCAAGTCATACTCTTGCATTTCCCAGGCTCAGTCTAGGCCTTAAGACAGGCATGTTGGAAAGCTAGACAAATGCATATATTCGAAAAAGGGACAGCAGAAAAATGGAGAGCAGTTCCCCTTCTATAGCCTGGCCCTAGTGTCCCAGAGCAAATACAAAGCTTGCTTTAGGGCACCAAATAAATTGGTATTATAAATTCAGATGGTGCACCAGGGAGTGCCTCATTCTGTATGATTGGACTCATTCTCAGGAGCAGTTCAGGCACTCAGCCTGCCACATGCGACTGCTGCCCCAAGGGCTGCCATTACAAATGCATTATTACAAAGCGCTGCAATAAAGCATGAACTAAAACAACTTCATTGAAATGAAGATTAATACGGAACATGTGTTCACCTCCGTACACTCAGAAGGAACAGTCCAGCAAACACAAGCACCACAGTGCTGGGGCTGAAGGGCTACGGGAATAACGCAAGTGGCCAACCGCCGCTATTGCTGAAGGCAAGCAATACATTTCCATAGCATCTTGTAAGTGTCCATGGATGGATTTAATACAGCAGCTGTGAAGTAGAGTGAGGCAAGCAAAGGATGTGGAGTGCTGAAACATGCAGAAAAGTGAGCTGTATCTGAGGCAGAGAACAAAGAGGGATGCTTCAAACCTACAGAAGCAGTATCACTAACTGCAGAATGATCCACACCTTTTAAGTTATCACAGACTTCAGTGGATATTGATGGATATTCTCAGCACTTCAAAGTGTCACATCTGCATGAGAGTTGCAGGTGAGAAGGATCAGCTAAGGTGATAGTTCATCCCTTCCCCTCACAATCAGTACAGGATTATTCCCCATGATCTGTTTGTTGGTACCATTGCCACCTCACTTAAACTCTACCATGCAATACAACAACCACTACCTCCCCGCTTCTGATGCCATTTCAGAGCCTCATAAATTTCACCATTGTCATAAAGGGAAGGTCATTACATCTGTATATTTCCATGCTCAAATTAAACTCATGATATCCTGATATGGTTTAACAGGCTAACTTTCATGCTTCCTTTTCCTGCTGTAGGTTTTTCATTCTTTCTTTCCTTGAAATCAGCATAAGACTCCAATCACAAACTGGCTACAGGTCCCAGTAGACTCCTTCCTTCATTCTATCAACCAAGCCATCCCTGAACTTATAGTAGTAAGCATATATAGACAATTCATCACATCCAGAGTAATTGACTCAGTCAATCCTGCAATTTGCTGAGTACTCCTAGATACCTTTGAAGTCTCTGGAACATAACCCTGAGTGAAGGTGCAGAGGGTGAAAGGTGGTACATCAGGTCTTCTTACTAAGGAAAAAAAAGCACAAGGGGAGGGGACATGGCATTACATGACAGAAAACAAAGGGTTGGAGATGTAATACAGCTACCAAAGTAACAGATTCACAATTAATCTGCATGATGCTATTTGGCACTTTAAGGAAAAAACAATCTTCCCTGAGGGCATACCTCACTGAACAGACTTTGACCCTTGGGAATCAATGGCACGCAAAGGTTTTTATTTATCCTTTAGCAGTGCTTAGGACCTCTAGTCTTTAGCGTAACACCCAAGTAAATACATTGTAATGGATGACACAAGTAGTCAAAAAAAAAAAAAAAAAAGGCATGCATCTCTTTATATGGTCTGGAAGTGAGTGGGGGAAAAGGACTAATTAAAAGTAGAGAACAGATGCCCCCGTGACGCTGGCATCTCTATTGCTTTCTGTTTCTGGAATGAAAAAAAAATAATTTGTCATAAAAATAAATGAACTGACATCAAATATTTAAATTTAAAAAAAAAAAAAAAAGATTGAAGGGGAGGTAAAAATACACAGTAAACAAGCAAAAGCTCCATTTAGCAGGTTTGCCTTTCCTCCCCAAGCTGACTGGCACTGCACCAATGCAACTCGGAGACAACAAGATCTGCTGCATGCAAATGATTCCTAAGAGAGCTGAAACTCTGCACCGAACATGGATGAGCAGAGTTTGGGCTGCTGCCTTTAGACAAGGCTGCCATGTCACTACCCATTCAAATGGCAACACCATAAAAAATGGATATGAATTCTATTATTTCACAGCAAGGTGCCATCCATTCCTCCTTGGACTGAAATTTTATATCCCCAAAATAGAGTAGCCTTCACAGCTCTCCCACAGTGCACCTCTCACATCAGTACAAATACAGCTCTGTAACAGTCCATTGCCACCAATATTCTCCTGACTGAATATGACTTAAAACATTCTTAGAAGCCAATCAACATGGCTTATAATTAAAAAGGAGCCAATGTTAAGCTCAGCTGAATTATTGCTTTCTCTCAGCTCTCCACAATTCTACTAAACCAGACATCACACTACATCCCAGATGGATCTATGTGATGTCTAGCTCTCAATGGAGAGCTCCGAAGTGACAGGATTTCTTCTACGTTTTTAAAAGACAACTTCATAGACATACAGATCTCTCACATTTAGATCACATATAGGACCCAACAAAACTCCATATGTTGATGTCTAAATGTCTGCATAGACCTGATTCCTGTTACGCAGAAAGATATGTGAATCCTTACACACGCTCAGTACAGAATGACCATTAAATTTCTCTAACAGGCAGATTCATAATAGGCAAAACGCCATTTGGATGCCCATACTTAGCATGGGAGGCATGGAAACTTTCTACTCTTCAGACCTAATATCCAGATGTGAACTGAAATAAGACAATGGGTGTACCTGGTTAAATGATGAGGTGGTGTCTCAGCATTGGCCTCCTCTAAAGAGAGGTCAGAATCCTCCTATAGGAACCAATCCTTCAACTGAAGGGCAGAAATAGAGTCAGAAGACCCACTGGGTCTGCAGTTGCTACATTTCATATTACTATCCTAATAAAAAATAAGGTTTCCAAGAGGTTCTAATTAACAATGTTCTGCCTAGGCTGTCTCTGTCTCAGCAAGAGGCCCCAGGAGTTAAGTCAAGGGAGCTACTGCAACCTGGACACAGAAAGACATGTGTCAGTCACAGCTGAACTGCAGTGTCTTGAATATACAATGCTCAACTCTCTGCAAGGAGTTACAGTAATCATAGAAAGCATGCTTATGATCATCCCGTGCACAGGCAAACTCCTAACAGCAGAAGACTCCATCCTTCCCCCATCCAGCTACAAAACACAGCTGACTGCAAAGATACTGACCTGCAGACAGAAGACATTGATTATCTTGTCCCTTTTTACCAGGCACAATCCTAGGACTATAGCTCAATCTACCTGTGATACTACTGATCACCAGTGCAAAAGTGACCAAGTTGTCTCTGAGTTCATCACAGTATCTACAAGAATGATGCAGAAAGTGCTGCATCACACATAAAGTAGTCTGTGTTTTGTCTGAAACAGAGTTCTACCAGGCTTATCAGTAAAACTTCAGAAGTCTTGTTAAACAAGCAAGTATTATAGTTCCCTCTGTTGCAGAATAGGAGCTGCATTTCTGCTTTCCTTAGCTTAAGCTCCTTCTAAAATGATGCAAGCTGACCTGTGAAAAATTGAGTGATAAAGGAACAATGAAGTTATATCAGCATATCAATTTAAGTTCATGCTTATACACACCAGTATCACTTCTCCAGGCAGACAGTGAATTAGACAAGGGTCTTTCATAGCATTATCAACAGCAAAATGGAGAGAAGCTACATCAGATAGCAGCATCGACAGAGAATTGGGGTCATCTCCTGGGTCTTGTCTCCCACCTCTGGAAGGAAAGCATGGTTTGGGGTCAGGCTGAAAATGACTGAGAGCTGGGACTTGACAGTCCAGACACCTGTAACCATGTCTATATGCCAGTCTCCTCCATACCCCATCTTACCAAACTGTAAAATGAAGAGCACCTCTCCAGCACTCTCCCATGTATTTTACAGAAGTTAACTATTTAATACTAAAGATACCTTCTACAAACAAAATTAATGGAATGCTATATGTGAAAGATATTTTGAGGACGTGCATGAGTTACTCTCGTGACTGTGAATTATTTTAGTTTTCTTTTTGAAAGTTGCTTACAGAAACATGCACCAGTTTTACATGTTGTTGGCTCTTTGGCAGTTCTGGAGCCAGAAACCTGGCTACACTCCATCTCTGAGGACCTTCCATGTTAACAAAAGTTTCCCTACTATAAAAAATTCAAAATTACTCCTTCTTTCTCCCTCTGTCTCAGAAAGAAAGGAAAAAAAAAAAAAAAAAAAAAGCTCTTGCAAGGGGTTATGATGCATCTTTAATAATGGAGCAAGGAGAAGCGCCTGCCATACAAAGAAGCTAATCAGTCAATCAAGGGCCAGCTCACCAGACAGAAGCCGTCAGTGCCTAACTGCTCTGTCTCCACCTGTCCAGGGGAACAACAAAACAGCATGGGACATGCCTGACAATTGAGTGTAGAATAGCACAAATATTTATATATTTCTAAGCATTAAGGGGGTAAGCTGTTGCTGTAAATTAACATTTTCCAGAATAAGAATAACAAACCCAGCACTACACATGTACTGATGTGAATTTGAAATAAGTCCACTGACTCTTTTATCTTTTTGAAAACAGCAGCAATCCTCAGAATACATAAGGGCAGTAGGTGAGAATTGCTGTAATGAGGCTAACTGGAAAATCCTTTGCCATAAGCTTGCCAACCTCGATCAGTTAAGAGAATGGTAGTTTAGAGAAGGAAATAAATCTCTTGAAACCAAAATGGGTAGAGCTATAGGACCTGGCTTTGTAAATAGCGAGAACATAAAAGTCACGGTCCTTATCTCCCAGGTCCAATACTGGCTGACTGGACAGAGGCAAACCGCATTATCCTTATCTGCCTCAGTTTCCCCAACTAGAAAAGGATAACGAAACCTACTAGATTACAAAGGGTTGACTGGTTTTGCAGCTGGCTTCATTAATATTCATGAAGCGCTTGGAGACCCTTGCACATAAAGCGCTCCCCAAGTACTGATTGCTAAACTTGCCATTTTTGCCGAGTGCTCCTGTAAAGAACTTCCTTTTTTTTTTTTTCTAACTCTCTTCAAACAAGTGAGTGTTTGGCGAACACTTGGCACACAGAGTTTATAAAAGCATCAAGCGGATTAAAAACAACGCGCGTGTTATCTCGCGGGGGCGGGGGGCGGGGCGGGAGGTGCCGCTCTCCGTGGTGCTGAACCCCAACCGCCTCCCGCCGCGGCCCGCCCCGCACCACACCGGGCTTCTCGCTGCCGGTCTCCACGGCCGCACCTTCGCGGCCAGGCTCTCGCCAGTAGCCTTTCTGTCACTGGAAGTTGCTACACGCGGGCTGGGCTGCATCGCGGAGATACTGTGAATAACCCTGCAATGTGTCATTGGATTATTTCAACAGGCAAACCCGGGTTACCAAGGGGCTAGGATTCGGTTGCTCGAGAGTGTATTCCAGCCTGCCCTCACCCACTGGCCTGACTGCTCCCTGATGAGAGAGGTGGCTCAAGTCATAACTGGTCTGTGATCTCCCCAGACTTCACAGTATGGGCACCTTTCCTTCCACTTGAATCACGGAGAGTTCTGTGATTGCATGGGGCAAAATGTTTCCGGGTAGAAAAGTCTGCTGTGGAGCACTTTGAATGCAGCTTTATGCACCCAGAAGTGTGGCCTTTCTTAAAGCCTTACTTATTGTCCATTCCTATCACAGGGAAAAGCAAGAGGAATGTGTACTCTGGACTGAAAAAAAAATTAAAATAATTATTTGGAGACAGGGAACAGACAGGAATCTCTGTGTCCTCATCTTAGCTGCCTTTTCGTTCCAGGTCACTATCCATCCAGTTATTTCTGTGATCACAGGGGCTTTGGCCAGCAGCAGGCCTCAGAGAAGCTGTGCAGATGTTCTGCAGGAAATAGTCTGAAAAATGGGCAGAAAATGTATCTTGTCTTTCATGAAAAAGCAACACTTGGGTGAAAGGAAGCACAGGCTTTCTATGTGCACTCCACAGATAGAGCTCACATAACAGGAAAACTTACCTGATCAGGGAATCCTACTGTCAAGCCAGGAGGAAGAGGAGACAGGCCAGCTGCCTAACATACAATACCCTATACAACAACAAACTTGATATTTTGTTCATGAAATATACAGTGATTGGCCTCTTGTTCTGTCTGTTCTCTGCACTCACCATGAGCAAGGACAGCAGTGAGGGGAAATGCCCTGTTTCCCACTAAGGCTTTTGAGTATCATTAAATTACCAATTGTTTCCTAACCTGGATATTTATGTCCTTTTCTTGTGGAAAAGGACACCAACTAAAACTGTAATCCCCAGCACATTGGAACAAACCAAACCTTCCCAATCTTGGGCTTCTCTCAGGGATCACTTCTAGGCATGAAAAGGCAGCTAGGAAAGTACTTCCCAGCCTCACAGAGATTATATTAGCCTAAATTCATTCATGTTTTTAAGGCCCAGATATTACAAGAACGCAGGTCATACAGAAAGCTTATCAAGAAAATGAAATACAAGGTCCTCAGTGCCTACCTCTAATCTTAGGAACTCTCAGGATGGGGAAGAGAGATAAATAAAATCATACTTGCTCTGAGGGTTAACTCAGTGTCATGGCTAAAATCCAAATTGAGTAATTACATTGTCTCCCCAGTGTGCCCTTGAAGTTTCTGCTAAGCATGTGACTTCCCTTCACTTCCTGTTGCCAAGTTTTGTTACGTGTGCCTAAGTATCAGCTGTACCCACCCATTTGACCTGACTTGCACTGCAGGAAGGGGAAGGTTTTGTTCATCTCCCACTCTGAAGTCCTTTGTTGCATTTTCATACCTCTCATGAGTTGCAAAGGCATTTTGCTGGGGCTGTCTCGCTATTACAAGCAATACCACATTGGCTCTGCAGCACATTTTACAAATACCCTTTCCCAGTGACAGCAATACTCTGTGTGTGCTAAACCTTTAATATCCACAGCACACCTCTTCATACTCCCTTATTTAACAGAGATTCTGAATAAGCTGAGAATATGCTGGGTGTTTATTTTTGGCATGGGGTTTAAAGGTAAAGTTTGGCATCACAGTCATTCCCTGAACTACAGCAAGGGCCTATAGAAACAAAAGACAAAAATCTCCTTGTGATACTAACAGAGCCATGAATTGCCTCTCATAGACACTTTTATAGATCTCTTTATCGTATATTTACTTGGGCTTCCTTCTTTACAGCACATTTTCTCCTAATGGGAAACATGGTTTATACCTCTCCAATATTACTCCAGAGAAGCCAGGATGAAGATGAAGCAAAGACAACATCTGCTTCTCACAGGCTGCTTGATTTTCCTGGAATGCATCCTAACCTTAGAAATGCTAGGGAGACAATTGGTGATTAGGGTCTACTCAGGTCAGGAATCCAGAAACAGGAAATCCTTAATCTGTGAGATTTTAAAATGCCACTGGGACAGGAAGAAACATAGAGGGGGAAAAAAAAAAAAAGAAAATATAGCGAAAAAAAAAAAAAAGAAAACTTAGAGAAAAAAAAAAGAAAACTTAGAGAAAAAAAAGAAAACTTAGA
>WUAM01000320.1:6359509-6374300 GCA_024336885.1 Actenoides hombroni | reverse complement strand
AGAAAACTTAGAGAAAAAAAAGAAAACTTAGAGAAAAAAAAGAAAACTTAGAGAAAAAAGAAAACTTAGAGAAAAAAAGCAAACTTAGAGAAAAAAAGCAAACTTAGAGAAAAAAAAGAAAACAGAGAGAAAAAAGAAAACAGAGAGAAAAAAAAAGAAAACAGAGAGGAAAAAAAAAAAGAAAAGAAAACAAACAAATAAAAAAACCCACCCCAAAAGAAACCAAATTACCTTTCTTCCCCTAAACTAGATCTCAAATTTTAAAGGATATACAGGTACCTTATTCAAGCTGCAGCAGATCACAGTTAGCTGCTTGAATTTTCAAAAATCTGGGCCCCAAACTCTCTATTCTCTTTTGCACTTGATGTCCTGGACCCTGCTAGCCAACATACAATATCACCTTACAAAATCCTGACTGACAAGCAGAAGGCTTCCAAAAGATCCCAAATTGCACACATCCAAACCCTGTATTTCTTGAAAGCTGCAAAGCAAGAGAACTTCATTCTGAAGTTAAATCAATTACCATGGGATTTTGTTGTTGCTTTTTTTTTATCTAATAGTAAGCAGCAAGTGGGAAAGGTAGCTTTTCATTACTTGAAATAATAATAAAAATAATGAAATATAGCTCTTTTTAACAAAAGGGAGGTCTGTCTTGTAATGTGACACTCCAAAGTGCTGAAAACTTGCAGCCCTATTTAGGTTTAATAAAAGCTTCAGGTAGCAACCCAAAAGTTAGACCAGAGCTCCCTGAGAGTATTTTGCTATACTATGGGCAAGTAATTGCCTTCATACATAGCTGAAAAGAAGCCAACTGCCATATGCAACTTGGTATCCCCAATGACTTCAAGCTTGACCTCATGCACTAGCTACACAGAAGGATGCTCACCTGCTCTTGAAGGAGCAAGATGAAAAAGGCACTTGAAATCCACCCTTCTGAATGTAGCAGAGCAACAACTGTAAAAGACTGATCAACATATTTGAGTTTCTTACTTGCAAGAACAGCTATGAAAGAAGAAAGGGCAGCTATTACCTTGTAGCACTTTGAAGTCTCCAACTGAAACCAGTCAAGGGTGGCACTATCTGGGCTGTTAAGCATCTATGGTGTGCACTTAGTGACTGAAGACTGATACTGCTACTGACTAACCACTGTGATTCAGAAGATAACATAGGCATCTGACTCCAACACCTCAGCAGTAAGTCCTACTTCTCTGAATTGCACCTACTTTTTAATAACTTCACCCCCAGGTCAAGATGCTTGTTCATGGGATCCAGACCTACCACTGTCACCTGTAAAACTGAAAGCCGTCTCCCTAGGGAATGCTGGAGGTGTCCCACACAGCTGAAGTCATTTGGCAGCAAGAGTAGAAATGCTCAGCTGTTCTATGACAATAAAGCACAATGACAACACAGATTGACATGCACCATTCTCTCTCCAAGAGAGCATTTTTCTGCTCTGCACTTTTTTTTCCTATTTGCAGTACAACTCATATTCCCTAATCTCAGTAAATGACCATTTTCCATGCTTGACTCAGAGTAGCTACAGAAATGAAAAGGCAGGAGCTACATAAAAAAGTGACAAAAGCGAATGAGCCATCTGATGACTGCTTACTAAAAAAAAGCAAGGAACCTCATGATCCTCCACACCCGCCCGGTTTTGTCACGGTATTATACGGAAGGATAGAATAATAAAGTCAGAGCACTGCACACTCAGAGGACTGATGTAAAAATCCTGCAAGACATCACACATTCTGTTGGTACAGGATAGCTCTCTACCTAAAATGGGCTTCATCCTTGCTTTGTTTCTCTATGTTGCCTTATCTCCCTTGCTGGACTTTGTTTTGCCTCAGTGAACTCCCATTGTTCACAGCAGAACATGAAGGTTGATGAATTTATCCTCACATTACTCTCTAGAAGGCAAAGAAGTGTCAACTTCTCATCTGCAAAAGGGTGATAATTAAATGCTGAGAGAATAAATGACTTGCACAAGGTCACTTGGGAAGTATGTGGCAGAGCTGAAAATTAAATGCAGATCTCCAGAGCTGCAGGTCAAGGCCCAGAACACAACATCTATCTGCTGTGCTGGCACAGTGGAGATGAGAATGCCAGCATATCGTAAGGCACTCTGTAGTAGGAATGTGTGTGTTTTGGGAGATGAACTGAAGTTCTTGTGTGCAGTTTATCTATAGGAAGAACTGGCTAAATTTAAAAGAATCAGGTAAATATCAGAGACCAAGGAAACAGAAAAGCAACACAGAATCTACCCGAAGAGCTATGAAATGCCTTTATCAACATCTTGTAGAAGGCAAAGATGTCCTGGTGGGCTTCTTCTATCAGACATACTGCCAGTCCAAGGGAAGATCTCACTTCAACACCATATTTAACGTGCAGAAGTCACAAAACACAGCCATGGAGTTATCTTTCCAATTTAACATAAAACTTGTTAACAGATTAAAGATTTTAGTAGTGCTACAGATTGTGTCAGGGTTACAGTTTAATTACTACGTGTCTGTACCTTCTTGTCATCTCACTTGCTATGTGAACTCCTTCTAAGCACCCTCTTTTAACCTTCTCTTCTTTCATTTGCAGATGCTTCCCACTAATCCCTATGATCAGATTTATCCCCTTCCAAGGATGTAACATGTTTCCTTCATATCTCTCCCTACCTTAAGGCTTTCAAAAGGAATGATCATCCTAGCTGGTAGTTACATGGGTCCTTCTTCTTGTGCTTTTTGAAGCTAGGAGTGACACATGTATTCCCACCATCTCCACAGAACTGGAGGGGAAGTCTCCTTAGGAAGGCAACAGAGTGTCAGAAGGTGGCCAAGCAGCAGCACAGTGCTGAGGTGCTAAGAGTGGCATGGGCAGGTGCTTCTGAAGGTGCCCAGAGGGGAGCAGATAAAAGAGTGGAGAGCTGGGAGAGGAAGGAAGAAACTCATCCAGGTGGAGACCTGCACCAGCTGGGTCCAAGCCCCATCTCCGATTTCAGAAAAACCAAGCGAAGCACAACGGCATTCTGTAATCCCTCGACTGCTGGCGCTGCTTTCTGAGCGGTATCAGTACCATGATGGATTTCAGTGGCCTTGCCCATCACTAATCCCAGTTGTGTGCCTTACCTCAGCAGTGTATCTTCCTCATGTCTAATGCATGTCGCTGTGCTACATGCTGCTGCCTGAACTCTGTTGCAAAGTCCCAGAGTGACCCTTGTTCTTAATGTGTGCAGAGAAGAAAGCAGATGGGTAAAGCTTAACTCTGACAATAATAGTAATAGTTGGGGTAATAATAACAAATCAAATGCTGTCATCACCTTTCTGGTAAATTTCTACTGATTTCACAAAATTTGTGTTTGTACCCAAAAAACTTGATTCACAAAGCTGTGGTATTAATTCCCAGCTTCACCAGGACAGCTCACCTTTTCATTGTACACCCCAGTTTCCACATAATTTCACGCTTTTTCAGATGCCAAAATATTTGGGGAAATTCTAACTATAATACGTTTGTTCCAGACACTCTCTACCAACAAAATAAGGGGGTAATCGGTTTGGGTTTTTTAAAGAAATGTAAGCATTCATGGTCAGTAAAACTATCTGGAGTAAAAATGATGCTCAAATGTCCATAAATCATAGCCCAAAGGGGATTTTAACAACTGCTAGTTTTTCTAGTAAATTAAAGTATTGGAGAAAATTTTACTGACCTGAAACAATGCATTTATTGCTCTGAAATAATAGAGAAAACAAATTTTTATGTTCCTGGACCTTTTTTAAACTATCGCTTAACACTCTTAACCCAGTTACTAGAGGGTGTCATCAAATTACGGCTTTGGAAATACAATCAAGTTAGGATGATCTCAAAGGCTTAATTCATCCTAAAAAGCATCCCCAGATGAGACTTCCAACTGTTCTGTGTAAGAACGTGATTTCACCCTCTATTCTTGTGTGAATATTGCAGAGTGTCCATAGACAAAACTCTGCTTTACTGCCAGTGAAGAGTACATGCTGCTGCCCTGTCTTGCTCCTGTATTCACACAGAGATTTTGGTTAGAAAGAACATAAAGTCAGTATCCCTAAGGTTTTTCTTGCCCTTTTCTTGAAGGATGTATATGCTGCTTCATGAGGATAAACTCAGACATTTTTATTAATCATATCTCAGCAGTACAGCACTGTATCCCTGTCAGTTCTGTGTAACCACTGCACGCTGACACCAATGGATTACATCTGTTTACAGTGCCTATCCAAAGTTAACTTTATAGATCTTACAGACAAGAACTGCCAATGGCCCAAAAGTGATCAGTGAGTTTTGCCGGTAGAATCAAAGCTGCATACTCCCTTCACAGCCACACCTCTGCTAATGAGAGAGACAAGAAAGGCTCAACAGGCTGGTATCACTAGGGAACATGCCCACTCCTTAACAAATATTTCCTTGGTGTCCTTCTTCCTTCTCCTCCAAATACACTGCACTTAGCCTTAAAAGGCAGATTTCTATAGGACTTCATGTAAGAGTTCTCCAAAACAAATAGAAAAAGCTAAACCAACTGAGACTTGATCAGCAGCTAGGTCAGGAGTAATAACCTCCATGGAAGAAAAAAATACAAATACTTTCAATAATGGTAAGGCAGCTATGGGAGTATGGACTATTGGTAAGGGCTCAAGTGTGGCAGACTTCTGTGCACAAGCCACAAATGATAGCTCTGGTTGACCCACTGCAGACACTACCCCAGTGGATCTCACAGCCATGACTTGACAATAAAATGGGATATCCCACACTGAAGGCTGCTACTCTTAACTGTCCTCTGAGCAACAGTACACATACCATAATGGGACAGCACAAACATTACCAAGAGAGGAGCTGTGAGAACTGGGCTGACTATGGACACTCTGCCTGAGAAACCACCAGATACAATGCAATGCAGCATCCTGCTCAGTTTGTAAGGAAGTGTTCCCAAGTACTGAAACAGACCCAGAGAGGACACAGCCTGCAGGGATGCACTGACTTTGCATCCAAGAACTTTATCACACTTGCACTGTGATAAAAGGATGGAGACACAGATGGGAAAACAAAGTCTCCACATTTCCATGGATGTGAGTTTGGGGTGTCCCACAGGGTAGCATAGGCAGGATGAATCATTTTCAACCTTCCAACCCCAAATGTGCACGGCATTGTGTGACAAAGACAAAAAATTAGGCACATAATTATTAACTTTTAAATCCTGGGGGTTTCTCCCTTTGGTGTAAACAGCTCTTCCTGTTGCTGTAGCTTCATTATTCCTTGCTTTCAAGGGAAATAGATCTTGACGACTTCAGTGGAAGAACAACAAGCTTTGGATGGGAGTCAGAGCTTTGAAACCAAAGTGAGCAATGCCCCTGCAAACAACTGAGAAGCACAATCACAGTCACGGCCCCCTTTTCTTTTGTAATTTTGCCTTCAGTGTGCTCACCCTTCCCAGAGAGGGGAGGAAAGCACACAATGATGGCTTCACCATGGCTTTGCTGGGATTGGCAGCTTCATGCTATATGAATACCACCTTCCTCTCTCCCTGATCTCCCACTTTTTTCAGTCTGGTTAAACATCATCCCTGTTTTCCCCATAACATTCCTTCCCTCTTAGATGCACTTCACCATCTCGGCCTTTTCCCCTCCTTTTGACACTTCCCGCCCTCCACACAAGCTCTTCTTAGCTGCTCCCACCTACACATCTCTTCGGTGTCTCCCTCCTCAGCCTTAACCCGTCCCTTTCTAGCCCTTTAGCCCTAACACCTTTCTCATCTCTCCTCACGCCTACAGCTGTAGCTGTAATTCCATTCTCTGCCCTCCTTCTCCCCTCAGCTGTATTCCATTCACCAACTGTCTTGCTTCCACAGCCCCTGTTCCCTGTCCCACCTTGCTTTCTTTCCTTAGTTTCCATGTGGGTGTTTCTCTGGCTCTCCACACTTCACTCTCGGATCTTCCCTCCCACTAGTCCCAGCTTAACACCTTTTGTTTACACACAGTCAGGTCTTCCCTCCCTAGCTTTGCTTGTAGATCTGCCACATTTAGAGAGTCACCATGACCTACTTAGGTTCCCTGACCTAGTTATAGCAGAAATACCAACTCTAAACACTTGAGAAAAAAGGACGTCAGGAGGAGGAAAACATTATCATTATTATTTGAATGGAAACAAGCCCGCTAGCACAGGGCCGCTGAGTTATTCTGGCTCTGGCCATTCCCCAGGGAAGCAACATCAGCAGTTCACTTGATATGCAATGCCAGTGTGGTCATGGATGATGCAGGTCTAGAAATTACCTGGAAAGATGCTCTGTAGTTTCTTGCCAGCATCTCAATTTCTTTTCTTTTCCTTATTCCAGCCTCTTTCTTTCTGGCCTTGCTCATCCAAAGCTTGTCTTTGGCTCCACCCAGGTATTTCATAGCCAGTCTGGTTTTGCCCACTGCTCTCACCAGTCTCCTTACCTGTGAATCCAGGCTACAGCAGAAGCCCGTTTGCTCAAGAACAGCATTTCTGCAGCTGAGCTCCATTTAGAAATCAAGCAATGTTCTGCAATCTGTTTGGTTGACTTCCTCAGCCCTTCTATTCTACTTCAGCTTGTTACAAGTGTCTTCTCGCTTCCTCTCCAACCTGTACTATTCACCCACTGTGCTTTTCTACCTGGCTTGGTGTTGCAGTGCTGCCTCCTCTTTCCTTTGCCATCTCTGGAAGTGGTGTCAGCAGTACCAACACTGACCTAGTAAATCTGACTGGAAACAGCAGATGTTCTCCAGAACTAGTCAGCAATGCCCATTCACTTGACTGCTCTGTACTGTGCTCAGACAGGAACCACTGGTCTGTGACAGGTGGGTCTATGTTTCACTCCCAGCATGGCTTTTAGCCACTGTTAGTAGATTTCCCTGCAGTGTTTGTATTTTAGGAATCACACTAGCCCCATAGTTCTGTGAAGGAACTCATTAAATCAAATTGCCTCCTTACAGCTTATATTTTGTGGCCCTGACTCCCCCTTCATAGGACCAGCACCCTAATTTACACTGAAAGTAGCCTGCTCTGCACCCTCATCTGACAAGGTACTCCCACCACCCCTACTTCAAATCCTACCAAATATTCCAACAGAGGCTCTCCCTCCATTGCCAAAGTCCCATTCGAAAGATGCAGCTGAGTGCACTGTAGCCCTCCCACAACTCCACCAGATGAATTCCTACAGACATGAGAGCTTACTCGTTCTGCATCCACTTACTGTGATTTTGTACATGTTTGCCAGCTTCAGCATAAAACACGCACTTGTGGATATACTGAGCTGCAGTTTGGGCTCCTGAATTTCCTTTGTGACTAATTTCTCAGATCTACCCCCCTACCTGTTAGTTTTCCACTCTTCACTGTGCTGTACCTACATTTGGGCATGGTCCTACAAAGGTACTTCCAACCCACAGTCCCTTCAACCACCTTTGGTTTTGACTGAGAACACCACTCGCCTCTCTGCTGTCTCTCTCCATATGACTCTTCTCTCCCAGCACATCATTGCCAGCCAGCCCGCCCAGCCACAGGACCCCACACCACTCTGATAACACCTCTGCCCCCTGACCTGCATCACATCATGTTTAGTCAGATCAAGATCAAATTCTTCTACCACGCAGAACTGACACGTAGTGTCTGTGATTTCAATAAGTCCTGAATCCTGAATACACTGAGAAAGTGCCTCCATTTAGAACCATGGGCAGGAACCCCTTGCTGTTAGCACCACCCCTACCACCATTTCCAGAGTACCACAAAGGGGTAAGAGGACTGGAAAAGGACAAAATTGTGCCTGCACAAGCTATGTGCAGAGGATCCCTGCCAGCTTCTCAAAACAGTAGAAACCAATGAATTAAGACAATTCTAGACATGCTGATTATGTTTGCCCTTGCAATTGCTGATGGGATTTTCAGATATCTCTGAGCATTCTCTACCTGGTGTGTGTCAGCCACACTTCACTGCTGCTTTTATGTTATTAGTATTGACAGCCACTCAGTTTAAATGCAGGTTAGGATTGAAATCCTGTCTCTTCGCTTATCACTGCCTCTTTATCTTGTTTGTTTCCGTTCATTATGGAGAAATCCTCCTTTTCATAAAGCTCTTTTAAATACCTTAGCAAACATGCAAACACAATCCCAAATGGATTAACTGGGAGGTACTGGGGTCTGAAGCCTGCCTGAATAGATGCTCCTGGATCAGTCAGCTCTGTGTACTACCACTAGTGGTCCAAGTTCCTCCCAGTCTTTCTGGGGGTTCAGCAGAGGTCCAGGGGCATGCTGGACAGAACTGTTTCCTTTCAGGAAAGGCAGAAGGGGAGCATATCTCATCTGTAAGAGGGAGCCAGTTACTCTGTAACACTGTGAACCACTGCAGGATTTTAACACACGGCAATGGCAAGGGAGTGGGTGTGTCACGACTACAGATTATTATGCCAAATTTTATCATCTCACTTTTACCTCGTCCTCTCCTGCATCCTCCAGTTAATAGCCACATGCTGGGAACTGTCATATTGTTCTTTTGAAAGGTGTTTGGGGCAGGGACTATCTTTCTCATATGTGCACACAGATTGGTTAGCACAGTGGCACTCAGGTCCCATAATGAGACCTCTGAGATGTTACTGCAGTACCAATAATGACAATACTACTCCTCCATCTTTAAGTTCTTAAAGCAGGTTTTACAGACATGAATTTAACCTCCAAACATCCCCTGCTGGTTGCTGTTACTTTCATATTATCCATCTATATTATACCATTTACTTCAGTCTCCAGTTCATTGTAAAGCTGAGACACCTGAGGCAGCGAGAGACTAAGGACCTACACCACAGCACCTTGCACAGCCAGAAAACTGTTTCCACACTGTCACCGAGCACAGGTTCCTATAAGCCTGGAGGCCTTATGAGCTGAGCTGCAGTGTCTGCTGCTGTATTGGAGCTGCACTCTCCACAGAGCAATTCTCTGCCCCAGACCAAGTGGCACAGGCCAGCTTGGCCACAGGCCAGTGCTTTTGGTGGGTCTCTGTCCTACACCTTCAAGAGCAGAGAACTGCCCTCAAAGACTCCCACCCAGACTGGCAGCAAACGGCAGAGGCAGGGGAGGCATTTTGATTTCAGGACCAAAGACGGGCAGTGGAGATGACCTCTACTACCTGAAACCGTCTCTGTAGACAAGAAGCATTATCTCTTTTTCTTCATAGCAACAGAAACCCTCCAGAATGAGTGCAAAGTCTGTTAAGCCCTTGATCTTTGCTAATACAGTCAAAGAGCTTACCATGGCGCACTACAGTTTGTGAGGGTTTTGACACACTGGAAACATGATGAGACACCACTCAATCAGCTGACACCTGAACCAATCATTCATTTTGATGGAGTCTACAATAACAGCTGGACCAAGGACTGCCTTGGCATATGTCATCCATATTCCTTATGGGGACATAGTAAGGATGGAAACACTCACCAGAGCCACTAGGTTAAGCATACAGTCTGACTCTGTGCTAAGGTGGGTGACAGACCAGAAATTCAGCTTTAGGGGGAAAGGCCAGAGAACAGCATCACTGGTTTGCTCAGCACTGTGATAGTAAGTTAAATACCCAGATGCTTATTATGACTAGTGGCATATTCCACATTCCATGTGCCCACATACGATGCTATCAATCCCAGCAGAAAACAATTTTATCTCCAACTACACAGAAGGTGGTGGTTAATGACAGAGAGCAAAATAGCCCACTACAAGGAAGAACATTTGCACGTATACTAAACAGCTATACAAAGAGTCAAAGATTAAGTACAAAGGCAGCATAGGTACTTCTCTCTAAACAAAAAACTTCATCCAAACCAAAGCTACATTAACGCTGATGCTCTCCAGGTCTCTGATTATTAGTGAACAATATTTATTCACCAACCCATCTACCATGCATCTGAGTCTCTTTTACTTTTCAAAGATAACAAACAACTTTCTGTAAGCAAGAATATGGCACTGGCCACACGCTCCAGGAACCCAAACCACTGGGAGTGACAGTCCTGTGGGTAGGGAAGACAAAGCGTAAGCTTAGTGCTTACAGTATGTAGATCATGAATGCTATCTGTAAACTTGCTCAGCAACACTGAACTTGTTTCCTTTCTTCTAGCAGCTGAATATGCACATCTGCCTCTGAAAGACTGGTACATGCTAAAAAGCTAGAAACTACATTGAATGAAAACTGTTGGTGCACCACTTAACGCCACAGAACAACTATTCTGAACCATCCATACACGCCTGCCTGGACTGGGCCACGAGACATAAGGAAAGCAGGTAGGGTAATGCAGAAGTCACGTAACAGAACAGAAACATGTGGCATTCAGCATATAGACACACCACAGCTGTTGCCCAACTGAAATGCCCCAAAAGCTTTCTTGCTACAACAACTATTTAAAAGCCCAACAAAAGCCACACAATGGGAAATGCATTCACAATTCAATGTGTTTAATGAAGGCCCAGTAATGAGTGCTGATGCTGCCTAGGGGCATTGGAACAGAGTAACTAAACTGGAGAATTTGAACTTTCTTTGTAGAAGAGTAGGCACAACAAAGCTGCTACAAGGAGAGGGGACCACTTTAACAGAAAAGGCACATGTGAGTGTAAGAAAACACAGGTGATGGTGCGTGAGCTCAAGGAGGAGCTGCAGAACACAGAACACTAAACACCCATACATGGTTACTCATCAGATGATAGCATTTCCTAGCTTTGACATATTACACAGTTGTAGAGGAAAGAAATGAAAAGCAGGTGCTTGTACTTTGCACAAGCAGTAAGGGATGAGGTGTGTGGTCAGGCTAGATGTGACCTTGCCTTTCAAAAGCAACCAGGACAGACACAGACCACCTTGGATTTTACCTTGAGTAGTCCCTCCAACCTTGATCAGCCATTTTGATCATTCTCGAAGTTCTCTTTCTCTTTGGTATTAATGTCTTGATGATGAGAAGTGACAAGCTGCCTGATGAACAAAAGCAAAAGAGGAGAATCCATCAGAGCTGAAGGAAGATGCTTGTTAACTGCCCATTTTCCATGTCTGAAGGTAAAACCCATCCCCAAAGTGGTTAATTTCTATGCAGTGATAAGAGGTGTTTTGGTGTCACGCACAAAAACAGTTACTGATTTGGGAGGATTTTCAACCAATTTAATTTGCTGTCAGTGAACAAAGTTCTAATTATTGATTCTGTTATTGAAACAAATAAGCAGGCACACAGGAAAAACATCCCTTCCATCTACCAAACCTCTCTTCCCCACTTGCTGCTCCCCAATCCCTTCCCCATACATTATACTCTGTCCCTCTGGCAGGTACTGCCCCTGAGCCCAGGGGCAACAAGGGAAAATGGGTCAGTGCCTTGTGCTTCTCCCGACAGCAGCCCCTGCAGAGCTTTACCAGCCAGCCCAGCCTGGGCTGCTGCTCTCCCCGCCTGCTCCAGCGCGGCCTTTGTCTCTCCTGCTCTGGCCTCCTTGTTCCCCGAGCCTGGCACCTACCGCCCTTTCTAAACGGGCTCTCTCGGAGGCGCCACAAACCCCAAGAGCCCGGCCTCCTCCAGCAGAAACGGCTGGAACCAGTGCCGGGGGGCCCCGACCTCCAGCCCCGCGGGGCGCCCAGCCGCGCTTTGACTGATACATACATTTTCTGCCTATTATAAGTATATATTGGTTTTCGGGAGGAAAAGCATTTATTGCTTTTAGCACACTTAGGAGTTTAAATAAAAACAAATATATCTATATTGACTGTAGTTATTATGCTTGGTTTCATACAGCGTAAGTGGTTCAAATAAAAATAGATTGGTTGGAGTGAATGTGCATCAGTTCCAATAATAACACAGGCAGCTTCAAGAAGCATATAAGTTTCATTTAATGTGCACTGGGCTTACAAAGAAGAGGGAAGAAACATTGGTTTAGAGCGGCTTTTAGTCTACATTTTCTGTCTAAAGGCTTCTGCATTTACTAGATTTCTGAAACAGAATGAGAGTCCATAAACAAGTGGAGAGAGGGGTTTATTAGGAGGCCCAGAGGGGTATTACAAAGGGAGAAAGTGATCTACAATAAAACATGACTCTAAGGTAAAAATTCCCAACGATATTGCCTCTCAACAGTTAGCCCCCCTATGTGTGGTATTGTCTCCCCATGGGCAGGCTGGGCTTCAAGCTGGAGTAAATAAAAACTTGGTATAACAAAGGATTTGGGTTTTTTGAGAAAAACCATACTAGCCAAGGGCTAGTTTTCAACGGGAAAATGAAAACCAAATCGCAACTGGGAGCTTAACAACCTTGTTGGGTCTAGGCAGTCTGCCTCGAGGAAAGGCTACAGGAAATCAGCATAAAGAAGAAGGGTTGCCTAGAGCAGTGTGCAGCCAGGCCTCCTGCCCCTGCAGAAATGAATCCAGCAGCTACTATGATCATAACAGCTCCAGGACAGATAAACAAAAAAGGGAAAGACATGTCTTTGAAACATTAGACATTCTATGGAAAGCACCCAAGAAACAATCTCAGGGGCAGGGCAGTGATTCATTTCCAGGAATGGTTGTTGATGAAGAGATCAGTTAAATCCTGCACCTCTGTTCCTCAAGAGGATAAGATAGAGCAAAGCTGGGACTGTAACTTAAGAGTGAATACTGAAGAGAGATGTATTCTTGGTCTTACCCTGGGTAATGGACAAGGCATATTTGTGGGCAAGAAACCATTTAGGAGGTACAAAAGAAAAAGACCCTCATTTCATGGTCTTTGAGTCTGTGTGTTTTACCCATTTCTCTCTTCAATTATATTTCTTCTATGTCCAGTAGCAAGGAAAACACTGCCTGGATGCTGGAACCCTCTGCTTCCGTGACCTACCTACTCACATCTAATGGCAATGAAGAGCAATTTTTCATGGGATTAGAAATGTACCAGAGAAGAATGCTCTCACTGTTCCTTTAGTATGGGCCTTTGAGGTAAAGGATGGGATCCCATCTCCCACCAGAAGCCCATGGAAGTTCCCAGCTCTGGGGCCATCTGTCCCCCATGGGGCCATCTGTTCCCAGTGAGCAACACCCCAGGAGAGAATGTTTATTAAGACTAGCAGATTGAAGCTTGGCAGAGTCAGCAAGAAAGCAACAGGAGGCCTTTAAATGCAGACTTTCTATTTCCAGTATGTGAAGCGTGCATGTGTTTCCTTCAACCACCCATATACCACAGGGGAAAGCATTCAAAAACAGGACCCAAAAATAGAAGAAATTGTGTGACTCACAGTCCTGCTACTCTGAGTTATGTATACTCACCAGGAATCCCAGGCAAAGCAGCATTAGGTGCTACACACCCTCTGCACTCAGAGCTGCAGGTGACCCCAAAGGAAAACCTACACTATATACATATCACAATACATCATGTGCTAAAGGTATCTCGCTCAACAGTGCTCTTACCTCCAAATGGGCATGGCTCCAACTCCACACTAAGAAGGTCTAGTTCTGCTGGATGAGCAGGTCTTCTGGTAAGAAACGGCTGAGAGGACCAGCTCCCTCTGGTGTGCAAAGTACAGTCCTGGCTGCCTGCAAGGATTACAGCATGACACATAAATCTAGAAATATTAACACCACTGTCCTTGGCCACACTTCTATTTCCCTCGGATTTTCAACTAAGAAAGTTATTCTTTACTTCTGCTCTTAAAACATGTTGTGTTCCATAGTCTCCATGGTCCTCCCACAGATGTTTATATATTTCAGAGGTCACTGAATCAGGTTTCTGTCTATAGAAACAAAAAGGCACAGGAGAATTGCTGGATTTTGCCTGGGTAATATCCACTTCCCTCTCAGATAAACAGCAACCAGCAGAAGATTTTGTCTATAAAAATATTTCTAAAAAACATTTTTGGCAAGGGTCTTGGTTTTGGTTTTTTTGTAAGACTGTCCACTATTTTAATATATTTTGGTCTCTACCGAAGTAACAAAAAACAATAAAATGGTGGAGGTTTTCAAGCAAGAATGAAAAGAAATGAGGATTTCCTGTGTCAAAAACCCAAAGTCTTGAAGACAAGTGTCGGTCAGAAAAAATAAGTACAAATTGTAGCATGAGGAAAAGCTCATTTCATGATCAGCTCCAGCCATTCCCATTTGCACCATGTTGGCCAGGTGGACTATGTGATACAAATAGCAAACAGGTTTTCTGTGTGTACTCATGTCTCTCTCTAGTGGAAAGCCCTCATCACTACACAGATACAGATAAGAGGCATGAGATCTTCAGTTCAAGTGGGGGAGATCTGCTCCCCACCAACACCCTGCATCTGGGGGGCTGATGCTGCCTCAAAGTTGGGGCAGAGCTTTCCTGCCTTGTACAGAAGTCCATTCCTTTTGCCTCTTGCCCCCGGGCAGGGCAGTGCTATGGCTTAGTGTAACTACAGTATTTTGGAGAGGGGGAGACATCAGTGTCACACTCAGAACTAAATTCATACCGAAAGTGTTGGCATTTAGAGATCAGTCAGATTCATTTGCACTGTAAAGAAGGACAACAATCAAGAAATCTTCAAATGCCTTGTTAAATGCCTTTCAGGAAAGGATCTACACCACAGAAAGATAAAAGCATCCTCCCAGTTCTCATAGCACCTTTGGAAACGTAGCCAAATGCCTGTCAGCTACCAGCCCACTTTTCCCAACTCTTCCTAACCCCTACAGACAGTGAGGAGTCACATCCCAGCAGAGACTGCCTGCCTCAGCTCACCAGTCCCTGCTCACACCTCTACTCAGCCACACAGAGGCTTTGCTTCAGGCTCGGAAGCAGCAGTTGTGAGCCCACTGGCAGGAGACACACACACCTCTGACC
>WUAM01000320.1:6295506-6359497 GCA_024336885.1 Actenoides hombroni | reverse complement strand
CAGCCAGCCCTGCTGCAAAGCACACACAGCGAGTGAAACAGGGTCCAGCAACCAGTGTCATGCTGCAAGCTGATGAGTGCCAAGTAGAGGCAGCCTGCCGAGCAGATGTCACACTTGCACATGGCTGGGTTTTCCTTTCTCTGATGACAAATAAGCACCATTGGACTAGCGGAGATGGGAGCTGTACAGCATGGAGAGGGTGGATCATGCTTTGCCCTCTCCCTCTGCAGAGCCAGGGGAAGCCAGGTACTCTCTGCTTCCCAGGGCATTGCTCCCCAAATTGCTGGGCCCAGCTCAAACACGCCACCCCCCTTTATTCACAAAGGGGCAAGCAGCCCTGTGTTGCATTGGCACAGGGTCACTGGGGAAAACTAGTCATCCGGAAGCTGTAGAGCCAATAGAAGGCCTCCAGGGCTCTTGTGCAAAACCTGTGTTTAAACTGGCCACAGACTGCCTTCCAACACCCAGGAACCTCCTCAACAGCGTTACTGAGGTCCACCCCTGTGTTGTGCTGGACCCAAGAGCTTTGTTCCAGAGAAACCATGGGATGGCTGGAGGGTGAAGGAAAATGAAAGGGCTTAATCACACAAGTTGGGTGAGCAGCCTGTGATGGCACCTAATATCCAGGTTTCCTTAGAAGTACCAAATCACCCAAGCTTTCCCTGACAGCGTAAACAGGCTATTCTGGCCTGGCAGCTTTCCAGTAAGCAGTTCTCCTCCTTCAGTGTTGACTCCATTTCACAGAGATGGAAATGGAGAGGCATCGAAAGCAGAAAGCCTCCCTTGTAACTGAGATGCCTAACTGCAAGCTGACTTGATGAGCAGGTGTGCAGAGTCTTGCTAGGTCCTGCTGGTAGAGAGGGATCTTCAAGTGCTCTACACTTGGGCTATCACCAAAAAGGCACTCCAAATAACTGGGTGCTTTTGAACAAATTTGGCCTAAATGATGTGCCTGGGGTGGCAAAGTGCGTGCAAGGTGTACCTAAGAACAGCAGCAATCTTCAGGCAGGTTTCTAGGGCTAACAACTAAACCTTTTCCAGCAAGCCCACCTTTGACTGAAGGCCTTCTTATCTGTGGTTCCCATGCTTACGCTAACCTCCATTTACATTCTACATAAACATATTAAAATAGAAACTAAATACTGATCTTTATCATAGAGCCCAATTAACTACGTATTTCTAAGTAACTTATCTGTCAGGAAAAGGACAGTGGGTGCAGATGGGTAGTAAGTGCATCAAGACCCTTGAGCTAAACAATACCGACAGTGGCCTCTGCTTACACTCAAAGCTGAGGGCTATAACATACTTTACATGGGAAAGATGACTATCACATATCAAATGTGAGCATTGCATCAGAGATTAACAGTCATAAAGCTATTTACTCATTTCATTTGAGATACAACATCAAGGGGCTACTCAAAACAAGATAAAAACATTTCAGAGAAATCTTGAAAGTCCCCTTGCTTTATCTGTCAAAAATTGGCAGAAAATCTAAGTGGTAACTTTGCTTGCTGTCTATGTTTAGCGCACACCCAGGGCTAAACTATACCAGTTGCTCTGTCACCCAATGACCCCTCCCCAGCTGAGGGGAGGGTGTGGGAAAAGGACACTCATAGGTTAAAATTAATTTAATGAAACACCCAACCTAATACCAATGGCAGTATAAAGTACAGAAAGTTGTACTTAGCCCGGAAAAAGTACAGTGGTCACAGCAAACAAGAAGACAGCCATCAGAAACAGTCAAGAGGAGCCCAAACTCTATCCTTACCAAGCTCTCTGCTTTATACTGAGCATGACATTTATGGGATGGGATACACCTGTAGCCAGCTCAGGTCAGCTGCGCTGGCTGACTCCAAACTGCCAATGGCCTGCAGACCGTGGCTGGCCTATGATTACCAGTGAAACCAGTACAATTGCCTAATTTGTAGTATGCCTCTAACACACAATGACAGCAGTGACTGTCAAGGCGAGTGCCTCCTTTTTTCAAATGCAATATTTTTCTTCTACTAATAAGCTAATTGATTGAGCTTGGCTATTGGAAACCCTGAGTTTTGTCCACAATGAACCCTGTAGGTATTTAATATCTATCAGCTAGAGGCCAAAAAGGAAAGGTATTGTCTCTCATCCTTTCCTTCCCAGTCAGAATGATTTTGAAGTGATGGGTTTATGGGGCCACATCAGTTTTTGTTTCCTAAACTACCATTTCCCCACATTCTTTCAGTTATACTTTGTCTCCAGCAGGATCTAAGCAGCACCTATCGAGCCTGACTTTAAATCTCATCCAGCCCTAGCTTTCCCTGTGGCCATAGAGGGAAATCTTTAGTGCTAGTTGCTCTGCCACTTCACCCCCTGACACAATATTATTTCATCATAACCTGTCCAGTGAGCAAATTGCCTCTTTGCTCCCCTTGTCACCTCTGCATGAGGGCTGGGCTATTGATTGTGACTGTGTACTGGTGCGCACAGGGTGATTCCTGGTGAGGAGGGATCGATGGGAGCATAATTGCTACCTCGCAGGCAGAAACCAGGGAAATGGGGCTGGAGCACAGCTCAGTGGCAGGAAAAAGCTGGCGCTGCTTCTGGACCATCTTTCTTCCAGCTGCAGGGTGCCTCGTCATGGGACAGGGCACAAAGCTACACTGCTGCCAAAGGATCAGGCAGGGGTTAGTCCCACAGCAGTGGTTTTGCAGCCACTTACAAAGAGAGCTGCAGAAAAGGGGAGAGAATAGATGAGGGCTTTGCATCTAGAACGGAGGTACCAAGGGAGGGGTTGGTATTGTGCTGTGGAACTGCAGGTTAGTTATTCCTCTAAGGTGCATGTGCATTGCAATCACAGAAAATAGGTCTAGAAGGGAGACTTCAAAGGTTATATAATCTATCTCCCTGCCCCAAGGCATGAGCAACTATACTTACACTGTTGCAAGGCTGCAACCCTGGCTCAGGACAGCACAGAATGGTATATAATGGACTAGAAACCAGCACTCTCACCTTTAACATGAGACTGTAAGCTTCAAAGACTGTAGCAAATAGAGTGACCAAATTCATGACAACACATTCTATGTTGGAGTGGTCCGTTTTATAGGAAGCACCTCTGCATTAAAGAAAATACAGGAATCTTCATATCTAATGGGTCCATTTGTTCACCTGATTCATACGTTCCATGTTTTTAAGTACCAGATGCTCCAGAGGGAACTTCAGTCATCAAGTACAGAATAACCACTTAACAAGTTGCCTATCAGGAATTTTTTTTCTTAACATCAAACAACAGCTAACCAATGCATATTTGTAACATACTGTGACTGCCGATATTTCCATTATCCAGATAAGGAGCTAATACCTTTCAGTATTCTGCTAAATTCTTGCTCAGATCTTCGACAGCTGAAGAGCTGAATGTCACCAACATGAAACTGGCCTAGAGTACGAAATAAGGAGTAATTTTTTTGATGACTTGGAAGGTGAAGAATCCACAGTGCTGACCAAAGCAGTGACAGTGACTTAGTGGCTAATGCTGGGGACTTCATTTCTCCACTTTGTGCCTCGGTTTCCCCACCAAGTAAATAGGAAAAACAGTGCTCATCTCTTAAATAGAGATAGTCAAAATGGTCAAGTTCTAATAAACACAAAAAGCTCATACTTGCTGATTTTACTATCCAAATTAATACATATCACAACAGATTTTTCTAGAAAAGCCTGAGATGAGCCTTCAGCCAGAGAAGGAGCTGATTTCATTCTGGATATGGCTGTATTACAACATAGCAGAAAGAAATTCAAGTCAAGGAAAAGAGAGTGGCCTTTAGAAAAGACTTGCACTGTAGCTATCATGAAATAGTTCAGTGAAAATGTTGGCTGGGTTTTAATTTTTGTCCTGTCATATTTATTGCCTCAGTTTTCATCCCTGCCTATCATCAGAAGTGTCTCAATAATTAACAATAATGCAAAATGTTTAATATAGGGCCGTCAAAGTCCTTCATACTAATAGCCAGTGTCTTCTTCTAGCCACCAGACAAATAGAGAAACTAAGGCATGTACAGAGTGAAAATATTCATTTGACAGCAGAGGCAAGCACAAAGTCCAACAATGGAGGGAGATTTATTTGGATAATGTTTCTGAACTGCTACAAAGATGAGAAGTCTTGGATGTTGTCTTTATCCATATGATGCTTGGCTCATTGGCTTCAATTTCAAAGGCTCTTCAAAAGGCAGGCTTGCAAGCAGCAGTTCCTGCACTCTGCACCACTGTCACCTCTGCTGAGCTTTCCAAACACAGATACAAGCTCAGACCCACCAAACATTTCAAACTCCAGCACATCCCCTACATCAGAGACACCAGCTGTGCCAGCCACAATTCTGGTAGCTTCTTCTCCCCATTTAGCACTTTTCCATATGTTGGCTTGAATGTTACTACAGCTTAAGGAGAAACATTAATATGGTGCTCCCATTGCATCCATATTTGTGGGTCACTCTCCCTCACTGACAGAGCCTGCTGTTGTACTTCCAGCTTTACAGACCCATCCCGGGAGTAAATGCAGGTGATTTATTGTCTGAACACCTGGTGACAGCTGGGTGCTCTCATGCACTTACTTAGCCAGGGATGGAGCGTTTTTTCTCATCTCCACTCAATCAACAATATTCTGTGCTACAGGTTTGCACCAGTGATGCCCAGACAGAAGTGATGGTGGTGGCAGAACAGGGCACCAAGGTACAAGCAGGACTGTGAAAATTACTTCTTTGGTCAGTGTACTCCTGCAGTAAGGAGTGATTTGGGCCACGGTGTGGACTCAAAGGCATCCTGTATCTCCTGGGGCTGAAGTAAAGCTACATTCAAACTTCTTCAGAATACCATTAGATCTGGGGGTCCAAACTTAGCCTGTTTTTGTTGGCACTTTCAGTCATCAGACTTTTGACTGCAAACACCAGGGCATTTCCAAAGCTGGAAATTCCTTCTGAAACTCTGTATAAAGTGCTGTTATTTTCAGTGCCTCAGTGGAATATTCTCCAGACTTTACCTCAGAGATAGGTATAGGCCCAAGGGAGCTGCCACTGAAAGGAGGACCTTGCAGGAATCAAAGCCTGCTTTCTGCAATCGAGTACACTGGGCAAGGTCGCACCCAATTTTTTTCTCTCTTTTTAACTCCATTGCAATGTCACAAATTAATTTCTGCTGCACTGCATCATGACATTAGATGCATAATGTCAAAACTCTCAGACTAGAGTGTTACAGCAGCTCTCAAATCTGTGTGGAAAACCATGTCTTCAGAATTCAACAGTGATGTCATGCCAGCAAAGCAAACATGCAGCTGGCCAAGGGCCTGAGGTGACAGCCCTTTTTGCTTCTGACGCACATTACCTTTTCTCACAAGTACAATCCCAATGTTTCAGAGCTTCATATAACGCAAAAGCCAATGTTTGCTCTAAGTGCTGCCCTTGTCTCCCTGGCATGGACTGGATGGGAAAGAGCCAACACATTGCTGGTGCCTCCAGCTCCATCTGGAAAAGGCAGCATCAGAATCCTGCCATGGAGCATCAGACCTGACAGAGTGCAGGGAAGCAATATTAAGCTGTAAACACCCATGGTGGGAGACTCAGAAGTAGCTAAGCAAGGAAGGCCAGTATTGAAACAGCAGCAGTGGGCTAAATGAAAGCACCAAAACTCAGGTCTCAGCATCCCAGCTTTTTTCCAATCTAATGTGCAGCAAGCACAGAAGAAAACAGGACACAACCGAACCTAACCTCTGCCATTCCCCTGCTGGAGAGCCTGTCTGCAGAACAGCTCATTCCACACACACACTGGAAAAGACAGACAGAAATTGCACATGGTCTCTTGCATGAGTTTTTGAGATCTTTTGTCTCTTCGCTTGTCATGTCACGTCATCCTAGGGACTGGCACAATATATCCTCATATGTGGAGATAGTATAGAGATACAAAGTCACTTGCTAAAAAAAATTTGTTAATTCCTCAACTTCCCAAGCTTCATCCAAGTCTGGCACAGACAGCAGCAGAGAGAAGAAGGAGGCAGGCATGTCACTTCATGTTTTGATCAAAGATTCAAGTTTGCTATTGATTCATCCAGGCCCATTTACCTCCCTTCCACCCCTGAATTCTTCCCAGCATCCATGACTCTGTCTCCAGGACTTAAACATCAAACCAGAGAATTTCCTCCTCAAAACTGTGTGCTGTGAAGAAGCAAAGGCAATGCATCGCTCTGAGAAACTCCATCTTTTCAATCACACGCTGGCCTCCTGTCTTCAGGCTCAGCTTGCAGTAGAGAACAACTTTGTCATCACTTGTAAACGAAGTGCTTTAATGCAGACGTCACCGAGGGAGAATAAACACAAACTGCAGTGCTGTTTCACAGAGCTACTTCTCTGATGTTCCCAACAGTATGTAGCACTTATGTGGTGCTTTGTCTCCTAAGATCTCAAGGCAGGAGACTTGCTGTCAACTTGATTGTGAAAAGGGCTTCTCCCCTCAGCTCAGTCCCAAAATGAGATTAACAGCTTAGAACACACCAGAAAGGAGCAATCAGTTATGATGGGACTGAAGAAGCTGACTTATAAGTTAAAATAAAATGAACTGGAAATAGCTGTAAAGCTTGGTTGGTGTACCCATGCTATAAGATGTTTGTGATAGTAATTAATAATATTACCATTATAATAACTGTATGATAGCAGAATAAAAAGATAATCATCTCCAAATCTTGGCAGACCCTCTGAAGAAAAGAGAAGGTTTTATAGGAGGGTAAATCTAAATGGAAATAGCAAAAAGAAGGTCATAAAATAAACCTAGAATGAGTATTAGCATACATTTATTAGAAATTCATCTATTACAGGAACCAGAACTGGAGCACTTATTGCCTTTATTTGCTACAAGTTGTTCTAGTTTCTGAAGCTAAATACAGAGGAAGATGCTCGTGGCAAAACCACTGCCTGGTCTGAAGAGGATTGAATGCTTCACCCATTAATAGGGTGACCAAGCTGCATTGGTCTTCTAGCGAAACGAAGCATAGTTCTTCATGGAGATTTGGCAATGATCTCATACTTGAAATCACATCGTGTTTAGAGAAAAAAATCCACATCGATTGCTCTTCATGTATCAGATGGGCAAACAGACACCAGCTGCAGTGTCGCCCACTTACTCTGAATTAGCAACAACATTATTGCAATTCAGCCTTTGAGTTTTATCTAAAATACAAGCAGGGAGAGACCATCATAATGTCTGTGATTATAACTGGGGGTGTGGATCATGGCGCTGAAAATTATTTCTCCTAAACTCCTTTCTTAGAAGAGGACATGTATTCAGATTTGGCTGATGGTTTCTGAAACGGTGCCTGTATTCATTCATCTCTGCTACATATCCAGTTTGTGCACCGGGACATATCGCCATGCTGATTTCAGTTTGACAATATCACATCAAAGCAATATAAATCACACCATAACCTTAAACTAACCTTCCAATGCTACATTATTTAAGAATTTAATAACAATTATAATCTTGAAATTACAACTGTACCATGTAGAAGCCTGGATAAGAATGCCAATTTGATTGCACGCTCAAAATGCTCTGCCTTTCAGGAACACAAAGAAGTTTCTATTATAGATTAAAATTACAGGTTGGATCCTCACCCAGTATAAACCGGCAACACCACTGCACTGCACCCATTTATATGTACTGCAGAAGATGTAGTCCAGTGACTTTAAAATAATCAGATCAGCAATCCCATCCACAGCGCTTAGCAGAACCATACACATGTATATATTACACATGCCCGCTCACGGTGGGTTATGTATTTATAGAGCAAGCTAACTGAAAGGAGTTAAGACTGTGCACTGTGATGCATTCAGTCTTTTGATGTGAGGAACAGGGGTGACGGCGTTGTTGTATTGGAATCGGATATGAAGGCATGAACATGCAGACGTGGCTGAGTGTGACAGCTGTGCTAATACTCAGAGACTCGCGTCAGGCAGGATGTATGAGAATCTGTGATTTTCTTGCACTGAGAAAAGACTTTCATCATCCTCAGCTGAAGGCTGTTGGTGTCTCAGGGCAAGGAGGGGCATATGCGTGTCTGTATAACATCCTTCCTTGCAGACTGCACCTGGATGTAGCATGAAAGATGGTATGTCCCCATAAATTTGTGGGCTAAAGCAGCAGTTTTAATGTATGCCAAGTCAGATGAAAAAGAGTGCCCGGGTCTTCCACATTCAAGACTGAGCAATGGATCAGCATCCTAGTCTCCTCACAGAAAAGCTATAGACACAACGGGAGGTAGCCTTTCACTTCTGCAGCTAGACAAGCTGAAGTCCAAGTATGCATCAGCAGAGCACACCTTGGCTTTAGCTCTTTGCCAGCCTCCCACTCTCCCTTCCCATCCCACACAAGCAGCCTAGCACCTACAAATACCTGCACAGGCAAAACCACAGCTTGTAGCATTTGTGCAGGATGCTCGACCCAGTCAAACACCCAGCTGCTCCAAGAATGTGACCACATGCAATAGGGAGAGCTGAGCATTGTGGGTGTAGATTTGCCTTTACATCTAATTAGCAATGCAAAGTTGCACCCGCAACAGAATCTGCCTAATGTACCAAAAAAAGTGTCCTATTTTTTAATACTCTTACTAGCACTGAATGCCTTCCCTGTCTACCCAGACGCATGGCTGGGAGAGCAGGAGACAAGGGCTGTAGCCTCTGTGCATAATCAGGCCAGGCAAGCTATCTGACCCACGCGTGCCTCCGCCTCCCCCCCTTACAGTTAGTGCTTTCGTCATGCTAAGCTCCTGTGCCGTGGTTTCCAGGCGAATTTCCACTTGGTGCTCAGAGAGCTGAAACCTTTAGATTAATCCCAGATCTGTCAGCCTCCATCATTTTCAAGCAAGGCTGTGAGCTTCAGGGCACTTTGTTACTTTCTCTAGCACTGAGGAGCCTTAAGCCTCTTGCTCTCACTCTCCTGGAGAGTGGACAGCCCTATTCCTCTCCCTCCTCATCCTGAGATGACCCTGAGTCTGTGGTCAGTCTTGTTGCAGCAGGATTCTCCATGAATCTGGTGATTAATTTGTTTCCTCTCCCTCAGTGAATTTCAATTTGATCTGCTAAGTTCAAGCCACCTAGGAGCCAAACACTGCCAGCATGCCCCTTGCTCCCTTACATATGACTGCCACAGCCCCTGAGCTGCAGCCACGCTGGCCGGCACCATAATCCTGTGTGTTTGCTGCAGGTGTGGAAATGAGCCTAAATACCCCACACAGAAACTCTTCAGCCATTTCACTGATAGCTCAACATTCCTCATTGGCCGAACTTGTAGTTTTGCTCAGATCTGCCTTTGGTTAGATTGAACCTCTCTGATTTATCTGTCAGGGATCAACAACTAGGGAAATGTATTTCCCTTGCTCCAGCAGACCATCATTGCCAGTTATCTGGCCCCCATCTCTAAAACAATGTTCATCAGTCATTCAGGGAATTTGCATCCTCCCCAAGGCCTTCTGCCTTGTTCATTTTGCTCTACTCCAGGCAGCAGTGGCTGCTGACCTGAGGCTGCAGTGCCTAGGACTAGTGCCTAGTGTCTAGGAACACACAGCATGATCCCTGAGCAATTTGTGCTCACAAATCAGGTATGAATCATGGGGACCATGGAGAACACCTCCACTGAGCTCTTAACCTGCTGGAAATGCTGCATAGGTAATCCAGCACCAGCAGGACCCTTGTAAGGGACAGGCATGGCCATCTGGAGCAAGCAGAAAGGATAGAGGATTCATAAAACTACTCACTAATGACTACATACTGGGCTCGGTGCTGTACAAAGCACAGGCCAAGGAACTGGTCTCTGCCTCACTGATCTGTTGTAATCCACCGTGGCAATTCTTTCCAGTCTGTCCCAGTCTATGGAAGTGGGATATTCTTACTCAACCTGCAACTGGCTCTACTAGAATTCCTCCCTTGTGCTTGAGCGTGGCATGGGGATGGAAGATACTCTGAGAGGCTGAGACTGCCTGCAGAAGTCACCACTGGTAGAGCAAAACAGTCCCAGTCCTGGTCCTGACTGCCTGGTGTTAACTGTGGCTCTCCGTCATTCTGGCAGCTGAGAGGTTGGTGTGAGAAGCTGACCGGTACCAGAGCACATGTACCTCTGTATGAGTTGCCTGAAACCATCTCGAACCCAAGGGCCAAGGCCTCCCATGTCTATGACAGCCCTATGCTTTGACCCCGCCATTGACTGGCAAGTGTTGGGCAAAGAGAATAGAAGGATGCCAAAGCTCATTAAGGAGGCAAGAAATTAAACAGAAATAAAACACAGCGAAGGGCTGAAAGATCTGTCTGTCCCTGAGAAAAAGCCTTGCAGATGCTAAGAAAGGCAGATAACGTGAGCAGAGTGGTGCTGGTAGCTGCTGCCCAGGACTCCAGGACTTTTGCTGAACTCCTCCCTATCACACAGGCACTCTGAGATTGGCTAAGGAAACCTGGGAGAGGTCCCGCGTGCTGAGCACCAGGCCATGCCCTGCCACCCAGCACCCCTAGGAAGAAGAGCTACCCTAACCAAGGGCCTTGACAGGGAAAATTTGAAACTCCGGGTACGACTCAGGAAGAGAAGTCCCATACATGCTACCCAGGATGCTGAGGAAACTGTGGTTTGCTCTGACCCCAGAGGAGCAGGTGTTTACCCTGCACTGCAAGGAGGTCTCCCAGCCTGCAGCCCCTGCAAGCCAGACACGATCCTGCCCTCTGCAGCCTGCTGAGATGGGTCACCAGAGCTCCTGGAGGTGCCAGGCTCACTGCCTAAGCAATTATTCTTTCTGTGAGTACCTCCTCCTGTCGAGAAAGGGGAGATACTCTGGTGCTGGGCACTGTGAAAAGAGTATAACCCTTCAGCACGTAACAAATAAATCCCATTATTCCAGCTCCCTGGCTAGCGCTCCCTCCAGCCTCTGCTCACCCAATCCCTTTCAAGAGCAGCTGAATCAATGTTTGACTTGTACAAACAGCAGCCTGACTGCAATTTGGAAGGGATTCAGATGGGGATTACGGCAAGGCAGTGGATAAAAATCTATTACATGGCAGTATTTATTCTAGATCCCTGTGGCACTCAGTGTGAACTCTGGCAGCATGTCCTGTTCCTCATTCAATGGCACATGTGCAGGGGATTGAGAAGAATCACTTTTGGGAGAGCGTGCTGCAGCGTATTGGGAGGAGAGGACTGGGATCTGGACTGAGTACACATTTCCAAGCCAGACTGACTTGGCTCTCCAGTGCATCCTCCCAGAGGGTGGGAACATCTTTAGTTTTGAGGGCAATTTGATACTGGTGAAATTGCATTGCTTTGATAGCCCTAAGGACCTGCGCCATCTCTGGTTTACCAAAGACCAATGATTCTGACTCAGTGCAGCTGTATCTGGGGTCAAAATACAATCCTGCCTTCTCTCTTTGGACACAGAAAAGATCCAAGCCCCAACTCAGCAGAAGGAGCTCTCTGGGTGCAAGAAGCCTGTCTGATCTCAGACCACAAAAGCAACTTTTGCAGCAAGCCCCACATTGACGCTCTCTATTTATAGCCTAACAATGAGAGGAGCAGTTCAGGCAAGGGGTGTGTAGGCGTTCTAAATAGCAATCTCTGAGATGAGGTGACCCAGGAACGGGACTGTGTACAGCCCACTCATCACACACAGGGGTCACCACCAAACCACCACTGTTTGCCCAGCCTGGCCAAGCTGGACAGGAATAGTCCCCTGGGACAGGCATCTGGCCTGAGTACCCTCAGTCCTTTTCCAGCACACACACACAGAGTCCACCAGCACGAGGGAGCACAGGGAGCACCAGGGCAGTGCTGTGAGACACTGCTGACTTAATAGGCTGTGACAGGGCTGTCCAGCAGCGAAGAGAGGCAGAGAAGCCACCACTCTCAAAAAAGAAGTGGAGATGGGGAAGAGGCCAATAGGACTGAATTACCCATCCCTAGCTTTGCCTTCTCATGAGTTGAAAGTACCAAATTTTCGCCAGCACATCTGGTGATGTACCACCTCACCAGAGGTACATCATGTGTCGACAGAGACCAACCACTCTACACCAGTACTACAATTTTTTCTCAGTAGGGTGATAGTGCTACAAGCAAAATGAGCACTGGCCAAGGGCTACTTGCCTTGCTGCCACTGTCAAGGCAGTGTACACAGGCACCTTGCTTTCTGGCAGCAGCATTTCTGGGTGGAGTGATGCAGAGATGAAAGGAACAAATGTACTGGAGAAGGTCTGGAGGAGCCTGAGCCATTTCAGGCAGCCCCAGCGGTGAGGGACCTGCCCTGAGCACACCCACAGACTTCAAAGCCCAAACTAGTCCTGTCCCAAAAGCTTAACACCTCCCTCTGGGGCCTGTTCACATGGCTGGAATTGCGCTCAAGTTAGCCACATGCCAATGAATGAAGCTCTCCCGTGAGATGCCAGGACAAAGACAAGGTAGCAGTGTTTGCTAGCAGGGAGCACTACAAGCCTCATCTTCCTCAGCTCTTCCTTGGGCTCTACACAAGTCACTGCTCCTCCTGTACACTTGACTGGATGGACAGGCTTCAAGGTAACCAGCACTGCTGTGGCACAGAATGATGGGTCATTCTCTCAGCTTAGCCATTTGAACTTGTTTAAATTTTGCTATCTGTAAACCAGAGATAAGCCTGACCTACAAAGATGTTGGGACACTTAATGAACGGAAAGCTTGCAATGGGCTTTAAGATCACCAGGGAGAAGATACAAGAGACAGGCAAAATATTGCAGTACATGTACCATTTTATCATTTATAACAAATTTTAAAGTACTTCAGGTACCAATCCTATATAAAGATGTGTTCTATCATATGCTATTTCTTACAGCACCCAAGCTGCATTAAAAAGAACTAAACTCCTGGAGCAAAACTAGGAAGAGGGTATAACTTACATACTTGTGTCCCCTAGACTCACCCCTTCCACATGATCTCTTTTCCTCCTTACTTCCTCTCATTCCAATCCACACTTCTGTTATCCCCCCTTTCACCCTGTCTTCCTCTGCCTGCTGCTCTGAAGTTATTGTTCACTGAGTTTTGTTTTCACACAGAAGCCAAAAAACATAAGAAGTTACATGGAGCCCCAGAGGCAACCACACCAGGATGGTAACATTCACATATTTTCCTCCAGATGCACCAGCTGCCTTCGGGAGTTGTGACAGGGCTATGAGTCTATGACTCTCCCAGCTTCACGTGTCAATGTGTCCACACAGGTTTTATGCAGGGGTCAGGATGAAGTTCCCCTCAAGGAGAGCTTCACCTTCATGCCATGGGAGAGCCTCTGTCCTTGTGAGTGTAATTTGGTCCATCCCAGCACCCAGAGACTTTGGCTTACCTGTGCAAGCCCAGCTTTTCTGCCCAAAGGGAGGCACTCGGGCACTATGTTATATTTTACTGCTAATGAAGTCGCTTTGTTTGTTCTATTGCTTAGGGGAATAAGTTAATGTCTCAGAATGCCCTTTAATGGTATTTGGCTTTGTTTATTAAATATTTATTTTTCTAGATAAATGTGGATAAGGGACTCCTAGCAGGATTCCTGCTGGGAGGAGAGAGTGTCAAGAGTCTCAGAAGATAAAATGGGTATTGAGATCAAGGTGGAGTTCTTATCCAGAACAGCATATAGCACCCATCCTTCCTAAGACACAGTTTTATTTTCCTAATTCTCAGAGTTTATCCCCAGCAGCCAAAAGAAAGTGGATCTGACAAGCTTAGGAGTCTTGTGCTCTTCTTTGCCTGGAGCCTGACACTCCTGCCCTCCTACTGGTGTAAAACGCTTCCCAAAACAGTGAAAGGGAATCCTACAGGCTGCTGTGTGGTTGCTGCTGCTACAGGAGGGGTTTAGCAGGGTAGGAGGGAAAAGCAGGATGGCACTGGTATAGGAAGTCTTCAGCAGCAGCGTGAAGGGAAAGGGAAAGGGGGAATCACATGGATGGAGCACAGCTAGGATTAGCCTGTTCACCAGTGAGCCTGTGGGCTGCATACACACCTGCTGAGCCTGTCTTTAGGTAAGCAAATGGCAGAGGAAATACAGACAAATGCAACAGGTTAAGCAGTTACGATTAGAAGTGAGCACTGTGGAAGCTTTGCAGGAAAGTCAAGACAGCATCTGAACTCCTCCCCAGCAATGCTAGCAGGGTTTGGTGAGTCCCTGCAGTCAGTCTAAGGACTCACAGTGACAGGGGTTTTAGAAGTGATCTTCCCAATGCATCCCAATTGCCCCTCTCTGTCTCTGATGCCCAGAGTACAGGCAGGCGGGAAGTGGTGCTGTGGCGCTGCTCTCTTGCACAGCCATGCTGTACCGAGTCAGAGTGAGGATGCCATCTCCTCTCTGCCCTTGCACGTGGCTGGCATTTGAATCTGGCCTTTCTGGTTGGAGCCCACTGTGGCTGTTTGCAGAGAGAGATTCACCCCCATGGCATCCTTCTGCTGGGAGGGCAACTCCCCTGGCCTCTCTTGGCTGGAAGCAGCTGTAAGGGAGGAATAGCCGTCTCTTCCTGATGTGCATGGGAATAGGACTGAGAGGGAGTTGTGTGGATTCAGCCTCCAGCCACCTGCTGTATGGAACGGGCAGATCATTACCCAGAGAGCTCTGTAATTTTGCTTTGCAAATGCTTGCCCGCTGGCGCAGAGCCTGAGGAGGAGAAGGGGGAGAGGGAGGCTGCTCACAGCTCTGCATGCCAAAAAGGCACTTTACCACGCATGAGGCCACCACCGCTTCTGCAGCCATGAGACCTTGCAGGCTTAACCCTCTGTGCTGATCCCCAAGCTAGCTTTTTGTAAGAGAGAAGGAAGGAGTTGCAAGAGCAGGTAGAGAGGGAAAGAAGAACAAAGGGGAGATAGAAGAAAAGAAGAAAAAGCAAAAGAGAAGAGGACATGCTGGTTAGGGAAAGGAGCGCATGGAGGCCATAGGCCATAGGCATATATCAAGACAGGAGTCCCTGCAAGAGCTGACAGCATGAAAGGGAGGAGGCTCCATCCCCAAGGTCTCCCCAGCAGGCAAGCTGTAATCACCCTCTGGGAACCAACAGCAAGGGCGTGGAAGAGCCTGCTTGGGACTTTCTGCTAAATGCACTAAGGTTCTGCAAAGCCTTCTTCCTAGGAAAGCCCAGCTCACATAGATAAACCACCTGCAACTGCAGCAGCCTGCCATTCCTCCTGCCTCCCCCGTCTCCCCAGAGCTTTTAAATTTGTGGACAAATTTCAGCTAAATCTTTGACATGGCTACATCTCCATCTGCTACTATATTTTTACAAGTCTCATGAAAACAGGCAAAAGGATAGCAGTGAGAAGCCAGGTTTCTACAAAGAGGCATGTGAAATGTGAATTCACAGTATTATCACCCAGCAGAGAACCCAAAAAGGAGAGTATTTCAATTAATAAGTGTCACAAGAAAGTTCAAACTCCAACTCTGAAAAGTGGGTTTTCAGCCAACAATGGTGCAAAACAACAATGGGCTCTGTCCATATTGACACCTGCTCTCCAGCTTTTCTTTGAGCCTATTCCCTGGAGATGTCCCCTCTGAGGTGTATGTACATCAGAGATGGCAGCAAGCTGAACCTGCTGAGAACAAGTGTAAACCTCATCAAATGTAAATCATTTTTGAAGAAGCTCTCCCTGCCCTGCAGGGAGGATCTCTACAGAGATCTGTGCAGAGCTTCCCAGGCAGCAGGGCCTTTACTGCACCGACTTGCATTGCACCAAGAATCTGCTGTAGCTCTGACAGAGGTATGGCCTGAGAGGTCACTTGTGGCCAGGGTGTAGCACACCAGAGAGGGACCACATTTCTCAGTTAATCTTCTGTTTTCTGCTGCTAGGCCTATGCCCATCTTGGAAGAGGTTTTCAGTACAGAAGGGAAGTACATCTCAATTGCTTACATCCACAGCCAGCTCCCACTTTCCTAGAGAGCTGAGAAACCCTGTTCTGCTAAAGCACCTCTAGATGTTCCTTCCATGTTCAAGTAACTCCAAAAAGGGCAACCTTTGCTTTTTCTCCTTACCATTCCCC
This sequence comes from Actenoides hombroni, assembly GCA_024336885.1. Taxonomy (NCBI): domain Eukaryota; kingdom Metazoa; phylum Chordata; class Aves; order Coraciiformes; family Alcedinidae; genus Actenoides; species Actenoides hombroni. Next base: position 6,343,482 of record WUAM01000320.1, on the reverse strand, counting down.
AGCCTTACCCTAAGGGCTCTGGCTAAAGTAAGCAATGTGCCAACATCAGAAACATCTGAGAAAAAAAGTGTAAGTCATGAAGAAACAGGTCTTTGGTATCCATAACCAGGTGTTCTCCTTCATAGCAGAACAACTGTTATCTACTTCACAAGTACTCTCAGTTGCTGATAGCATAAGCCACAAGGAAACTAGATCCACTGTGGCCACCTGATCTACTGGAGCAGCAAACACACGTCCCAATTCTGCTGGCACTATGACATGCTCCAGTAGCACCCATGACTTACAGGATATTTACTGGGCTTAAAGTCACTTTAACAAGCAACAGGACAATATTTTTTAACATAATGTGATGACATTTTGATGAGTCACACCATTTTATCACTAATTCGCTGCAGCCCCTATTTATCTAATAATCTCTAAAAGTGTCCTATGAGTTTTTCAAGCATCTAATTAGGGGATCATTGTCCTGAAAAGCTCCAATCTGATCCCCTTGATCCTACACATCTACATGGAGGCTTGACTTGAGCATCAGGGCCTCAGATATGAAAATGGACAATGGACAGGCAGGAAGGGAACTAAGAACATTTTACATATTGGTTGCTACGATTTATTTTTCTCTCTTCCCTTTATCCTGAATTTTCCATCCACGTCTCACAACATGGTGCAGTGACAGGTGAGGCTTTCCTTGGTACAGCTGAGAAACTAAAAACCCAAACTTTAGAACTTTAGAAAAAGACCCTTCAGTCACGTTAACACTGCCCTGTGTGATGTTGGAATACAGCTGGGAATTAATGGGTCAGAACAAAAAAATTTCCCCAAAACGGAAAAAATTATATATTGCTGTTGATTGCTTCATTTCTTTCCTAAGTACATGAGGCAGAGTTCTCATCAATAAGAGTTCAAGAAGAGGGGAAAAAATAGAAAGAAAAAAAAAAAGAAGCTGAGACTTTCTATATTTAGTAGCTTCTGCATTTTGGCACATTTCCTTGCTAAAAATACCTAAATGCACATATTGGTGGGGTGGGGAAATCAGTATTTCTGTTTTCTACCATCCAATTATCCCAGCAACAAGAAGGGTAGACAATTGCAATGTGAAATTCCCTGACAGTTGTCTGGTGAACATACAGCATTTAAATGCCTGTGTTTGCAGAAGGTGGCGAGGCACCCAACCGAGCAGGCCACTGCTGTTGGGGTCAGCACGTAGCTGAGGTGCTCAGTAGAGGGTGTGCCAGTGCCCAGGATGGACAGCCAGCAGTTTGGAGTTAATTACCACTCCTCACAGAGGAGTGGCAGAGAGATGGTGCCCACATCCCCCTCAGGTGAGGCAGAGCGGACAGGGCCACAAGCCACCAAAGCCAGAAGCAGGGTGTGCACAGGGAGTAAGGGAGGAATGCCTGGAGCAAGGTCCCTGCCCAAACTCTCAGCCCAGGGCACCTCTGAGCAACTGGGATGTACAGCCTGATCCTCATTCCTGGATTAGGATGCAAGTTATTTTGTTAGCGAATGTGGGACCACGCTTACTCTGTTTCTTCTAAGCACTGCCCCTACAAGGTGTCTGTTAGGTAGCCCAGTGCCCAGCGCAGTTGGCTGGGGAGCTGGAGACCTAGACTGTGAACCTTTTCAACCTGAGGAGGTTTGGTTGTCACAACCAGCCCTGTTTGGTGGCTGCATTTCTGAAGAAAGCTGCTGATGCTGCTGCAGAGTCATGCTGCCCACCTGCATTAGGGCATGCCACCTGTCTCCCTTGACTTACATTTTTGAACCAGGACCTAGGGACAAGTTTCCTTGGGTCAGTTCTCAAGTTCAACCTTCTTTGTGTGTGACTGATCATCAGGGTTTTCTGGGCCTCAGTCTTCTCTACTAATAATATTACTAGTAACTACCTCCAAGCATGAAGTGGATTTTATCAATACACGTGAAGCTGCTGAGAGCTATTGGTTTAAAGTGCCGACCCATATCCTTTCAACAGGAGATCCCTGAACCTAAGCTAGAAATTATTCTTAAAGAGAAGCAAAACAACTAATATGGATTTGCAAGAGCAGTTCTATTCACAGTGAGTTAGCTTCCTTTTCCAGCAGAGTAACAGGGCTTGGGAGGCAGCGAGTGCTATGTCTCAACTCCAGTGAAGCTTTTGACATTTTGACATATGACTCACGATATTCAAGAAAAATTGTCTAGATGAACCTACTGTGGGATAGCAACATTTGGTTAGAAAAACATTTCTTGAAAATAATTATCATTATTTCATTGTCAGATGAAAGCCGTATTGAGTGGATCCTACAGGTGTTCATTGGAGGGTCCAGCACTAGTCAGTGTTTCCATTAATGACTTGGATAATGGAATAAAGAGTATACTTATTAAATCTGCAGATGACATCAAGCTGGGAGGGACTGAATACGCTGGAGGACAGAAATAGAATATGAGAACAATCACAGCAAATTGGACAAATGATCCGAGAACACAAGATGAAATTCAACCAGGACATGTTCATATAATTAGACTTAAGCAGGAATAATCAATTTCATAAACACAGAAAAGAACAGCCGTCTAGGTGTCACTTCTACAAGGAGGAGTCTGGAAGTTACTGTACATCACAAGCTGAAAAGCAGTAAAAAACATGTCTCACCACCACAGGACAAGAAAGTATCATACCAGGACACTAAGGTTAGTCTGACAGATCTGTGATGCAGGTTTTTCCCTGTAGGATTATGTCCAGTGTTGGATGTCCCAATCTGAGACAGAGGCCAACTGGAGAGAACCCAGGAGAGAAGAAGGGGAGTAGTCAAAGGTTAAGGATCCATGGCCAACAAGAACAGAATAGAAAGAGGATGTCTAGATAAAGAAAAGATGACTGGGGAAGGACACTGTAACAGTTTTTGAATATCTGAACAGCTGTATAAGTAAAATAATAATCTTTTTCCTATGCCCATGGTGAATAAGAGGCAATAAATTCAACTTCAGCATGGAAGATTTGGGTTAATCTGTTTAGAATAGGGAAGCACTGGAATAGGCTGCTCAGAGATCAGGGCAAAAGAGGTGCAGCTGAACATGCCTGGGGCAAGAAGAAGGACTAGATGATCTTTCTTTCCTATAGCTTTTTTGATCAGTAGTAGCAAGTTTAAACAGAAACTGCCCACAGAACTTTGCATTTCCTCTCCCTCATATCAGATATTTTCCACAATGAAAAGGGAGAGTTTTGAAGCTTTTACAGTACAGGTTTTTAATGTTTTTCAATGAAAACTCATACATTAAATCTTACGCACCCACTCAATAAACTAAGGTCCCATTTAAAAATATTATACGCCTGTAAAAACAGTATCAGTCTCAGACTCCAAGCATAGGACCAGTGGCAACTAACATTCACAACACCTGTATTGGAATTCAGCCCTTCATCTCTATGAGAAGAGGAGAAGCCTTTATGCCAAGAGCTAGAGGTGTTGCATGACCTGTTGTGCAGGCAGCCACCATGCCATTCTGCTGGAGGGCAGAGCATGCCCGTGGAAATGGGAAAGGAGTATCTGCTGGGAACACCATGCCTCGCAGAACTCCCAGATGAACAGGACACAGGTTATGAACATGCATACTACCAAGAGGAGAAAAGTGACCACAGGACTGTAACTAGCAGAACTAGGTCAGACAAAGACATACCATTTCCTTCTTAAGTGATCATAAAACTTGTAGTGTTAGGATGATCAGGAGTGCATGAAACACCCCCACCATGCCATAGATGTGTGTCCATATGGACACATGGCAACTCTCTTCAAATTGAGAAGGTTGTGCTCCCTATTCAGGCTGCCAGCAATGAGGATAATTAATGCCATTTCTTAAATCAGCCATAAAGTCATAGAGTAGCACCTAGCAAAGTCAACAAGAATGTATTTTGATGCTAAAGAGTTTCTGAGAGAAGCTGTCAGCTGGCCCCTGTTGTCCCAGCTCCTCCTGCAAGGCCTCAGCTGCTGCAGGGTTTTCCTCCTTGCACCGGGGCTTTGTCTGCCTGACAAGGAGCCGGACCTGTCACATGCTGGATGGCCCCCACTCCCAGAGATCTGCGGGAAACAAGGGCAAACGCTTAGGGGCTGCCCAAGCAGAGCAAGGAGTAATTCCAGTATGAGACAGAACGAGCTCCCGCTGCACCTCGTCTGGGGAGATGCATCTCCCTGCAGTCTGTCCGAGCAGCTCTGCCACAGGGCAGGGCACATCTATGCTTTTCTTATCAACGCACTCAGGCGGGGAGCAGGGACCCATGGGGCAGAGGGCAGTCTCTGCGGCTGGCCATCCTTCCTCTCCCATCTCTCGCCCACGGCATCTCTGAGCGATGCTCCTAATGCTGGCTGTGCCCCTGCTGCTTGAGTTAATTACAGTAATTATACCTGCGCTCCTCAGCTCCAGCTCCCATTTGTTGTCACTTCCCTGCCCGTTCATTTGCAAATCTAATCGCTCCGTGGATTTTTTAAAAAGAAAAGGAGTAGGGAGGGCAAAAATACAAACAAGGAAAGAAAGTACGATTCCTGTAGCGACAATACAGTGGGAATTGAGGAGCCATTGAGCAGCACCAGGTGCTTCATGTGGTGCCCCTGCAAGGGCTGCTCCCAGCACTGACAGACAGGCCTTTACTGGGCTACAGCACTAGACCAGAGTGGGGAAAAAAGAAAGAATTGCATCAGCCTCCCCCAGTGCCTGCCGAATTGCCTTGATCAAGGTTCACAGCAGAGCTCAAACTATTGCCTGGTGTTTCAGAGCTCACTTGCAGAAGGACAGGAAAGCATCCTGGGCACCCAGTGTTCCCAGCACAGCAGGATACCCACACAGACTCGAGTACTGTGAACCTTTAGCAACCGCTTCTCTCAGTGCTGGGTCCTACCTTTTCCTCAAGCAGGTTTCCTGTGGGGAAGGGGTGCTGCAGCATCAGCTGTGGAAACAGAAGTCTCTTTCAATGCCTGGGAGCAGAGGCTTTCCAGCAGTGACCGTAGAAGAGCCATTACAAAAGGCAAACATGCAGTTCAGGTCACCTGTCTGATACGGATAGATTTGAGGTCAATCCTTTGAACAAAGAGGGGGGAAAAGTGTAATGAGAAAAAAATGGGCAGAGATGGCTTCGTAACTGTTTTCAGGTGCTCTGAAGAAGAATAAGCAAGAAGAGGAAGCCTGTGATGTGCCCCGAGCTGGCACTGGGACCAGTGTTATACCACTGACAGAGGGCAGTGAAGTGGAGTGGTGGGTTTTGTTCTGCCAGTACTGTGTATGCAGTTTTGAGCAGAAAAGTACAAATGAGTGTAATTTTCTGTTTTCTAGTGCCAGTAGATAAAGACAGTGAAAGAAAGCAAGGGGCAAGGAAACAGCCTGGTTCCTTTGCACTAAGTGCAGTAGTTTAATTACACTGAACTGAGGCACTTTTGCACCAGCCATTACGCCCGTTCATCAGTGTAACCACGTACTTCTGAACTTGTTTGTGATATCACCAGAATTTCCCACTGTGCTATTTTTTTTGCCACTTCAATACTAGGGTTGATTTCTTTCCTTGCCCATGCTGGAAAGGCAGCCCAGGCAGCTGCAGAAGTCCAGCAGTTTGAGAAGGTGAGGATCAAACTAACTCCCTTGATAACGTATTAGAAGGATAGACTTTTTTTTTAAAAAGGGTGAAAATAAGTGAAGTTTCTCATGATCAGAGCAGATGCTTCTTATCATTGTACACTTTGTACACAAAACATTTATTGTTTTGCCTATCTGCACAGGCAAGAAAGCACTTCGAGAGAATGGACAGGAGCAGGAGGTAGAGAGGCCTTCTGAACATCACGGTCAGGCAGAGTGGTAGTCAGGGAACAGGTCAGAACTGTAAGGTTATTTGTATTTGGAGGTAATATCCAACTGGAAATTTTAGTGAAGTGAAAGTAACAAATTTATTTTAATAGAACAGGGGGGAAAAATGCAAACCTCCCAAAGTAATATCTTGATTCCAGGTAAGAAATATGAAGCAAAGAGTACTGCCCAGATTTGAGCATCGTGTAACTGCAGCATAGCAAACTAGGGAGTCTCCAAGGCCTTTAGATGACGTGCTCAAAAGGGTTTTCCATCTCCCAGGAGGCTGATTGCTGGAGGAGGAGAGAAAGGACCTGCAATTAAGTTGATTAAAATAGTGGTCCCAGCATGGTCTGTTCTTTTCTGTTGCCAGGAGACTAGAAGTTTGGGATGAACTGTTCAACCTCTTTGTAAAAGAATAGGTGTTTACTTCCTCACCATATGATCTTGGCCCTCTCCAAGGATGCACATTCTCCATTAGTCCTCCAGAAAAAAAGTCACAACCCAATTTAGCTTTCTTAGAGTTGTGTTAAGATGGATTTATCGTGTCCAAAAATGCACTGATTCTCCCCTGCCTCCATCTTCCCAACCCAGTGCCCAAATCCAGGCTGTATGCTAACCATTCAGAGGTTGTTATTTCAATTTCTATAATATTTATAATAATCCTGTCTTTCCTTCCTGATCTGGATTCTAGTCCCAGACAGGCAGGTCAATTCCAGGTTACTCATCCCCACCATAGGATATATATCTGAAACAAAGCCTGGCTATGTGGCTCAGCTGATGGGTGAGGACATTTTGATGGGCAGCCACCCACAGATTATTAAGTAGACTTACACTACCCACAGTCAGTGACTTATGCTGGAAAAGGTTACTATAATACTTCAGGAACCAGAGAATCTTAATGTAGAATCCAAGTCAGGCTATCTTACCAACTTACTCTACTTTTCCCCTCCCTTTTCCCAGCTGATACAGAAGTGAAAGGCAACACAGTATATTGGTGGGAGATGGTTAGAGTCCAAATTGAAGCCCTAGTTTTCCTTCAGATCCCTTTTGGGGACCACCCTAAAACATATTAGGAAAAAAAAAAAAAAAGAAAGAAAGAAAAAAAGCCTGGAGTTGTAATTGTTCTGAAGTTGAAAGCCTGAAGATCACTATGCATTTGAAGCATCTCTATAGCCTGATTTAGGCCATTTGCTTCAAGATAAGTTTTGTCTTTCCTAAAGCCAAGTGCATTAATGAAACTGAGTTAATGTGCCTTTTCTGTAGCTTTCTCTTGTTCTATCTGCTGCTACAAAAACTGTGCGTGCCAAGCAATGCACTTGCCTCTTGGCGCCCCAACGCCAACATCCTGCACAGGAGGCAAGGGGCTGCAATAGATGGGTGGACGGATGGATAGAAGGCATGACGCAGTTTTGGAACGGGAGGATAGAGATGACAGTGAAGGTAGAAGCTTGCAACAGTGGCAGCAAAATCAGCTCAAAGCTTAAGTCTCTGGTACAAATGCTGTACTGTGCATGTGGGGGAAGGGAGTTTTGATGCCAAGAGAGAGGATCCCTGCTCCTGTTAACACAGCAGCAATCAGGCAATAGCTGGAAAGAAGCATTTAAGCCTCCCTGTGTAGCTGTGTTGTAACACAGCACATAATTACTCATCATGCTCCTTTCCACAGCTTGCGCAGGCTGCCTGCTGGAAGAGCTGTACTGCGCAGCCATCTCAGCATGGCTTGGCCATGTGAATCCTCAGGCACCCTCCATATCGGACAGAGGGGAATTCATTCTACTGGAGACCTTCCTGGCTAAATCCCGTAACATACACAAGACTCCTGCAGTTGTCACTTCAAGCTCTCTACCTCCTCACTCTCAGGTGGCGAAGTGGCACCATTCACAGGGAAACATAGCCTGGGCAAGCAGCAGGAGTGCTACCAGGAAGTCTGCTTTGATTCCCAGTCTTCAGGCACTTCACCAGACTCAGACTGGACATCAGCAATCTTTGCGCCTCTCTGCGTTTGCTCCAACACAGGCACCCAGTATTGGGAACAAGGATCTCCAAAGAGGACATGCACACCCAGAGCCTCCCAAGGGGCTCAGGTGGGAGCACAAAGGCACAGCCACGTTACTGAAGGATACAAACTCAGCAGCACTCTAAAGAGAGCCTCAGCTTTCCCACCAGCATTTTAATAGCAGCATTTCTGCTTCTAAACTACCTTGACTGGATGTCAAGGACACATTATAAAGGCAGGTCAATCCAGGTGTGAAGCAATGTAGCATAGAGATAGCAGCTGGAAGACTGCCAGAAGCAAAAAGCTAAGAACGCACCCAAGAATCTTAAACCCAGCAAGCACTGGAATTACTAAATGAATTGCTTCCTGCAACCTCAGATGCCAATTACTTGTGTGTTTTTATTTTTGTACTTAACATTCGTCTGTCGAAATTAAAGTAAATCTACTTTAATGCCCCAACACAGTCATACTCCAAGTGTCTTTTTCCTTGAAATCTTCTCCTCTGCAGTGGTGTGACTTCATCTGTGACACCCTGCTACCCAGTACCTAGGTACCATATCAGAATAGCCTTATTTTAACTCCTAAGTGGCTTCTGTCTTAAGTGTTGTGAACTGGGAAGACAGACAAAAAAAATAGTGCAAGAGGTAGAGAACATGCCTTCAATCTTGCCTGGCTACAGCTACAGCTATCCAGCCTTCAACAAAGACTGCTAGGAAGGTTATACAGCCCAGAGAGACACAGCACTATACGTTAACAGCATCCAGCAGATGCTTCTCAGGCTCATTTCCTGACTCTGCAGGAAGGGAGAATTAGCCATAGAGCCCAAGTGTGCTTTCCTGGCTTATCTTCAACACTTCCTTCCTATTTACAAACCATTCCTGGATAGCAGCCTCCTAGCACTGCTCATACTCCTTCCAGCTTGGATATTACCTCTCGGACATTGTTTGTTCCTCAAGTTTCTGGTGGGTCCTTGCAGCTAAGGGAAACAGCAGCATCTCCAGCCCCTGTGGCCACACAGCATCAGGCACAGAGGAGCCCAGAGAAGGAAGGACAGATGGATGTAGCATGGGTTTTCTACACAATGTGAAAAGTCAAGACTGCTTTGAAGGGTCTGCACAAACAAAAGCCATTATTTATCTTCTTGACAGCAAAGCAGGCGGTGAATTTACAGAACTACATCTCGCTTCCAAAATGGTTTTACCACAAATTTCTGTCACTTCACAAAAGCTCTTTGCTTCCACCTTGGTGATGACCTTTGCCACTGACAGGAAGAAAGGAGGATGTTTGTCTCAGCAGATAGATGGCTTTGCAGATCCAGAGGAATATGTAGTTGTTGAGTAGCTGACACGGGGCAGAGGGGGATTAACATGAGCAGGGGCTATCTTCATAATAAATACAGCCTACCAGAGACCTCCATATTTAAGAGCAGCTGCTCAGGGTCAATAGGCTTGGTAGCTTTGATCCATCAATAAGAACCCATATTATCCTCAGAAAAAGTGTCAATTCCTGTTTGACAAAACATGGTTTATATTTTGAGTCTCCCAGAGGCTTTTCTACTGCAAGCTTCTCCTCACATGGCCAAATCCTTTCAAAGCCCAGGGAACAAAACAGAGGTGCTGGTGAGCCAACAGGCAGCAGTGTTTTGAGCCCAAATGAATGATGCATTGGTGCACAAAGTCAAAATTGCCTTCAGTAGCATGGGGTGAGAAGGAAAACAGTCAAGTAGAAACCTCTACAGAACACAGCACCCTCCAAAAGCCTCAGTACTGCTTTGTTTTTCTTACACCTTCTCCCACTTGTCCTCAGCTGCCATCACACACAATCTCAGGCCCACAACCTACACAGAAGACAGGATGAAGGACCCCTTATGTACTCATCATGCTTGCAAAGGAGCCCAAGGAGAGATACACTATCATGCATTCAAAAGCCACCACCATCTCCAGGAGGAGGACTTCCCCTAGCCACCCTTCCCTTGGCTTTTCCCCAGACAGAGAAGAGAGGAAATACTTGCCTTTTTGCAGGCAAAACAGACACCTCCTTGGGACAACCTCACTGCTCCTGGCTCTGCCCCCTGATCCTTTCTTCCCTTCCTTCTCCATATCACCCATGGCTCACACCAAATGAGCTACCAAAGCCTTCAGCAGATGCACTCGTTACCTCCAGCAAGAGAAAAAGCAGCCACAACCCAGAGCTGCAACCTCATTACAGTTTATAATGAGCTGATGGGAAATATTTCTACCCGATTAGAATCCTTAACAAGCACCTGATTATTATGAGTAGAAGCTGACTGGCCTCCTGTTTTGTCCCATCTGTAACGGCAGGATAGCTTCTAGCATACCCCATGTATCTCCTTCTCTCAGCCCAGCAGGAAGAGGTATAAGTCACTCTTCACCAACCTGTACTGCACCCTGGCAACAGCAAAAGAGAAATACTGCTGTTATTAATATATCAGCCCTTGCTGTAAATTGAGGGTTAAGCTTTCTGCTGCTTGGGAAAAACTTTTAGTCACAGCAGTGTCACCAAAGATGCCAGCCAAAGACACTGAGTCATGTTACACCCCAGAGACTGCTGTGGTTGGGGGTTTTAAGACTCTCTATAAAGTGCTTGGAACCAGGATGCTCTTTTTTCACTGTAATTTACCTATTAAAAACTTGTCCCCCTTAAGCAATGGGTACTGTCAGGTCATCCCACTAGCAGAGTAAAACTGCAAAATATGTATTTACAAAAGAGCATGCAGTCAATAGTGCACGGTAAGCATGGGGCTGAGTGCTCTCTCATGGCAGAAACACAGATCAGGTGCTGCCACACTTTCCCCAGATGTCCTCCTTGCTGGCTTGTTCAGAAGGAGGGGAACCCTGCAGGGTGAGCTTGTGGTGCATCTTCAAGACTGCTCTCTGAATCACAGCCGGTGTTTTCTTGTCTTCTTTCAGCTTGTGACCCCACAAGACTGCCCCTTGGCAGCCTCTAGGTTCCCCCAGCACTGCAGTCCCACCAGGCAGTGGAGATCAACAGGAGGATCCAGCCCCCCTCTGCTCCACATATAGAGTCTGAGACTTTATACCATGGAAGAGTCCTCCACCTTCATCTCCTGTACATTTGTCTCCACCTCAAGGCCTTCCACTTTGCCTCCTTCAAATTCTTCAGCCAAAACTCACGGCCCTCATTCCCAACTCCTTCTCTAAAAGCCCTGACAGCTAGCAGTTCTTCTCATTGTGCTATTCCTTTTTCTATAGTGAGCAGCAGTGTCTTTTCTCTGGCTTCCCAACAGTCCTTTCTACAGCCCAAAAACCAGACCAATGCGTGGGAGGGGACAGGAGAGGTTCTCCAAGCCCAGCTTACCTTACAACTGATGTGACAGTCACAGGCAGCATCAGTTTGAGCGGAAGAAAACAAACCTAATTGCTCTGATTAAACACTGAAGACGGACCTTACCCTCACTGTATTTTTAAAGGCCAACTTGGGAGTTTACCTGCAGGTTATTGGAGCAACTGAACTGATCTTGGGAACTGAGATGGCTCCTGTAGTCTTGGTGATCCCACTCCAGCTCCCATAACTTTAGTGTCCAAGACGATCTGGTGATGTAACAGAGACAGGTGACTCATATGACCATGAGGGCTTGGGCAGGACACCCCACTGACCATTGTGACTCCTCAGTCTTTGCCACTGTTGTGCCACAAGGAACGGCTGGGCCCAAACAGACATAGTCAACTGGTTAGTGACTGTGCCTTTCACTGGTTATAAAGATAAAGGTTTGAGATACTCAGTAATTACTGAGAACCGGCACAGTTGCATTATATGTAAATACATAGATACATATTTATATATGTTAACAGAAGACTCAGAAACTTTAATTTTAAAATTTTAGATCTGCTATAAACAGAAGGATGGAGTAGGAAGAAACTTCTCCAGTTGGCATCTTAAGTATTGTCCAGTTGTATGGCTTTTCCACTTCTCTCTGGCCAAGCCAGGATGGAGGTTTTGGAGGTTGCAGCCTGGACTAGATAGAGCATTGGTCTAATCTAGCCATTAAGATTCCAGTTTAATGTTAGAAATGGTGGCTTTTTATTATGACGTGTTAATGGTTTAATGACTTTTTTTCCATTCGGACATCAGCAGTGCCCTTAAGTCTGTGTAATGCCAGATGTTCACGACATGTGGGTTGTCCTTACAGCAAAAGAGAACTAGGAGATTTGTGCCTGGGATTAGTCTACACATTTTCTCTGTACACACAGCCCCAGAGCAGAGGTGGTGAAGTCTGCAAGGGCTCTATTGGGGACCTCAGCCCAGTATCAGTGTGGATTTCCCCTTGACCTGACATTAATAAAAGACCAAAGCAGAAGACTGGTGCTTACAAGGCTTTCTCTTTAGAGCTCCTTGCTCTGCCCCAAAATTTGCAAAACCCTCATGCTACATCACATCCTCCCATAGCCAAACATAAGAAAAATATCTTGAAAGACTGTGTGTAGTGGAATCATCCATCAGCATGTGCCTTTCAAAATACAAACATATCCTGTTTCTTGACATGTTTTAACTGAAGCATTAATACTCAGCACTTGTAACACTTTTCATCCATATGTATCAAAGCACTTCTGTGGAAAGGGAGATATTGTGTAGGCTTGTAGGAGCCTATAGATAACCCATTAAGATTTGGTAATAGTGGCTAATATACTCATTAACCCAGCTGAAGATGTACAGAAAAGCCTAGCTTGCAGTTAGTTTGGTGTAAAGAATGGCTTCCCTCAAGTAATGTCATGTGGAGTTCAAAAACATCTTTCTGTGAATACTGTAGTAACACAGAGCTGCCTTTGTAAGTTATGTTCGCCTGCTTCTAAGTATAGTCTCCAGTAGAATCTGTTGTTTGTAAGGCATAAAATACGTCCCTGAGTACTTCTTATTGCCATCCCAATAGAAGCAACGAGGACCAAGATTAAACAGTTCTCTCTGCTTTGCACTTCTCCCATTTGTAACCACGTGACATATTTCTGGGCAGAGGCTGTATTGTCCCACAGTGGAGAGATCCTGGGCAGCTGTTTTCCATCAAACACATGAGAAATCAATGACTAAATGAGGGTGCTAGTGGAGGCTGAGTCCTGTCCTGCTGTAAAACACCCAGTCCTCTACCGTCCCTTCTAGCCGAGCAAGAGCCTGTGACGTTTTGCTCTATGCTTTTATTTTCCATTTTGCTTCGTCCAAACCACACTGCTCTTAAGAGTTGCCCACCATCTCCCTTTCCAACTGCTGTCCATGCTCAAAGCAATTAACTCTGCCACTTTCTCTGAGTCTGTTCCTCTGAAGATTACTGTCATCTCATGTTCAGAGTGCATAATCCATCAACGAAATGGCCAGCTGCCACCCAAGGGTCTGATGCAGTCTTTAGGCACTTGTGCTGGAAGGTCTCTCTGGCTGCATGGCCAGTGGAGTGTGGAGAATGCAGCTCACTGGGAGCAAAACCAGTACAGGCTAGAGTTTAGCGCTCCGGCCAGCACAGGCAGACATTGGTATGAGCATACATATGCATGCTCATATGAACAGCTCTACAGCCTCAAAACTCAGGAGAGGGCCAAAACAAGAGCCCAGGAATGAATTAGCCTTCAGGAGAGATCCTGTCAGCTCTCAAATTGCAGAGACCTCTCTCTAAATCAGAAGGGGGAACTCACCAAGAGCAGGGTAGGGTTTTCAGATGCCTTACAGACCCTGAATAGTGTTATTATCTGGAGCAAATGAGAAAGTGAACTGGAGCTGACCATCATGGGACAGGCGTCAAGTGACAGGTGTCAGGCCATGCCCCAGGTGACAGGCTGAACCCACACGCCCTGAGCACACAGGGTGCCTTGAGCCCTGTTCTTACAGTACTGCCAGACCTCCCTGCCATGGTTAGCACAGCATCTTCTTTTCCCTGCCAACAGCCCTTCCGCACACAGAGCTCAGGCCATCCTCTCAGAACTGTGGGATGGCACCTCCCGGCCCAGAGATGCCACTGCAGAGCTGGCTCCCCACATAGCCCTGCCAAAACACCTCCAGCCCAACTACTGTGTCTGTCCCAGCCACCCATTCAGGCTGAGCTGAGAGATGAGTTACACCACTATTTAAGACAAAAATATTGATCTTTGTAGTGATCTAAAGTGCACACAACATCCCTCTGCAATAAGGACAATCAATAAGCAACATTGGTATCTTTATGGTGTGGCCCAGACCACAGCCAGGCCTCCTTCAACACACCAAGATGTCTTGGAGAGGGAAACCAAGAGCGACAGAAACATCACTGCGGAGTGGGTTTCAAAAGCAGGGTCCAGCAAGAAAAGCAAGAGGGAAATGACTTGGCACGTGGATGCTCTGGGCAGCTGGGCACTTCATGCAGCTGAGATGGGGCAACATTTGCCTCATGGTGAAACCACAGACCAAAGGGAAGCTGCGTGCCCTGTGCCAGCTGGCGGTCCCTCCCTGTGCCCCATTTGCCATGCCCCTAGCACCAGCCAACTGTGCCACGAGGTGACAGCACATGGGCTGTCAGCACAGCAGAAACTCGGCAAAAATCAGGCTGAGAAACCAGCGGGACAAATATGAAAGAAGAGAGGCTGAACAGTGAGGTGCAGGTTCCTTGCTGGGAATGGGGCTAAGCTGGCCAGGCTGCTGGCAGAGTGAATGGAGATCTGGCTTATACAAAAAGCCATTTAAGAATTCCAGTTTCCTATGCTTTTCACTATCTTTTCTTTCCCTTCTTTCTTTTTTGTTTCCCTTCTTAGTCATGTTTTTAAGGGCAGACAGCTTATCCCCTCAAGCTACCCTGAGAGGAAGGACTGGGCTATCTGACCCTCTACCAGTTCCCTACTGACAAGCATTTATTCAAATCCTTCTTCAGTTTTAACCAAGAGAGTGGCACAGAGATCCCAGAGATAATGAAAGTCCTTTCAATTTAATGAAAATAGGTAGGTGGAGAGAGGACTCTCTGAGTGTCCCTGCTGCAGGGACAGCACTGCAGTGCAAGCTCAAGTATCAAGAACCAGAAAACCTTCATGGGAGAAACCATGTAAATACCTCAGGCCACACGAAACATTTAATTTGCCTCTGTGCTCAGAGGGCAATTGCAGCTGGCCACAGAGGAGGGAGTCAGTAGGTGATGGAGGCAGGCACAGGCTGTTGTGGCTGGATCAGCAGCAGGTCTCTGTTCCCATGGCCTCTGTGCAGATGGAGAGCATGGCTGGCTGGGAGCAGATGCATCCATTGCATCCAGTCTGCTACCATGTGGATTCCCTTCCTGGCACAATTGGCCAGCACTGAGCTGTGCATTAATGTCTGGAACTGCCAAAAGTGTTTAAAAGGTCTCTCCATCTCTCATGAAGGAAAGAGCATCCTCATCCCTCTTTACACCTGTCCCATGGAGACTATATCCTCTATGCTCACGATGCTGGGCCAGCTCCATAATGAGGCCACACTGTGCCTCTAATGCTCCTGCATCCTCTAGGCAAAGTGAGGCCAAGAGCTTGCTCTCTCTGCAAGTCTTCCCACACCCTCTCTGCAAATGAGACAAAAAAACCAAAAAAGTTCAAGCCAGGTCATAGCCTGGATCCACCACTGACTCTACTGGCACGTGAGGCCCGCCCATTCCTTCAGAACCTGCTGAACAGTATGAACCAAGCTTAATGATGGATGCGACTCTTGCCCGCTCCTTCGGATTTTTCTGTATTCTGCTTGGGAGATCCCATTTCCTGCTTTGAAGGAAGAAGACAGCAAATGGAAGGGCATTATCCCTCCTATTTGCACTGAAACCTTGGCAATGCCGGCACAAAAAAAGAAGGAAGGAGCCACATGCCTTCCTCTTTTAAAAACAGAAGGGCTAGGATGCTTTCCAAGCCTAGAAATGAACTTAAGGCCAAGGCTGACATTTCAGGGATCATTGCCAATTAACTTAATGAATAAAATTCTACTCTTCAGCTGTGCATGCAGGAGGAGAGCTGGATTGTTTTCCTGCTCCGGTTCTGGATAATCATTTTTGCTGCATTCACCCAGAGACATCTGTCTGTTTTCATGCTTGCAGCGTAAGCTGGTGTTGAAGTTGCATCTGCTAGGGAGCCTCTCTGCTCCCCATCCTAAGGGGCTATTTCAGGGCAAAAATATCCATTAACCGCTCGCACTGAAGCACACACTTAACAAAAGCATGAGCAAAGAACATAATGATGCATCAGGCTCCACATATAAGTCATTGGCTGCAGCCGTGCCCGGAGAGATGGAGGGAGTGGTGGTCTGGAGCAGGGCAGCTGCTTCTGCGGGGGTGGCCGGGCTGCCCGGGCTCCCCAGCACCACAGTCCAGGTGGCACAGCTCGCTGCGGAGCACCGCAAAGCTGCTGAAATCTGCAGCCCCCCTGCAGCCCCCGGTCCCGAGGGTGGCTGGGCTTTCAGGGCACCTCCTGCCCTGTGGACCAGAATCTGCATCACATCCACCCTCCTCTCACCACTGCCGAGGCCTGAGCGGCACTTCCCAGCCTCACAAGCAGCTGTTTCACCAACCACAATGTGGAGATGCTGAATAAAATAGAGCGAGTTCCCAAACCCACTATAAAAAGAGAAAGGGAGCAAGGAAGGGCTGGGTGCAGCGTGTGTTTCAGGGTGTATGAATGACTGGAAACAAACCCCGAATCCCTGAAAACTCAGCAAAAGCAGGAACAAAAGGTGGGAGAAAACCAAACAAGCAAGGGAGAGGCAGCGAGGAGAGGGTCTCTTGGTATTGACATTTGAAACAGGCTCTTTAAAATGGAAGATAATGACACTGAAAATTATTCTGAGCTTTTCAAAGGCATAAATGACCAAACTGCCTCCTGACTCCTGAATTACATTATCCAGAAAGAACTTAATAGCATGTTATTATCGCTTCTTCTCGCTGACAGGATTTCGGCACTGAAAAGACAAACAAGAAGTGCATTCATAATTGCAACTGCATTCACCCCTGCGACGTGCTGGCCGCAGCTAATTTCAGGTAAGTGTCTCAGCGGCCGGCCGGGGGAGCTTGGCGGGGCTCAGCGCGCTTGGCGGTGAGGTAATTGCTTTTGTCGCTGCCTGAGGGGGACCAGCTGGGCGTCCCCGGGGGGGTGGCCAGTGCTGAAAGCCCTGCTGTATAGGGAACAAAGGCATGGCCTGAGCTGGCCCGTGGCAGCTGATGGGGATCTACCCATTGTGGGACTGGCTCCAGCAGGTCATGGTGCTCCCTGTCCCAGCAGACACCTGAGAGGCGCCTGACTGCGCAGCGGAGTCCTCGTGCCTGCTGTATCCATGGGTCTACTGGCCTGCCAGGAGCTTATAAAAATGGGAGCAAGACAAAAAACAGAGATGTAGGGATGTGCAAGGGCTGGGGAACCTGAGCAAAGAACCCTGCCTGAGCAGCCCAGGAATAGGCTTAACCTTTGGCATACATCATGTACAGTTACTTTTCACGATCCGCAGCCCCAGAGATGGTGGTGCTGCTGATTTCCAGAGCTGGGTAGCATGGCAAGCCCTGCTCCCCCTGCCACCCTAGCCCCATGCCCCAGTTCAGAGGTCAGAAGGGTTGGTCACCTCGTGATCCAAACCAACTTTTGTGCCCTGGCCATTCCCTGTGACAGGTGTTGTCCTGGTGTCAGCCAGGGATGACCCCGGCATCATGCAGCGCCACTCTGCCCCTATCCGAGGCGCACTGCAACACAGTAGCTTGTTTTGGGCAGTTCCCAAGGCCTGCTTTTATATTTTCCTTGTGATTTATCAGCATGTGCCACTGCAGTCCAAAGCACCTCTCTCAGGAGGCGCCCCATTTCCTCCTGAAACCTCTCCCAATGGCCAGAGACGGGGCCAGCTGCAGCTATGGCAGGGTAGCACAGGAGTCCAGCCTGGAGGGAAAGAGAAAGAAGCAGAAAACCTTTTCTAGGCCTCTGCTCAGCTGCCACTGCTGCAGGACACATTTGCTCCAGGCCACCCAGGATGCAGAGCGTGACCCAGCCCAGCAGGGTCCCCTGACAGAAGACTGTCCCTGCTATGGTGCCGGCATGAAAAGGCAGAGCTAAACTCCAGGGGCAGCCTGTGCACAGCATGCTGTGGCCTGCTCGTGATTGATGGCCCAGGTTTGATACTTCATTTCAGCAGTCATGCTCCAACATCTGTAGGCCCCTAAGCAAGTGGAGGGGTAACTGCTGATAATAACGGCCAGCACTGTGCTCTGCTGCCTGCTCGCTGCACGTGGAGTTGTGGTTTTTCCCCAGTAGCACAACATGGCAAATAAGGAATCGTTCCCCACTCCCAGCAGAAGACAGACTGTGGGGAGAGCTTTCACAGTGCACCCAGAGCCACCCACATCATCATCCAGCCCAGCCTCTGCAGAAGGCTGCAGGAGAGGGACCATAGGAGCATGTGTTCCCATAGCAAAATTCAGATGCTGCCAGGGACAGGGCACATGGCACAGGAGGACCCGAGCAGCTTTACAGCCCTTTATCACCTGCCCAGAGGCTCCTCCGGGGTCTAGCTCTTGTCTGGCCATTGCTTGGCAGGGTGTGAATGCAGCAATCAAAGAAAACCACGCGGAGAAGACCCAAGACAGAGCTTCCAAGAGTAAGACCACGGAGTAGTTTCCAACATAAAGGAGTTACATGAACCACATAACATGGGCAGGATGAGGACTGAAGAACAAACTGCAGGGAACAGCCCTTGGCCAGCAAGGGCTATGAGGTTGACCTGTACAGCTCTCTGTACCATCCCCTGGCTTCAGAACTCTCACTCTCTAGGCACACAATTGAACAGTCAAGTATAATTTCTCCAGGACGAGACTCTTCTCCCATAAAACTGACGGTTGAGCCTGTCATGCGAAGTTAGCAGTGGTACCACATTTTTAGCTGTCTTCCCACACCACATCAACCTGCTTTCCAATCCCTAACATTCCATGATTCTGTGATTCCCTCTGCCTTCCTCTGGGGCTCCGCCTGGCTCACAGCAATGCCTTTTAGGTGCATTGATACCCCAAAGTAAATCCCCAGCCCAGATCACCTCAATGCTCACATCTCCAGGCCAGCTGTTGCAGAACAGCTATTTCCATGATGATCTTGCTGTGGTGGCTACACCAATGGGCTCGCCCTGCACCCATTTATCTAGTGGTCCCACAGTGCAGAGGAGTAACTGCAGTCCCAGCACAGACTGGGTGCAGCACAGGCAGCTGCAGGACTGGCTGCCCTGTGATATATGCCTCTTATATCTCCAAGTTTTCCTTTCAGCCTTATCAGCATGATGGATAGTTTAGCCATGGTGAAGTAAAAGATACTAATAACAATGGCCACGATTACTATTTTTCATATTTTCCTTAAGAGCAATATGATATTAGCAGGCTTCGTACATGTCACTTTATTTATTAGCTACCATTTAGTAATCTCTTCCATCTTTGCTTTATTAAAGTTAGAGGCACTGTTAGGAGCTCACAGGGCAGCAATCCTGGGGAGACACTCGCTTGCTCGCTGACGTCCACACTGAGCCTGGAGCTGCAGGCTGGCAAACCGCCAGCACCTAATGTGCATTTTACATGCAGACACAACCTGCTAAGTCAGTCCCAAGTCTTGTTGCTTTCTTTGTAGTGCTCCAGTTATAGAAAAAGGATTTCTGAGTGTTATTTATGGTCATATATATTGAAGTAGGGAAAAGTAGCCTCAGCAAAAAAAGAATCTGAATCAAATTAATTAAAAAAATAAAAAGGTAAAATAAAATAATAAAATACCAAAGCTGCTCCCTACTCCACACTGCTCTTGCAGTCTGAGTGAACAGTTTTTACCAGACCACCAGAAATCAAAGTACCTAGGTTAGAGCAAGCAGCACAAGAAGGAAGCTGTCTCTTATGGGGCCCAATTACCATCACACGGAGGTCGCTTAGAATCCCCCCAGCCTGCTCAAAAAGCCTTCCTCTGGCTCTAAGTAGAATTTACTCCTGGTTTAAAGCCTGAGTTAGCTACAGCAAGGACCCTGGGAAGGCACACGCTGCCTCTTCTCAGGAAGGCACTGCAATATGTGGGTTTTTCCCAAGAAGGACCCAAGGAGCGGCTGGCTGCTTCAAACTGCAAGGCAAGCTACCCAGGCTGGCATTTGCTGGGACAGGCAGGCTCACAACCCAGCTCCACAAACCAAATCAGTTGGTAAGCTTTGGCCTGGGCTTCAGAGCAAAGGCAAACCCTGGGCAGGGATGTTTCTCATGTCTATGCACAGACATGCACACAGAGGGAGGGCTGGGAAGGGAGAAACTGAGATCCAACCTCAACCCACAGCGCTGACTTGGTGATTTGAACTAGTCCTCTGCCTGCTCTGTGCCATGGCTTTTTGGCTTCACGGGCAGGCTGGCTAGAAGGGCCCTGGTGGACTGGGGACTCAGGCTGCCTCCCAGTCTGAAGCTTTGTATCCACCAGACCATCATTCCCAGCACAGTGACAGCTGCTGGTTGACCAACTGGAACAACAACCAAGAAAAGTCCTCAAATTCTGCCTAGCAGAGGGAGGGAAACAGCCACAGGAGAGCTCTAAAGAAACAGAGGCAAAAAAAGGCTCTGAACCAACTCTTCATTGTGCCAGAGATAGCAACCCACCTGCCACAGTGTCTGGCTGACCTATGAAACAAAAAGCAGAGGGAGCAGTCCAGAAGCATTTAGAAATCACAAGTCCATTTAGATACATGCTGGATTTTGGTATTTACTCCCAAGAAGTGGGGGACACCTCTCCCCTCTCCCTTCTTTCCATTTTCCTTTCTGTTTCCTCAACCCTTCTCCCCTCCCATCCCCAAACTAGCAACACTTAATCCTCTCACAAATGACAGGGGTAGGACAGCAGCCACCCCCCTGGTCAGCAGCATGCGAAGACTGGCAATGGGAAGGAGCAGAAAGCCTTTGGGCCATGCAGACTCACTCCACACAGCACAGAGTGAGGCAGTGAGCATGCAGTGGTGGCAGCAGCTTGCCCCCAGAGACACTGGCTGCTGATATCTTGCTGCCTGGGGTGCCTTGGAGGTCCCAGCCTCCAGCACTGCTGCAGCCTTGGCCAACGTGCAAAGCTGCAGAGGTGTGTGGCACAGGAGTTCAAAGCAGGGAAAGCAGGGGGACAGCAGGATTCCCTGGGGGCTGCCATGCTTCTGCAGCAATGGAGACCTTTAGCTAGGCCTGCAGGAGGCAGGTGGGAAAAGGCTCTGGTGCAGCGCAGAGCATTGCCCTTCTGCTGCTTTGCTGCGGACATCAAGAGGGAGGTGACGAGCAAACTCACAGGCTCCAGTTGCTCATTCCCTACACCCCCTGCTCCACCTTACTGCACCTTTACTCAAGTTGTCAGACGATCAGCAGCCCCCAGCAGACCTGGAATTACCCTAAGGGCTGGGAGCTCCCAGCTCAGCAGCACCAGCAAATGTCCCCTCCCAATACAGGGCACGGTCCCAGCCTGCACCCCCTTATCTCAGTGCTGTTTGCTTGCTCTGTGCCATCTGAAAGCTGCAATACAGACTTCGCGCCATGACCCGGGACAAGCACATCCCCTTGGGGATTGCCAGAGCTCCAGCTGTGGGTGCACAATCCAGCCCCAGCCTCTTGCTTCTAGAGTGGAGACAAGGAGGAAGAAATGCCTGTGCACCTTTACTAAGCATCCAGGGGTCAGTTGATAAAGGGGGAAGGCACTGTCTACCCTAAGGGCTGCACATCTCCAGACACCCCTCTCTCTGCTCCCACCTGAATGATGGCTGTTCTGGCACAGGCCACTGTGTGAGACAGCTCCTTGCGTGCTCCAGAACTCAGCGGCCTGCCCACACCACTCTGGACTGAGTGTACAGGGGGAGAATGGTGCCAGGGGGACACAAAGATACATAGTGGTGGTGGGAGAAGAGCCCTGCCAAGCGATGCATTGGAAGGTAGCCCCAGTGACCCAGGGGGAGGCATTTGTGAGGGGAATGACTTTGGCGCTGGCCAGGCTGCCTGCCGGTCACGGTTCATTTGCCATGGAAAGCAGGGAGTGATTCATTTGGAAAGCTGCTACGCTGCGACTGCAGAAGGTTCAGACACCCCTGCGAGATGGCAGAGGGCACCATGCAGCCTTGCTTTGCAAATCTATATGCCATCCACTTGTCATCACTAAAGTTCACTGGATGTGCTAGGTAAAGGCTACGGTATTTGGCCTGGACTAGTGCTCTCTCTGGCTATTTCTTCAGCTGGGTATGAAAAAGCATGTTCACTTCAAACCTTACATTCTTGCAGTTTTGCAGGGTAACATCATTTACCCTGACTGCCCCATTTTCCACTTCCAGTCAACCTAATGATGGTACATTTAAATGCTAGATGAAATTACTTCTGGCTCATCGATACTTCCAAGAGCACCAAGGGAGCCTTTAGGATGGGATGGGAGATGCTACGAGGCTACACTGTAGTATTTCATATTACCAGAGCCAAAAGTTGCCCATCAATTTTGCACCTCTGGCCCCAGCTCTTGCCTCATACCTGTCAGCTCTGAGAAAGAGTCAGTGGGCTCAGGAGTCTGCTGCAAGGCCAACTTTTAGTGCCTGCAGCATTTTCTCACAGCTGAAGCCAGGCAGACAGCAGGCCGTGTGCTGCCTGCAAGCAGAGTAGCAGAGGCAGCGTTGGCTGGTGGTGAAAACACCAATAAATGCAGGTTGGAAGGAGAGGCCAAGCAAAGAGAGCTGATCCAGGTTACACGTTTGACAACCACAAATTGGGATGAGAAAGTGTCTTTTCAAAACACTTTTAACACATTCACCTTTGAGAGCTCTCAGCCAGAAGACAAGGCAGGAATGTTAAATGGTCAAACTCTGGGTGTTTGCTCGTTCTTTCCTCAGGCAAACCCTCACTGATTGAGTGTGGGAAGGGAGAGACCTGAGCACAACTGACGGAGGAGTCCCACTGCTAACACTGAAGTGTGCAGCCTCCCGGCAAAGACTAATGACAATAGACAAAGCTCTCCCACATATACCCTGCGCTCTGCCTGCTGCGTGCTGCCAAAACCAACAGTCTGAGGGGCTGCTGGTTCACTACCACTTTTAGAGACAGACCCTTCTTCAGGCAGCAGGACTAGCAGTTGCATGGGGGGATTCTGGAGGGGTGAAAGAACAGGTCTAGCTGAGAGTGGGTTAGGGGCTTGGTAGTCAATGCTCATGTCAGCTGTGGGGAGCCTCTCCACAACACAGGATCCTCAGGAAATGAGGGATACAGGAAGCATTTCTTTACAGAAAGGGTTGTCAGGCATTGGAATGGCCTGCCCAGGGGGGTGGTGGAGTCATCATCCCTGGGGGTGTATAGAAGCTGGTTAGATGTTGTGCTTAGGGACGTGGCTTAGTGTTTTTTGATAGGGCTAGAAGTAAGGTTGGACTTGATGATCTTGAAGGTCTCTTCCAGCCAAAACTATTCTATGATTCTACGATACAACTAGGGTCTCGCTCTGGGATGAGCTTTCATGCTAGTGAGACCCAGACAGTGTGCTGGTTGGTATAGCCAGACAGGGATAGGAAAAGGTATTCACAGAAGCAGATACAAGATGAAGATGTGAAGTCAATGACCATTTTTAGAGGGTCTCCCGGACTTTACCCGGTGTGCCAGGCCAATTTTCTGAGCAGAGCACTACTTGTGAGGAGAACAAGACAAGCCCACCCACACTGGCCAGCCTACAAGCTGTAAGTGCCTGAGCAAGGTGCTGATTCAATCAGACTGCTCACATGAGCAAAGATTACTCACGTACAGGCTGCAGGACCAATACTCCAGGGCCCCTGTGACTCCTTGTTGACTCAGGAGTCTCGTCACTGCAATTACCACCAATCCATTCCCTGACATCATCACTCAACCCAGAAGCTGGAGGAATCTCTTACCTATTATTACACAGGTACAGGACAAGCTTTGTGAGGACATCCAGTCTTACTGGGGTTTCTTTTTTAGCTCTTAGCAAAGATGGGAGAGCACATCACTCCTGCTGCTGCCCCCATAGTAGGAAGGGCTCAGAGCGATAACATCAGGGTCAGGTGATTGACTGCACAGGGCACCAAAACCCATGGTCAGTAATTCGCCATCCACAACTCTGCCAATTGCTGATGGTTCTGAAGCAGCCAGCCATGTCAACACTCTTGCGCATGTACAGTCACTGTCATAAGGCACGTGTCACTAACTCATCATACCCAAGGACACCTGCAGTCAGGTACCTTTTCTGGATTACACCCTTCCCTCTCCCACACAGCCAGTAAGAGAATTGATTCCTCAGGGCCTGACACACGCCCTGACCCACACTCTGCCCTCTGTTTCCCTTTCCATGCAGATAGGCTTACTGCCAGGTGGGGTCTCGCACCCACACAAGCTGGGAAACTGCATGCAAACTGGGAGAGTGTATGGTTGTCTTGTGGCTTGCTCTCAGGCACAGCCTGGTGCCTAAGTAACAATCCTCAGCGTAGCAAGCTTGCTGCAGTAGAAGGACATGCCCATTCTATCCTTTGTGTCCCCTTTCACCAAAACAGTTTATGAGAAAGCTGAAATGATCTGAGCAGTCACCTCCATCCACTCCTCTTGGCTACAGAAATCCCCACAAACAGTAGGAACACCTCCCAGGATCCTAAATACACCTCACATAAAGGAGGTCTCTTGGTAAGATTTCCTAGTAGCTGTCCCGTAGCTGCAGAGCTGGAGCCATCAGACCTGTCACTTGCACCACCAAGCAAGTGGCAGGTTTTCATCCGAGGCTGGAGCAGTGAAACATCACAGGCAGTGACAAGGTGAAATGCTCAGTGCGTAGCACAGGGATGGTGACGTCTCACAGAAGTGCTGCAGCACGTTCCCACAGGCAGGGAGGAGGCAGGCTCAGCACGGATTAGGGTAGCAAGAAGCGGTGCATCATCCCAGCAGAATGACACCCGCTCCTCCATCCCATCCCAACACACATCTGACACAGCACCAGAAGACCCAGATGTGGAATAAACCTCTTGGGAAGAGGAAAGACAAAGTGGCCATTTAATTTCGCTTGCGAGGAGTTAAAAGCACTGCCTGGCGTCTCTCACTCAGTGGAGAAACAGAAACAGGACTGAGGTTAGAGGCCCAAATGTCATCCTGAGTGCACAGCCAGGCATTCCTCCCCCAAAGGTCTTTGATACAACACATTTATTTTGCTGTGTGGCAGTACAGTACACATATATCACCAGCAGTTTCAGAGCCCTGAGCTATCACCTCTTCTGCCTTCCCTGAATTTTGGAAAAGAGGCAGGACCACTGTCTCTTTCCCCCATTTCACCTGTGAAAGAAAAGTCCAAAACCACAGAGGAACTTGCTGACAGGACTGGAGATGAAGCTCAGAAAGCTGGGCTTCCAGTCCACTGCTCTCACCATTAGGGTCCCCCTTCCCTGGTGCTGGGAGAGGAAGACCTAGTGCCAGCTCTCCGCAAGGTCTCACTCCTCTGAAAAACTCCTGAACAGAAATCAGACTAAGGAGATTGCAAAAAGTAATATAAAGCCTATTGGATTTCAAAGTGACTTACCACCTCTCTCTGAGGGTCTGAGAAATATTTTGGGGCATTCTAGGCAGGGTTGGGATTCTCTTAAATTCTGTAAGATTGATTAAGAAACAGCCAAGGAGAGGCTTTTGCTTCCAGCGCAGTCCCACTGGAATCTGAGTGGAATTTCCCTGGCTCAGATGGGGAAAGTAAATACCCTGTCCTTCCTGACACATGGTACCCCGCACCTCCTCTTCCTGGCAGAGCTCCGGTACCAACTCCACCTCTCAGCATCACAGATAAAGCTAACGCTGCAACAGGCAAGGACAGTGCAGCATGTAACGTGGAACAAGACCCCAAAACAGACCACAGAACAGACAGAAACAGTCAGAAAGGCAATGTGCCATGGAGAGCAGAAGGGAGGGAGGGAGCACTTGGGCTTCTCCCACCAGTTCATGTCAGTACGTGGAATGGTGCATCTGCCTCAGGAGAGCAATGACCAGCTTCCCCAACTGGGACCCCTTCAGCCACAGGAAGAGTTCATACAAGTTGATCTGCCACAGGCTCAGGGCTTCTGTGAGTGAGATCTGGGCCCTCCTGTAAAGCGAGTGACTCTTGCTCCTCTGGTACCTAGAATGAGAGAAACAGCTGCATTAGGTCCAGG
Organism: Actenoides hombroni; assembly: GCA_024336885.1. Taxonomy (NCBI): domain Eukaryota; kingdom Metazoa; phylum Chordata; class Aves; order Coraciiformes; family Alcedinidae; genus Actenoides; species Actenoides hombroni. The sequence continues at coordinate 6,317,585 of WUAM01000320.1, read as the reverse complement.
AGGATGTGGCCCATCAGGAAGGAGACCTGTCCTACACCTTCAGTACAACTGACCCTCTTCAGGGGAGGGGAACTTCCCACATGTGGAGAATCACCAGCAGTGGGGACCCCTGGGAGCAGGGATTTTCTCCAAGTAATGTTCCTAAGGAGCTGGGGACTGCCTTCCCAGCATCAATCTTGCAGGAGAGACACCCTGCTCCCTCGTAAGCCTGGTTCTCTCCCCACTGCCTGTAGTGATCCTGGGCCATGGCATCCTCAGCTTCTATGCCCAGCCTCACTTCAGCTCACAGGGACAGGTGCACACTCCTACAGCCTTTCCTGGTAGCACACTCGTAAGAGTCCAGCAATCCTGACACATTGATTCCAGGAAAAGCAATTATCCACCTTTCTTTAGAAGCAGAGGTTAACTGGGCTTTGCTGGTCCCTCGTCAGCCAGAGAAATAACTGTTATTTCTTCTGCAAGAAGGAGGAATCTGAGGCAGAAGTGCATTGACTCATAAGACTCATGGATGGAAATCACTAGCATGACTCCTGTTCCTGGCTTCTAAACATCTGTGTTAATCTTCACACTCATCCCTAGACCCTCTATCAGGATGCAGAAGCTGGCAGCGGTGATCTTGCAGACCTTTCCTATCCACAAATACTTCCCAGTGGTGATGCCTGTAATGGGGAGGAAGCCCTTTCCCGTCTCTGGAGGGGCCAAACCCTAAGCCCTTACCCTAAGGCCTCCAACTCCATCCCTGTCTCTAGCCTGAGGACAACAGTCCTGTCATCTGGACAGGCTGATGTATGTGAGAACAGCACAAAGGTTGAGCTGTGTAACTGAGCAGGGGTAGGACCACAGCAGCTGTGCTAATAAGGGGGAGATGTCCCCAGCTAAGAGTAAAAGAGGCCAAGAGGTGAAGTTAGGCCTTGTCAGGGCCCTAAGTGCGTGGCTTTAATAAGTCTTAATGGCCCTGACTAGCCTGGGACCTCCCTCAAACCTCTGCTCTTAGGCCCAGGACTTCCAGTTAATGTCAGGCCTGCACCTTCAGTCCCTGCCTGAGCTGCACCAGAAGAGTAACGGTCCCCAACTCATGCCCTGCTGTTAAGCCCCTTGACCTGGACCTCAACTCACATACTGACCTCTTGGCTTGACCTCAGTCCTGTATCATCACCACAGACCTGCCTGAAAATCACTGGACCTCATCTACAGATTGACTTTCTGGTTTGGCCTTGGACCTGCCTTGTGACCATGATGTTGCATTATGATCTGGACTTGTGATTGGACCTGACCACCATCTCAGGGTCTGTCCTGCTTGCCTTGCTAAGCTACTGCAGGACTAGGCCCTGGCTGGTCCACTGGCCCTGGGTTCCTCTGTGGCTCCTGGCTCCCAGGGACAGCTAGCCCCTGCTGCTCCATGTCTGCCCTCTGGTGCCTGGAGAAAAGACTCACGTGGAAACAGCTCTGATGCAGCAGCGAGACATGTTGAGGAAGGAGCTGGCACTGGCTCGCGTGTGTAGGGCTGACTCAATCCCCCTTAACAAGTCATTGGTTTTCAGCAGCAGCAGCATCTGGCGGGGGACATTGTTGAGGAGCTGGGTGATCTGGGGTAGGTAAGCAGCAGCATTGGACCGGATCTCCACATCCTGCAGCAGGCCACGTCATGTCAGGGAGAAAGAAGAGAGAAGCTGAGGGTGCACGGGAAACCCAGGTCCAGACGCAGATGAAATTTGGCAGGAGACAACAGCGTTTTTCCAGATCATGACTTTAGGCTGGAAGCTAAAGATCTGTGTCCTGCTTTCCTGCAGACACCTAGCTGTCCCAAGCACTCACAGCACAGTCACAGCTCACTCTTGCCGTATCTCACCTGGTCCTCAGTGAGATAAAGCCCTGTCCTCAGACTGGCAGGACTACTAGCCTGTCAGGAGAACACTGCTATCTCAGCTCTCGGCCCCAGGCAGCCCACAGCCACCATGTCTCATTAGTGCCCTTGCAGCCTTCTGACTGAGTCTCACCTCGCCAGCCCCAAATCTGGCAGAGGTGCAGGAAGCACAGGGCTGCTCAGAAGGTGGAGGCATGTTGCAAGGGTAACCAGGCTGCTCTTTGTCCTGCTGTCCCATCCAACTGATGAAGCTATACCGATGAAGCTGTTTGCAAGGCCTAGTTTACTCCTCTGTCCTCAACACAACTCAGCAGAGGTGAGAAAGCATTACACAGTTAAGTGTCACGCTAACCCAGAAGAACAAAAACTGTCATATATCAGATTAAAGGTCTGTCTAGAACCATATCCTGTCTGGCAGGAGCCAGTAGCAGACACTTAAGGAAAGAGCATAAGACCAAGGCAGACACAGGGTGATCCTTTGTGTTCCTTGGTTTCCTGGCTTCCAACAAGTATACTGCCCACAGTAAGACCCCAGTAATAACTGATGGGCTACAGCTTGAGCCACTTAAGACAGGCTCTTCTCCAAACATGAGCCACCATAGCATGCAAGACAGCCTGCCCCCACTCTTCTGCCTCTTTGTAGATCTGAGACTTCCCCCACCCTTCCAGGAAATGCAGCACAGTGTGGTGTGAAGCAGATCCCACAGGCATACCAAGTCCCTGCCTCTTCCTACAGAGGCCACAACATGAATCAGCAAATCCAAACAGAAGTCCCTGGAACACCTGAAATCTCTAGAATCCAGCAGAACACAGACAGCAGCAAGTGACTTCTTACAGGAGGGAGGCTCCTTTGTGGGAAAGGGAAAGGAAGCTCTAAAACCTTCTCTCCTCTGGAATGAGGCCTGTACAATATGGGATCTCACAATCATTCTTTGTGAACTTCAAATGTATTAAAAAGGAAAAGACCTGCACAAATCAAGTATGCAGGTCACGATGGTCAAGAGATGTATACAGCTCACACTGATGACAAATAAAACCTTTGTGTCCTCCTGTCACTGACCAAATATACAAAGCTGCAGCAAGAAGATACTTAGCTCTCCCTAATGTTAAATGTTTTGTTCCATTATTTGTTGGCAGAAGATTCCTCCCTGATTATCTCTTATACCTTATCCTAGCCAGCAGAGCCTACTTTATTTTCCACACACAGGTTTTCTTTTCTATTTATTTTCTTTTTATTTTTAGCCCCAGCTGCTTGTCCACATCACAAAACAACCACATGATCTGTCATCAGAACTGTCATTTTCTGTCAAGGGCGAAGCCTGTGCGCAAAGGAAGAAATGAGCTATGCCATAGGACCTGAGAAAAGCCCCTTGGCTGCAGTTGCTGAGGCTGCTGCAGGATGCTGCAAAACACAAATATAAAATCAGAAAAGATGAGGCCAGCAGCCACCCCGAGCAGTCAGCTGCCTGGCCTGGGCTTATGGCAGGAACAACTACACTGATGGCAATTCTCACACATTTGCATAGCCTGCTCCTAGAACTCTCCAGTGATGTGATTCAAAGCCTTCCCAGACCATCTGCACCAGCGTTTCACTGGCCTTGCCATTAGATCTGGCTTTTCTCATGTTTAACCCCAATCTCCTTAGCTGAATTTAAACCCATTACCTCTTGTCTTGTTTGCAGCAGTCTTTAACAGATTTGAAAATCACCACTACAGCTCCTCTCGACCCTTGCTTTTCTAGACTTTTTCTGCCCTAAATTGCTCAGATTTACCTCATGGGTTGTAACTGCTTGACCACTAGTCCTTGTACCTTCCCACTGGACTCATCCCAGCTTCACTGAATCTTTCAAGAAATGCAGTGCCCCAGACTGGACACAGCACTACAAATAAGATTTTGTTTCAACATTTCCTTGTCTCACAGGCTACTCTCATGCCAGTACATCCTCAAGTACAATCCCTGAAGCTCTGAACTGATGGTACCTGCCTACACAGGGCTTGGCTCTTGCTGCCGATACAGTCTTTCAAATTCACCTCTAGACTAAGGGCAAGCAGCATCTCATTTCCTAATGCCACAGCAAATCTGCTCATCTCCCCATTATCTGCGGCAGGATGATCCAGTTTCAGCATTAATTGTGTCATGTAGGCAAAGACAACAGAGCTGGCTCCCTACATGCAATTCAACTCAATGACAAAGTTCATTAGCTCACACAAGGCACCATGCAGCTGCAGTTACACCTCTGGCAAAACCTTCACAATCCAGTTTGGGATAAACGTTGCTCATTAGCTCAAATTCAACGCTGGCCTTGTAGTACTGGAGCCAGCTCTATGTCAATTTGCTTTGGTGCCCCTGAACTTTTTCCTGGAGCTACCAACTCCAGAACTCACCAGATCAAGCAGAGATCTGCTAGACACTCACTATATTATTTCCGATATGCAGAAAATTAACTCACATAGGAAGCAATCAAATTACAGGGCAGGGGGTCTATTACCCAAGGTATCTGATGTACTCATTGCTATTGATAATAGCAACAGCAAATTCTGCCACATCCATCATAATGAAATGGCAACCCGAAGGCATTTCCAGAAAAGAGTTTCACAGGACAGTATTATAATGTTACTTAAATGAATTTCATCCTCTCTACTACAAACGCAGGGAGATAATAACAAACCATAGGATACAACATGTTTCTATCTACAGACACCAGTCCATTGGCTGAAATCACATCACTATAGGCTCATCTCTAAAAACAGCACATTTGGCAGTAGCTGCTACTATTCTTAAGGCAGTGTGTGTGTGTGTCAGGAGTGTGAGGAGGCATGAGGAGGATTCCAGCATGTGTGGATAGGAAAGGGTGGAGAATGTAAGTGGCAATTTCCTAGATTTGTAGTGATAGAGTTGACAGGATCTGCAGTTAAGCAACCTTGACTCCAAGTTAATAGGGTTTCTGATTGGGTGGTAATTTCCAAGGGTTTTTAGAAGTTTGTATCAGTGCTGATAGTCATTTACATGAATAGTGATAATGCATTACCCTTCTCATGTCTTCCCACTAAGCCTTTATGTCTCCTCTACCTTAACCTAGCCTCCTTGATGGTTCCCTGAACAGCAGCATTCAAGATTTTTTTTAAGAAAAGGCTGATCTACAAATGTTTCCCCTGCCAGAACTGGTGAACACTTAGCCATTAAAATATTACACAAAACTTAAGCAGCCCGTGACAAGTGAAACAGGGAAATTAATTTCAGCCACTATAAAACACATTGCAGAAGGAGTCCTGGCTCTTTCCAGTTCAGTTATCAATGCAGAATTTGCTATATAGAGCTGCCACGGGTTGCCCAGAATCACTGCGACATCAGGTGCAAGTGGCTACAAGAAAGAAAGGTACCCAAGGAGAAGGAAGGGCCCACAACAGGGAGGGTACACAGGACCTACCTCGCTGACTGTGACTGGTGACCGGTCAATGCCCCTGTTGACAGACTCCCAGGATCTGGCAGTCAGCATGCAGGCAAAGAGAGGGTACAAATCCCCTGCCCCAAGCCGACGGCTGTACTTCTGCACCCTCTTCATATCAGCCTTGATGAGGGCCTGCCAAAGGCGGCAGTAGTCCATGCGGAATGACTCACTCAGCACCTGAGAAGGGAGACACAGTCCCGAGAAGTCCATGGAGGACAGGAACAGCAGTGGGAGAAGCTTTGTGCCCCATCCCCTGCTTCAGAGCCAAGAAATATCCTTGGAGGTTTATGAGAGTAATAGGAAAAATGTACTCATGTGGGCTCAGGAGGGCAGGGCTGCAGCTGGGTCTGCTCTTTCAGCCTGATGCCCACAGGCAGCTTCATAAGGCCCTGAAAGCCCCCATAGCTACATACCTGGTAGAGCCCATGGTCCAGAAGGATAATGTGGGCCTTGCCAGAGGCTGAGCATTTCTTCACTAGAACGTTGCCTGGGTGCGGGTCACAGTGCACGAAGCCATTCACAAAGATCATTTCGCTGTAGAGCTTCCCCAGGTTGCGAGAGATCTGTGAGGAGACAGGAGATGGTTGCACAATGCTATCTACAGCAGCATGCCTGCTGAGGACGGGGACGGCCTTCCATGTGCCAACACTTCAGGGAGCAAGGGTCTGGTATGTCCCGATGTCCCCGTGCAGAGCTCTTGCAGCTCCTCACACTGACAAGTGCATAGGATAGCTGCCCACGTCTACTGTGGGGTGACCTGGGCAAGTCATAAAAAAGACAAAATGCCTGTGCACAGGAACAGGGTTTTTGGTAATGAGGAGGAAAGTAAGACAGCAGATAGAGGCAGACAGGCATTCACAGGGAAGGCATGGAAATTGCTGCTGGGGTGGGTAAGAGACTGCTTGGAGAAAGACTCAGACATTTACATCCATGGATGGCAGTATGACCCAGGGGAGAGGGGTGGGAGGAGACGCAGCCTGTCCATCAGCTTACCAGAATGAACATGGGTTCCCTCTCCCCTCCCTCCATCACACTGCCCCCCACTTTCCCCCTTCCTTTCCTCAGATCCATGCTAATTCGATTTGTGATGTCTGTGAACATGAAGCAGCACAAAAAGGCTGCCTATATCATCCTGTCACTGCTGTGTCCCTCCATGCCTCTGCTCCTCATCACCAATTAAAGCTAAAGACCTCCTAGGAGCAAGCAAACATCCCCAGGGCCTGGGATCAACCCCTCACCATGCACTAACACAGCAGCCTCGCCCTGACATCCCACCACTGGCCCTCCCTGCCATCAGAGAGCAGCACGGTGCTCCACCACAGAGTGCTGAACAAGCAATTAAAAGACAATCTCTATAAATGATTCCGAGCATGTCCCCAGCCACACAGTGTAAGCAGCAAACAGCATAAGCAGCAAACAGGCAGCTGCCCCCATAAGCAAAGGTAGTAGAAGAGGTAACTGGGATACTAATGAAAGCTTGTCCTGCAGAAAACCAGACGGCCAGGGAAGGGCTTGCTTCACCCAACTCTGAAACACGGCCACCTCTGAAAAGAGCGTTTGTTATGAATAGTGCTCAAGTACCCACTAATGAGGAGAAAGAATAGGAATCCTTCCTGCAGCACACCAACAGGGACAGCTGTGGGACTGGGTGGGACAACCCTCCATCCCTCAAGTGGGACCTGGAGCCGCTGCTGAATCATACGCCGCACTCATGCCGAATCACCCACAGACATGGCATTGCACAGCACTGAGCTCTCTTGTCCTGCAGGTCCCCTGATACCACACTGGTGCTATTGGAAGTACTGACTGAGGGAATGATGTTTCCTTTCTGAATCACCAGCAGAGATCACTGGAGCAACCATTATAGGTCTCCCAGATCAGTAAGCTCTAAACTTGGATAGGACCAAAGGACACCAGGTGCCGTGACCTCCTAGAAGAGCTGAGTAGCACTTGCAGACAGCACAAGGATGCACCAGGTAGTCTGTTTTAAGCCAGTCACTCATTCACGCGGCCTCCTAGGGACCTGCACGCCAGGAGGAATGGACCTGGACATCACAACTGATCACAGCATCAGCCACGACAGCCTGCGCACACCCTGAGCAAACCCCATTTTGCCCTCCCTGCCTCAGCTGTCTGTCCTCTCGGGACCTGGAAGAGCACAGAATTATTGAAGATGAGGACTTGGGGACAATCTGGGGCACAACATGATGCCTCATACCCATTAAACGTAAGTCCAGACAAGAGCTGGCAGTCCTGCAAACCTTTGGTTGGCCATGGCTAAAGCCTAGAAAGCTATTAATTTGAGGCACTGGAGGGAGTATGGGATGCTTCAAAGATAGCTGATTGTCCTTCTGTGCTGCAGTAATGGCATAGGTTGGGAAAGTCAAGCAGTGGAATAAGTTGCCCAGAGAGGCTGTGCAATCTCCATCATTGGAGGTTTTAAAGACCTGCCTGGATAAAAACCTGAGTAAGCTTGTCTGACCTCATAGCTGACCTTGACTTAACAGGAGGTTTGACAGGAGGCCTCCCGAGATCCTTTACAATCTCAAATATCCTAGGATCCTACAAAACCACCTCTTACCAAGGCATCCATGCCACCCTCATAACAGCATCTTGTGGTATGGCTCCAGGTATAGGGAAGCTGTCCCCTCCTGAGTCACCGTCAGCAGACAGTTTACCAAACAGATCTGTGGTCACAGCATTTTTCAGCCCATGATGCAACACAGAAGAAGTCTGGGATTCATCTTCACATCTTACCATGAAAATAGAGGGGTCACAGCCCTGTTCAGATCCACAGGCTGGGTGATGGGTACAAGACAATCTTCACTGCAACATCCCCATCCTCCCTCCCTTCCCTGCTGTACTTAAATTTTCCTCTTCCCCAGGATGCAACCTTGAGTATCTGCATCAGTTAATTCGTTGCAACTAGACTTTACGGCTTCTTTAAAAAAGAGGAATGCATTCTGTATAATTGAGACAGCATGCAGAAGTTATGTTACAGGAGTTTATGATATAAGCATATAAACAGCCTTTACCCGTGTAAAAAAAAATTACCCAGTGTAAGAGATGGAGCTGTGCTGCACACTAAAGTATTTTCACATATTTTTGTCTGTTGACATATCTCTAAAATAGGATTAAAATTAAACTAAGATAGAAAGCACCAATATTGTCAAATTGTAAACAAAAAAGGGAGGTTATACTACTAGGGCTTAGAGTGTAATATGTGAATAGTAACCTACCATTATAATTCAGACAAAAGGAGTTCATGGTTCTAGAAAAAAGTTAGGAAAAAACCATGAAACCTTTATACACATTAGTTCTCCAGTACTGTGCCCCATCACCATGGGCCTTTATTCCACCCTTACTGAGAAGGCCACTGGATAAATAACATATACAGAACTCACCTTAGAAGAATGCAGTTGGGTGAAATAAGGGGAAAAAAAAATCCAAACAAAATACGTGAAAACCTCTGCTCAGGAGAAGGGATGGATTCAGCTTGCATGTAGGCTGGGTAAGACCTTGGGGTGAAGGTGCATTGCAAATTAGACAAAAGGTTGCAGAGATTCAGAGAAGCAAAGACCAAAGTAAACACACAGACATTTTGTTATGACACAGAGAGATCATCATTCCTTTTCTTGTTCATCATCCAACACAATGAGGTTCTTATCATTAGCAGGGTGTCCCGGCATTGTTCTGGGGCACAGTGTAAAAAAAATTATAACCACCATTGGAATCCTGCATTCTATTCCAGACACTTTGTTAACAGAGAGATGCAGGCTCCACAGAGTGAGTTCAGAGAAAGCAAATAAATAAGCAGAATACAGGAGGAATTTACTTGGGAAAAAGATTAAAAGAGCTGCAGATTCCAAAGCTGGCTAAGGAACAGCAGAGGAGGGGCAGTCTATCCATGTTAGAAGGTTTAAATAGTAAGGAAGCAGAAGCACTTGTAGTACTGGATATACTACAAGAAATACAACTAGACAGAAGAGGGTGTAATCAAGAATGACATAATTTCGGCATAACGTAAGAAAATAAAATATGCTAGTCAGCAAGCAGAGCTGAGCTTGATATGTCAGGATGACACCAGACGCTGGCTCTGGCCAGAGGCACGTCCTTGCCTATTGCCAGATGTTGTTACCTAAAAGAAGTTCAATTTGTCTGTCTGTGCTGCAGCAGAACATGATGATTACAGTCACCAAGTGAGCCCGTGGCCCCACCAGTCAAATTTCAAACAGCAACCTGCCATTGCCACATTATGTGACATGACCATGACACTGTGTCAGGCAAATTACACATTTTCAGCCCAATGTTTTAATTTTGACAAAACTATAGCTGAGGAACAAGCAGCTTGCAGACGACAAAAAGGAGAGTCAGCAGCCTGGGCAAAAACAATGGAATGACAGACTTGGAGTAACTCTTCACTAAACTAAACACATGAAGTTCTTTTTATGTACTCGGTATGGCAAGGACGCTACACATCACAAACCATCCTACGTGAGTTACAAGCCAACACAGCAGAAAATAAGAATGCAGCGCAGATGTTAAGGACTGTTATTGTACAGTATCACATAGTCTCCATAAACTGGTCAAGTTCATTGGAAATAAGTAAGACAGAAAGCATGACTTTAGAGGCTGTTCCAAAAATTCAGTCTCTACACAGTCAGAACCTTTCCCCTAAATTCCAGCCTAATTTTAATGATGTCCAGTTTAAATCATTTCCTTAGCTAACATAGCCATACTCCAATATATTAATCAGTAAGATAACTATCAACATAAATGCAGCATAAATACTGCCCCATTTCTACCTTGTATCCTTTATCTGACGTGTTGTAGGAGTCAACCTGCCTTTTACACAGTTGCACTGCACTGGAAACACACACTTACCCTGTGATTGACTGATATCCCAAAGTTAATTCTAACATGTCACTTCATTCTGATAAAACTCCCAGCATATTTAAGAAACTCTTCTTATTAGTTTTTAAGTGCACGGTTTTTCACTTTGTATTGCTCATTTTTATCCCTTTCTATCACTTCAGTCCTCAAGGTCACCAACTGCTATTGCTAGTCTGGTCCTCCCCTAAAATGACAGAACCTCCCAACTTGGTGTCATCAACAACCTCCTTCACGCAGTTCTGTTTGCGTTGAGGTCATCACTGAATTTATTAAATAAGATCAGTTTGAAGAGCAAACCTCACAAAACTCCACTACAGCAGTTTCTTTCCACCACCGCTTCTACCAGTTTCTTACCTGCCTTGCAATTTCCCTGCTAATCCCCACCTGTTTTAGTTAACTGACTCATATTCCATGTACCAACTACTTTATCAAGTACACTTGCTGCATTGCTGTCATCTGATTGAGAAGAACCCAAGCTGTACTATAGGTAGCAGCAGTGATATATTTATGAAGGTATACTTAAACAGATGCAAACTGTTGCTGCTATCAGTTTTGGAAGCCCAGACAACCTGTTATCCTAGACAACCTGTTACCCTTGCATGATCAACTAAGAGCTACTTTTGATGAACCCATATTATATTCCCTTCCATACAGCCCCAAAGCAGCAAACTCCTGGGCACACACCAGTGTCTGTATGCAACTCTCCTCTTAACAAACCAGCACACCCAGCTGACAGAGCAACCTGGCAATAACAAAACACTGGAAAGTCCATCACGAAAAAGTATCTGTAAAAACAGCAATATGCAATAATTAGCAAGAAACTTCTCAGAAATGAAAGAATGCGTGCACATCTGAGCCTATGGAAACTCCTACAGTAAAAAGATGGCACGTATTATCATGCTGGTAGGTAGCTGCAATATAACAAACCAGCCTGGGTGATGCAGCAAAAGTCACAGATGCTTTCCTGGCTTTGTGAGCAAGCTGGAGTGGTCCTGGCTCTGTGCCTCCAACTGACAGGAAGAAGAAAGGCAAAATAAAAAATCCTGTGATACGGTCCTGTAGACCTGATCTCACCACCTGCCCCTGATAAGTCCCAGATGAAACTGCCTGATAGGGCAACATCCCTTCCCATCCCACCTCCATCTGTGACTGTCTCTTTAGATCAGGAGCAGATACTAGTCTGTGGCCTTAATTTGGCTGTAATATTTGCCAATTATTTTAAGAGATGGCGACACTAACTTCTATTGATCTCATTAAAAGTAAAGGTCATTGTGCAGCTCATTTCTCAGGGCTCAATATTACCTCCTCAGGCCAAAATAATGGCATTGATTTTGGAACCTTAATCGAAGGTTAATTGGATTGAAGAGTGTATTGGGCTTTTACTTTCTTTTGTTGTTGTTATTACGGCCATCATCTAAGGGTTTGCTTAATCCTACTAGGGCAATCCTGCCCAATTAAACTGGTGTGAAGTTAGCAAAGGGTATGGATGGAGAATAGCCACAATTCGGAGCCTGCTCTGTGTTTCTGCTCTGAAACAGTTCTTGTCCATAGCAGATCAGGCTGGTCACACACAAGAGATGCAATTTCACACTCTGACTTCTGTGATCCACTTGTGAGGATCAGAACACAGTGCTCTGTAATGCAGTGCTATCACTATGCACTGATCCAGCATCACAGCCAGGTGATGTCTGGACATACATGATGTCATTAAGACACAGGAATGGTTTTTAGGACTCCTGGAGTGTACTCCTGGCATGCCCCATACTCTCTGTTGGGGACTGAGGAAATTATTTTCCTGCTCAATGCCTCATCTTCCATGGCATTTAAGTGGGGAGAAATAGTCTGAATCATCTGCCTAGGGAACTAAGGGACTAACTTTTATAAGTTTCTGTGGATTCTCAAAAGGATACAGGTAGAGAAGACTAGTGGTTGTTTATTTAATTGTTTCTTGCATCTCTGTCAGATCCAAAATGGACATGGGGATCATTTTCCCTTGGCTTTAAATGTAGCCACATTTCCTTGGATTCAATGTAAAGTACCCTGCTGAGACCTGAGCAATTGACTGACATGAATGCTTGAGACTGACTTTCAGTAAGAAATGGGTTTGTGTGTAATTTAACTCTTTTACCTGGTGTCTTTGCACAGTTCAGAAGCTGGAAATGCTGGAGGTCACTACCCTTGCTTATGAATTTTCATTAAGCTTCAGTCAAGAGGAAATGTAGGAGAATCTGCAAGGAAACCTCTCCCCAGACTAAATCAGCAGGCGCAAAGAGCAAGAATAGCCATTTTCCCCAGAAATGGTGTTCTTCTCCATGCTCCATTTCATCTCTACACTTGAGTGTTATAAGCACAAATACTTGAGACATGAGAGGTTTCCACACTTGTGCTGACAAAGGGATCCCACCCTGGGAAATCCCACTTAAAATTTAACAGCTACAAGTCAGCAGCTCCCGACTCTTGGCAGAAGGGTAAATCCCACACTGAAAGTCTATTTCATGTTGCAAAGCTGTCAACCATGAGAAGGTAGCTGGGCCCTTTATCGAGCTAAGAAATACTGTTCCAATGCAGAACCCATTTAGTAACAGAAGGAAGCAAAAAGCCACAGTAGGATGGGGTGACAGATGGCAATAATTGCTCACAATAGCTCATCTTAAGTACCTTAGCTGTTTGCTTTCACTTCTCAGCTGGACAAAACACTTTCCTGACTTCTGAATCATCTATGGCTCATGACCAGGCTCTTAGTGAGCCAAAGTACATGACATCGTTTCCTTTCCCTGACTGAAGGCCAAGCCAGGGCGATCATGGCTACTTGAGCTGGCTGGTTAGTTGAAGGCAATACAGCACACGCCACGAGTGCATCTGCAAGCCCCACAGCTCCCACAGCCTGCTGATCCAGCAGCCTCTGTGGAGACAGGCAAAGCATCTGCAAGGAGGGACAGGAAGGACCCATGAAGCAGATCGGAGATAAAGTTAAGGCTTGTACACAGACAAGGTCTCTCTAAATGAATCAGGTAAAATGAGAATGGGTGCAAAAGGAGCATTTGTGCCCTTTGAAATCTTCTTTAAAAGTCCATGCTCTGAGTAGCCTTGTTATCCTTCCTGCCTGCCTACAAACATCTTGAGAGTCCCTCGGTCTGTTTTTCTTCCATTCCTTGCTCTACACACCACTTCCAAATGTAGCATCTTCCTAACTAAGACTACAAATGCTATTGTGTCTTGAAACAGGAACAGCCCAGTTTCCAGGTGGCCCCCTTGACCCTGCCATACTCTGGTCTTCCCTCAAAATTCATGCCAGCTCATTTCTTGATAACTCCCCTCTCCAGGCTTCCCTCTCACTGTCAATACCCTAGCTGCATGCTCATCCTCAGCTACACTTGCACATGAATAAGTAACTGTTCCACAGGCAGATATTTCAGTGTTTGCTCTTGTCTTTAGAAATCAAAGCCTTCTCTGATTAAATGCCATTACAATCCAGCGCTTGGACGGATCCAGAGAGATTAATGTGCTTTTGGGCAGCTTTAATGATAATCCTGCTACAGACGGTATTAAGTAAATGTCAGTAACCTGGTTTGAAGGGAGCTTTCACCTCAGGGATCCTTTCCATTTAGAGAAGAGAGGCTCAGCTTGCTTTTCAAGGCTGCATTGTCACACAAGAGAAATCCTGCTTAGTGAAGACTCCTCTTCCTCTGCTCAGTAAAACAAAATGGAGTAAGATGATAGAGGCATCAATAGATGAATAGATTGAAGTGATTTATAGGGAGATAATGCATCTCCTGAAAGCCAGAACTGCTGTATATTATAAACCATGTCACAGTTTTGTATCCTTGGTTGCCACCCCATCCTCACGCTCCTTTCAGTGTCTGCTGCCTTTTGCTCACTGGACCACCATGCCACGCAGTTCTTTACTCAGAGCACCAACAGCAGCAGCTGATAATGAACGTTGGTCATATTTGTCCCCATCTGCTGCACCTTTCCAGAGAAATCTGGGGTGTGCACGTCCCCTACCTCAGCTTACTGTGGCCGTAACAACAGGCCTCATTCCTCCTTATGTGATTCTGGCAGGTTTGATATTCCCTCCTTTCTACTGTTGCTTTATTGGCAATCGGTAAAAGTTAATCATTAATTTCGAGGAGTGGGGAGAGAAAAGGAAGAAAGAGCAGCTCAGTGCAGACACTAAGAGAGTTTGCAGCAACTCAGACCTACCACTGAGCAGAGTAACATCCCATGCCTGGCACATTGCCAGGAACCTCTGACACTTATACTATGCAGTAGTAGAAGTCTGTTAACACCTTTTTTAAAATTACATCTTGGCCATTGTTGAGAGATCAGTTCAGAATCAGCAAAATATGTGGCTTCATTGCTGCATGGAACCTATTGTACCAAGATGTCACAAACCGATCTTCCCAAAGGCACAGAAGAACAAAAAAAAGAGCTGAATTTTCACCCTAAATCTCTCCTACTGCAGAAAAAAAAAAAAAAAGCCCCTGGAAGTTATAAAAACTGAAAATAGCTGCTTCTCCACTTCATTTGGGCACATATTGGCAGCAAAATATCCCACTGAAAGGTTGAAGTAATTGAGTTTTCCACCCTGACTGGCTAGAGAAAGCTATGGAAGATTGCAAAGAATGTTTTTCCCTGGGCTTCTCCACACAACTTGCTATCTCCAGCAGTTTCAAAAAAATTCAAAAAAGCAATCAAAGTCCCAGGGAGCTACCCTATACTTAGCTACCTAGATTTTAGAATGGATCTTCTGTCCAAGAACTGTGTGGAAGCCCAGCTCAAAATGTGAATGTACATATTGTTCAAGAGTCCTCCTGCTAATGCATCAGAACCAGCCTTTCCGACTATTTCAAGACTTGAGGGATGTTCACTGTAATATCTGAGTCCTATGGGCTAGATTTGACCTCTGCCTTTATAGCAGAAGAAAAGGACAGGATAAACTCACTCAGAGAAACAACTCTTTGGCTTTTTACCATTGACCTGCCCAGGTGAATGGAGCTGACTGTGTGTTCTGCTGTGGACAAGGCTTTTAAAACCTCTCTTGATAGCAAAGTTCTTCAGCTACCACATTCTCAACAGTAACACTGTGGTGTTCTTTGCAGACCAGATGCATCACTGAGGCACTTACCATGGTAAATGCAATAAATAAAAATAAAAAAAAAAAGAAAAACATCATCAACACAAAATAAATGCAGAGAAGGGACTGTATCTACCTGTGATCAGCTGACAACCACCTCTGTGACACCCTGATGAGAGGGAGGAGGAAAACCAGTGACACAAATAGTCCAAATCCTTCCTGGTGGAGGTGTGAAAGGAGAGAGACCACACTGTATATGAGTGAAGTTGTATTCATTTAAGAAGTCCCTTGAATGAAAATGGACCAGACATCTTGCAGGGAAGAGAGCATTGCTCACTATTATCCATTGACCTTGGATTTTCTGTCACAGTTACAATGGAAAGACAGTCTCAAAATAACTTTAGACCTTCCTTTCCTGTATTTCAGTAGAGAAACACATGAAAAGGTTCCTGCCATTCTGCCTGCAGAGGTTACAAGAAAATATCTAATTGAATTCTGTGGGGTGCAAGAACAGAGGAAGAAGCAAAGAGAAACAGGCAGAGAACAGGCAGGTTACTCAATTCTCCACCTGTAATTTGGCTCTTCAGGCAGAGAAAAAGTTGCATGCTGACCTAGGGAGGCAGCTGAGAAGATACAGTTAATGTTCTCCCCCCTTGTGAGGCATACCAAAGTCACATTTCCCCTTCCCTGAGAGGTCTTTGGCATGTTTCTAACTGACGCCACATGAACTTTGCCATGGATAGAAAGGGAGCAGAGAGGAGGAAGAGCAAAGAGAGAGGAAGCGTTTAGATTTCAGAGGTAAGTGGAGGGACAGATAAAGTACAATTAATTTCATGCTGTAGCTCTTTGATAGCCAGTCAACCAAGTGCAGGTTTGAGGCTCAGTGACAGGGCACAAGGGAAAAGGCAAGCATCAGTGCCTCAATCACCACTCACTGACTGGGAGGGGTGGCTTGACACACCGTCCAGTGGCTGAAAATCCTTTAACCCAGTATCTTCTCAACCCTTCTGGGAAGCAATATCTTCTTTTTCTCAAGAATCAATCAGTTACAGAGAATCCAAAGTGCTCTCCCAACTTCATGCCACGCATACAAATTATTTCACTTATGGGGGAAATGTAGCCTCTCTGTAGGGATGGACTCTGGCATCTGTTTAATGAAGGACTGCAAAGCTACGCAGTAGTGTAGGACCAGGAAGCAAAGAAGAAAACTGTTACATCCAGAAGAAAAAGGGAGATTTTGGAAAGCAGAAGAAAATAACCCATGTCAGAATATTATGCAAGGCACTATGGCTGAGGCTCCAGCACTCTAATAACTGTGATGATAAAGGACCTATGATTTATATTTCCTAGCAGTTGGGATATAAAAGCTCCATTCCATGCATTTGTCCAGGAGAAAGTTAACACAGAAGAGAAGGAATGAAGAGAGACAAAAAGAACCAGAAGCTGAAGTTGTTCGTTTAGGCTAACAGGAACTTCCATCTTGGAACAAACCATGCATATATGTGTGTTGGGTCTGACTGAGCTGGAGTTAATTTTCCCCATACCAGCCCTCCCAGTGCTGTGCTTTGCACTGAGAGCTGGAAAGGTGCTGGTAACACACCTGTGTCATGGCTGCTGCTGGGCTCGCACAGCACCAAGGCTGGTTCTTTTTTCAACATTATCCCTGCAGTGGGATGGGGTGGACAAGGTCTTGGGAGGGGACATGACTGGGACATCTGACCAAACTGACCAAAAGGATATCCCACAGCATATGACATCAGCTGAACTATAAAAGCTAGGAAAAGGAGGAGGAGGGAGGAGCTCCTCTGGAGCAACCACTACATGTTTGGAGCCCTGCTTCCCGAAAAGGTCTAGACATCGCCTGCTAGTGGGAAGCAGAGATTAAATCTTTGTCTTCTTTGGCTTCACTTATGGCATTGCTTTGCTTCTTCATTAAACTGTTTTTGTCTTAGCCCATGACTTTCATCTTATTTTCTTCCCCGTGGTTCAGCTGAGAGGAGGAGGGGGAAGTGACAGAGCAGCTCCATAGGCACCTGGCATCCAGCCAAGGTCAAACCACCACAATATGGAGTACAAGAGCATGGTCATCTTTCACTACTTTTCTCCTTGAAGATCTCTCTAGCTGTGCAGCCTACAACAAAGCGTTCCCCAAACAGAGTTATGTACTCTTCCCAGAAGCACGAGAACTGTGATGTCTCTGATTGCTCTGTTCATATCCGTGTATGGTCCCTTTTCTGCCATCTCCTGTCCTGTCAGCCTCCTTTTCGCATTGTCAGTTGATGTCAACATCAGTTTTGCATTGCCCACCATGCCTACTTCAGAGGTCGCTGAGAAACTACCTCATTGACATTGATGCCATTCGTCTCCATGTAGGCCCTGTCGTTCACCTGTCCCCCTTCCATAAACTCCATGAGAAGGACACGCTTTGTTGAGAGCTCCCAGTAGATCCTGGGGACCTGAAACAGGAACAGATGAGTTAGGTCAAGCATCAGGCTGGGAAAGCAAGGAGAATATATCACACGCAACCCAGAAAAGGTGTAAAAATGGAAGAGGCTGAAGTGAGGACTTGTTTTTTTTCCTGAGCACAAGGGAGGTAAATTTATCTGCTGACCTCTTTGTCAGAACAGCAGCTCTGTGTGCAAGGACAACACACCAATTCAACAGCAGCAGGATCTGTTCTCATGCAACATTGCTGGCCACACTCTACAAGATTTTGACCACCTCCCTGTCCCACTGAGGTCTGAGAGCTTTCTTATCTGCTCTAGCTGGGCTATTTAACTAGTACCTATTGCAAGTTTCTGAATCATCCACTCAGCTCCTTCAGACAGGAACTGCATCTTGTTTGCTATGTACAGGGCCCACTTATGCAGCTCTAAAAATGATAAGCCATCGTCACAAATTGCATCTCCGCAGTGCCCCTTGGAACACAAACGCCTCTGAGCTGACAAACCCTGCATCTTAGGCTGTCTGCAATTGAACTGGGAGAAAAATCAAGTGTCACAAATAAGGGGCTTGTCACAGAAACCCTGGGAGACCCTTAACTATCTTATTGCCAACATGACACAGTAAGAAGCGTAAAATGTCAAAGCACTTTTCATTCAATCTGCAGTAAATCAAGCTGAGTGAGGTACAAGTAAGAGGCCCAGTGTCACCCAGGGAGGCAATGACGCAGGCATCGCTCAGGTGGGCTCCCCCTCTTCCAGCCTCTCTCTCCAGCCAAATTCTTTCCATGCTGAAGTCCCTACTGTCAAGAGTCCTTTTTCTGAAGTTCTCTTTGGATACTGCACACGTCACTGTGCTGACCAATCTCCCAAGCTGTACAGATTTGCCTTTGCACGCGGGTGCAGCCACACAGGTACATTTTACCAGAGGTATAAGGGAGTTCCGCCCATTCCCATTACTGTGCTCCAGGACAGAGATGTGCATTTTGGATCCTGTAAAGACAGCCCCAGCTGGGCACCCTCTCCTCACTTGCCCAGCTTGGATGTGGACTCAGCACTCACACACTGCAAGGGTTCAGTACCTTGTGGCAGGACAGGGAGAGGGAAGAGATGTTGTCCATCTAGTGTGACCAAAGCCAGGGGAACCAGACAGGCCACTGTAGCTCATCCTAACTCCTGAACAAGCAGCATTTGTTTCATACTCTGCTTGTAACTACTGACAGTGTCTCAGTCCTTTACAACCTGCCTCTGTCACTGTTCCTGTCCTAGAGAGACCATTTTCCCAATGTTACACACTTCTACCTTACAACATCTGTGCCCCTTTAGATCAAAGACTCCTTTGCTTAGCAATTTCAGTGTCCCTTAGTCCCACCATTCAAAACTCCTGTCATACTTTGCATGTTAATCTTGCATAGACTTTGATGCCATGGATCCACTGTGGGCAAGGGGCATTCAGTTATTTTCAGCCTTCCCAGCTTCTCTGGATGTCCACTCTTTGCAGTTAGATTGGTGAGAAAGCAAACCAACTCCACAACTCAGTTCCCCAGACCATTCAGCTCACTTATCCCTGCTGCCTTAGCCTTAGATCATTTCAGATGACACTCATTCTTGTCTCAAGATTTACAGGGGCAAGTCAGTGGGCTTGTAAAGCACTATCCATGCTCTTGGAGAGGCTTCTCGCACTCACTCAAATTCTTCAGTGATTTTTTTAATTACTCAGAGATGTTTGGCTGTAATGCTAGTGCATGGAAACAATTTATCTCGGGCTTTAAAAGCTCAAACAGGTTCACAGCACAAAATCTACTTCTCAGCTTTCTAGCGTGTTTAGGAAAATTAATGATACAGGAGCCCTATTCTTCTGTTGCCTTTGGGTGATGAACACGTCTCTGAATTGGCAGGTCAGACAGGAGGATCCATTATTTAGTCATCTCAAGCCATTTGTTATTGTTACACATATTGATACCATGATAGCTTCTTAACCCAATGAAGAGGAGATTGGTCATCTCCATGGGGATTTACTCCACAGTACCCTAGTTACAGCTGCAATGGATACAGCTCTCCAAGGTGCATCATTTCCAATAAGGGCCCACTCCTCAAAATCATTGACCTTTGGCCTTCTGTAGCCCTGGTGGCTTTTAGTTATCTGTGTCTATGAGAAGGCCACTGCTGCCACTGGGCTCCAGAAGGATTGCTCCAAACCTGGAGTCAGGTGAAAAGGAGTTATAGTTCTCGCATGGAGGAAGCAAGATAAAAACAGATGCATCAGCCTATAAAGTCTAACAAAAGCTCACCTCATTTCAGACATCTGACACTTCCATCTTGGGGCTTCTGCACGAACAAGATGTGAAAACCTCATTTTGACGTGAGTATGCAGAAGGCTCCAAAGGAAGGTGCATTGTTTGCTGCCTTTGTGTATGTGCAAATGCAGTTCCGTCGGAGGCTGTGCCTACAGCACTACGTGTGCTTTGCCATACTTTAGTATCGCCACAACGCACACGGTGGAGGCTTGCGCCTCTTCTATGTCAGCAAAAGATTTGTGCACGTGCAAGTTTGAAGACGTGTGCTTATGTCTTTCCAAGAATGAGATGTGCATATTTGGTTGTACTCAAGACATCTGTCAGTGACTTTAATCAGCGTGTAGCAGGGATGGCAGAGTAAGAGTATTAGGGGAGAAGAGCACAGTGTGGGTGCAGTAGAGTTTGCTTATGAAGGTAACATGACTGCATTAGCCATCTATGCGTGTGATGGATGAATTCCACAGTGAGAATGTGCTTTTTTTCGGGAGGAAGGATGCACATGAACAGGCTTCCTCCTGAGATACACAGTGTCCCCAGTCCTACTTGACATTATCGACTTCAGTCTAGACTTTCTGGTTTATGTCCATTTCTTGCCCACAGGTGTGATGAGGCCCAAGAAAAGGTACCACCAGATGGCTCAGCAAAGAAAGACAAATTCACAAGTCTCTAGACAAGTTCAAAACAGTGGTTGGGGAAATGAGTAGCCGGCTCTACAGAGTGCTGGCCTCAAGCCACCACGCTGCATCCAATATACAGTGACTACTGTAGGAAACAAGGAGGATGCATGTCTTCAAGCAGTTTCTGGTCTGTATCAGCAGGGTAATCTAGAATGAACACCACAGAGAGACTGAGCTCCATTCTACCTCTCTATGGTTCCTCCAGATGGTGAATGAGGTGCACAAGACACATCAAGTGAGACACACTTACATGGGAAATATGTGTTCCCTCACCTTCAGGAAGTCAAAGTTCTTGAGCATATGAGCAACTTTCTCAGCATTTCTTCCTTCATTGAGGAAATCCAGCTCCAAGGGCAGATTCTTCTTAGCTTCTTCCACCAGCCACATGAACTCAAAATCTGGAAAGATCTGCTTCACAATCAAGAGGAGAACCTGAGAACATGGAAACAGACAATCAGCTGCACCCTGTCTCCAAAGCCATGCAGCTACACACAGTGCTGCTTTGATAAGATCATTCCATGTAACTTACAGACAAAAAAACTCTGCACTCCAAGTGCTTGTAGGCTTCCTGCAGTATCATAATGCAACACATGATGTCATGCCTTGGTGGTGCAACACAAATTTTGGCCTTCCCTTCACACAGGCAAATCTAGGAGTTTAATGATGGCACAGGCACCAAAGGGAGCCCAGCTGCCTACTGCCTAGAAGAGAACAAAGCCCTGGAGAAGAGACCACATGGCCAGATTGCACCAAGGACATGGCCCAGGAGCAACTCTCTTCTGAGTCCTATATAATTCTACAAGTCACTGTTTGGCTTCATTCAAATAGCCTTCAGATAATGCAGAAGAGGAAGATCTAAAGTAACAGAGGTGCCAGGTCTTACTTCTTCCACTGCTGAGGAAGAATTTTGATAGCACAAAAAGTCCACTGAAGAGTTCAAAGAAGACTGTGGATTCTGGACAGAGGTAGAAGGCTACAGATCCTTAAAGGACACTTCTGGTGGGAGTCAGAGGGCAAGCTGCTCCTCAGCATCAGTCAGCCATCCTCAGCAATGCCGAGGTGGTATTTTCCAAGTATCATATATCCACCATCCTTTTCTTCTTAAAAAGATTAGGTATTCAGCTACACAGGGCCTTGAAAAGCCCAGTCAAAAACTTTTTGGAAACATTTGCTTAAAGCGACATTGAAAAAGTGAGCTACACAATACCTAAGCATGCTTTCTGTTCAAATGAAGGGCCAGTTTCTCAATCAGTGTAACGAATGTACACAAGCTGGCAACTTGGACCACATTTTAAGAAAAATGTCGGGGGGGGGGGGGGGGGGGACGGGGGGGGGGGAGGGGGCGGCGCACGCCTTTTTTTCCTTACTTGGGCCATAAAAC
>WUAM01000320.1:6272129-6285527 GCA_024336885.1 Actenoides hombroni | reverse complement strand
CCAGCTACCAGGGCCCTGAAGAGGTGGGGGGGGCCAAGCCCTTCTGCTCTCTGCTGCATGCACACGCACACATATGGACCTTTTATTTGTCTACTATTTAAACAGACCAGGGATTTCCTTTCTTGATTTTGGGCATCATGGTCTAATGTGTCAGCTAAGTAGTATCCCTCCGGCTTGATTTAGGAGGGCTGAACCAGACCAGGACAAGATGCACTAGAGTATAAGGGGCTTTTACACTTGTTTGCACGGGCACCATGATGAGGGATGGCACATTGGGTTTTGGCTCTGTCCAGGGCTACACCCTTGCACAGAATAAAACGTTTAGCTGTAGGGCAGCATTGGTTTGCCACTGTGATCCACCACTATGATGCACAGTTTAGGAACCCCTAGTCAAAACACAAAATTCAGAACCACAACCATGTATGTTAGGCTCATGTCACATATGAGTGTGATGAATTGAAGTGAGAAGAAAACCACATATACCATCCCAGAAACTTCCTGGAACTTGGAAGAAGATCTGTTAAAAATCAAAATTACAGATATCTATTTGACAGTGAGGAGAAGAGCACGTGAAAAGTCCTTCATCCTCCTCATCTCACTCTGACACACTACAAGGGGAAATTACGCCTCTTCAGTCCAGCCAGGTCTTGTTCTCACTGCTTACACTGCCAACAAAGTTTGCAGTGACAGTGGCTTTAGAAACTAAGAATCAGAAGACTTTCCAGCTTTGCTCACATTGGCCAAAATGCAGCCACCAAACAACAAAACCGATCACCAACCACTTGCCTGGTCTGGATTTCAGCTCCCGAGGTTCATTCCACCTCTCAAGAACAGATCAGCCACCACATCCTTCAGTGACAATGATTTATTCTGCCTTTATTACTCTCGCTAGAAAAGCCTCCTGCCAAGTACACAGCTATAGTCAATATTCTTTAATAAACTTCAGATAAGTTCACCCTGATAACATTAATAAAATCTAAGCAAATCAATGACACAAAATAACTCTGCACTGATCTCCTGCTAATGCCTGACACCTATCTTCATGGAGGCTCCTAATTCCTTTGCCTTCTGTGTCAGAAGTCACTACAGGTCAAACCCGTGTCTGCAGACCTCATCTGCCCAAGATCCTGTGGTGAGAGACTCCTCCAAAAGCATCAAAGTATGTGGCAGAAAGGAACAACAAAGCAAACATGCATGAACACCACACGCCGCCTCGTCATTTAGTGGCAATCTCTGCCCTTGGTGCAAAGCAGCGCTGTCTCCCAGCACGGGGCAGGGCAAGTGTCTTGCATTTGGGAATGTGTTAGGGGACAGACCGGGTGTTGAGCTGCAGGGCCTAGGGGAGTGTGAGGAGAAAGCGTAATGTGCAAGTCTCACACTCAGCATGTGAGACTTGACAGCTTGCACACGTGTACATACACACTTTCCTAGGTGGGCGCACATGGGCCAGCACAACTGGCACTAGGAGACTGAGCTTCTCCCAGCATACTGCCTCCTCAAAAGCACTCACAAATACATGGGCAGAAAATAACATCCACAAGCATGCCTGATGTCACCCACATTATCGTCCTGCCTACAAACCAGCTTTAAAGCCCCTGCTGTAACAAGCCAGCCTCTGACCTGGCTGTTTCCCTGATGTCCTCCCCTGTGTTCGGTGAGGGCAAAAGCAGGCCAAAAGGGGACAAGGAAAGGAAGCTGTGAAAGAGGAGGAGAGAGCAAGAAAAGCAGGGAGGGAGTAATGGAATAAGAGCAAGGCATTGGAGGGATGGAGACAGAGCAGCTAGGTAGTTTGTCACAGCACCAGGAGAACAGGCCATTAAAGGGAAAGAGCTTTTATGCAGTTCTGATAATCGCCCTCTGCCCACTGCCTCCAGCCGTGGAGGAAACCACCTGTCAGCAGCAAAGGGGAAGGGCAGCCCTGACTGGCCAACCCCCCTTTTCCCCCCTAAGGCATTGGGAAGACACAGCCCAGGGCACCAGTGGGAAACAGTGGAAAGGCTCCTTGACCGTGTGCTCCAAAAACCCCAGCACTGAGCATGGGCCAGTCCAGGGCCCTGCGACCTCCCACAGGCAGAACAGCAACTCTGGAGCTGTAGCGTGGTGCCGGGCATGAGTCCGTGCAGCCAGCTCAGAGTAGAGGTGCTGGCTCCAAAGCACCTACCCACCCACACAGACTGCTCAGGGAGATGGAAAAAGCAGGACGGAAAATCCATCCTGTAGCTGAAAATGCAACTGGTTGTAGTTACACCTGGATGAGAGGTGTATATTCATGTCGGTCTCTTGAGAAGGAGGAAGAAATCATCTCTCCTCTAGCGCAAGGAGAGAAATTTTGGCCCATCCAAACTTATCCACCCTGTAGAGAACCCAGTCTCATGCACACAGCAGTCCTGGCTGAGAGAGACAAGAGTATTCTTACAGTGGGCTCCAGGAACAAAACAGAACAAAACTCCCATGCACAGCATCCTCCACCATGCTCTCACAACTGTCCTAGCTAAGACTCCTAAGAGAGAGTTGCCCTGGCTGACTGTCCAGACCAGGGAATGCCAGCTCCTGCCCCTGACAGAGAGACAAAAGATGACCAAGCAACTTCTCTCAGAAGAAGAAAATCTGTATGTATCCTTAGTCCACAACAGAGGCAGAAGTACAGTGAGACTGAAGCAGAACTGTGAATGCAGCTTCCCAGGTCTCTTTTTTTATCAAAGAAGTCAGGACTTCTAGCAGAAAAATGTTCATAATACTATTTATTACTTGCCTGAATCTTCCCAAGCTAGGTCACAGTCCAGATGCAGCACTTGTTCCTCTGATAGATGATCTTCTCCTAATGACAGGCAAAGTGTGAGTACCACATTCCTACTACTGTGTCTGATAACGTAGACCCACGTTCCTGTCCTACTTTGAAGAAAGTGTAGGGTAAATGGAAACCCCCAGAATGGTTCAGAGCTTTTCTCTGAGGCATCTCACAAGATAGTGCTCTTTGTTTCACAAGCAATATCTTGAAGACTCTTCTTATCAGGGAAAAGAACTGGGAAAAGCAGCTAATTAGACAGGGACCTGGTTGTATGCATCATGACTAGGAGCATGGTGCAGAAAAAAAGGAAGCAGTTCATGTACTGAGAATTACCAAGAATAAGCCTCCCTCAGGAAGCACTTCAGATCACAAACGTTTTCTGAGTGTGTATATGGTTCTTTTCTCAGTCCACATGGGCATCTCTTTCTGTCTCACACCCCTTCTCCAAATTTCAGCAGGACAAATTCTCCATTGGCCCACAGCATGGCTATCAGACTCATGTGGTTTACCTAAACCCTGGATAGATTGGGATTAACATTAATTATTAAAATTGTTCCATATGGGCCATAGTCAAAGTAATAACTGTCAAGTATGGAGAGGAGGCACCTCAGGGACTCAGCAAGCAGAGCTGCAAAGGGACATTTTTTATTTCATCCTTAATGTACAAGCAGACCTGGCTTCTCAAGTCATTTTGATGCTTTCGAAGGAGCCTTTACTCACAGAGGCCTTGGCAAAAAGCTGCTCTTCAGAGCATTAGACGTGCAGGTGTCACAAATGGGCAGATGCTACGGTCTTAAAAATAAAGGGAATTAATTTAGAAGAAAATAAATACCAAAGTTAAAATATACTGGTGAAAACCTGAATATCTGGTGACAAAATGGCTCAGAAAGACCACTGAAGACAGTAGGGTAAGCAGTGGAAGCCACTTATCATACGAAAAATCCTTTAGAAAAGTCATTCCAAACCCAAAGGGCATACTTAGAGCTGGCAAGACATGAAATGAGGATTAGGAATGCAGAGAGAAAATTTGAAATGCAATTAGTCAAAGACATAACAAACAAGTCACCAGAAATTCCTGGTGATGAGTGCTGCCTCCAGGAACACTGCAAGCATAGACATCTCACAACCAACAGACGTCAGGCTGGATTTTGCCCAGAGAACAGAGCTAGAAAGGCTGTTCTCACCTCCATACAGAGAGAACTCCTGTACAGGTGAGCAGGAACAGCTCCATGCCTCATGGTGCCTGCTTGCATCCCACCCACTCCCAAACCTGAGCAAGGGAAAGGAAGGGCCTTCTCCTATGGCAGCTGATTGCCTGCAAGGGGCTGGATACTGAGGAAAAGCCTGCCCATCACTGCTTACAATGGAGATACACTCTCCAAGACAGTGTTTCAAGAAAGATGTGTTCAAAAAATACCTTGAAAACTTCAGTCATGTAAAAATTACAGATAAATTAAAAAAGTAGCTGAGATGCTAATAATCTTAATAACAAGGGATCACACATTAAAACCACTAGTTTTCAGAGGACTGAAGGGGAACAAATGTTGCCCTGTTTTAAAGAGAAATCCAGAATAATCTGGAAAATAATAGTCCTGCAAGCTTTTATTCTGTATCAATTAAATTAGTTGAGACAATAATTATAGAGAGTACTAAAAATCATTTAGCTAAATGTGTTATGACTAAAAAAAGCCAACAGGGATTTTCAGAGGGAAAAAACCCAACATTCTTCACCAGTCCACTAAAATACTCTGAGTATGTTAATGCAATTGCCAATAAAAGAGAAAAAGGAGCTATTTATTGGAACTTTCAAGTAGCTTTCAATAAATTCCCTCACAAAGAGTGAAAAGAAAACTGAGTAATTATTGGAGAAGATGCAAGAACATCACTTGCACATTTTATCCCATTCCAGCTCAGAATTCCCTCTCTGCAACACCAAGCCCAGCACTACAGACAGAAGCAGCGAGGGACTATCTAGTTCGGACAAGCCTTCAACATTTAGTGATGTTTTTACCACAGCTTCATTTCAACCTGCTCTGAGCTCTTTTAGATGAGGTGATACTGCAGAAGCCCTGTCTGTGTTAGCACCTGCAATGCTGTTACTTCCAGTGAGACTGAACTAGCACCGGAAGCACTGAAAAATGTCGCGAAAAGGGAAACAGCTCCAGGCAGCACCCACAAGGCAGAAGGAGCATTCTACTGTAAATGGTTTGCCCTGCATCACTATCAAAAACAAGCAGCGGAGCATCCCATTAACCCATTCTTACACCAACGTTTAATTTCCCTGCTAGTGATCTGGCAAAGGAGAGAACAGTGCAGTGACAAAAATTCCATGAGATGCAACAAAAATTATTCACCACTACGGAAAAATAAACCCTTCCAAGTCCCTACCAAAGACAGGTGAACAATCTAGAGAGGGCAGATCACCCTCAGCATAGACAGCTGCAAGGTTACACATATTGGAAGCTGCAATTTATCCTGCCTGCACACACTGATGAGCCCCAAATTAACTGTAACCACCCAACACTTGCATCACATAGTTGTGGACAGCTCAGTGAAGGCACCTGCTCAATGCACAGTGGCAGTCAGGAAAATCCAAATATGCTCTTTGACTGTGTTAAGAAAGAAAAAGAGAAAAACATTAAAAATATCAAAATGTCATTACATAAATTGAAAGCACAACCTCATCTTGGATTCTGGACATCCCATCACAAAGAGGTACAGAAGAAGAAGAGAGCATAGAAAGACAGGGAAAAAATTACCATGGACTTGAAAAGAGCCTATAAAAAAAGAGATCTGAAATGTTAGGGGACTGTTTACATTAGAGAGAGTTGATGCCTAAGAGAGAAGAGTTATATGAAATAGTAAAAAGAAATTCTCCCATTCCTATTTCCAGCTCTCACAAAACAGCCAATTATAGGGCATTCCACAAAGCAACAACCTTGTAAAAAGTTTTTTTTACATCCCATTTTGTACAGTACAACATTAACCAGTGGCACTCACTGTCAGAGGATAGAGAAGCCAAGAGCTTAATGGAATTCAGAAAGGCTTTAGACATTTGTGATATAACAACCATACCTGATTTTATATGGAGTTCTTCATCTCTAAAAGTGCTTTTACAAAGCTCTTTAAAAAACTCAGGATCGCTATCCCCCATTTTACAGACTCATAAGAACATTACATGTAATAAAATGTCTAAAGGGCTTTAAACATCTTGCTCAAGGCATCAAGAGAAAAATTACCCTATTGATTGGCCACGGTGAGAGACAGAATGCAAACAGGGTGCACTTATGCCACCATCATTAAAATCTTTAAAGAACCTATTTGGTGTATCCAGCTCCCACATTCTGGTTAAACTGGTCACCCCTTCTGCTGGGGTTCAACCCGCTTCCAGGATCTTCTGTATTTACTAAATCACCTGCCATTGCAGGAACTTGGGACATTGGTGATGGTCTCTTACTTTCTTTCCATGGTACAGCAGAACTGAACCGCTGCTTATGGTCTTTCATATGAATATGAAAATACTATGCTGACAAGTGTCTTGTGGCACACAGTGTGTGGGAGCATCCCAGGCATATATGCTGTCAGCCATCCTGGACAAGACAGCTCTTCCAGGAATGCCAGCAGTGGTAGGAGACTGGACTGGATGAGCCGGGCTGTCCCTTGGACTCCATACAGAGGGAAGAGATGATGTCATCACATCTCTGTAGTGGGTATCCTGAAAACACGGTAAGTCGAGGCAGGAGAAAAGACACATCAGAGAATATAGGAAAGGAATATGGCCACTGTCCCTTTTCTCTTCCACCCCTCATAACGATGAGGCCACATGCACACAACTGTTAAAACTGCAGAATAGCTGTAGATGACTCAGGATGGCACAAACCAGAGAGGAATGAAAGAATGTCCACCTCAACACAGTGAGCAACTGAAATCAGGCTCATGCCAAAAGATCTGTGAAGATGTTTAGAGAGGATACAGCTACTAGTGAAGTAATAGGGTACTCGGGTGCTTTAAAAACAGCAACAGAAAACCTAGAACCCATTGCAGGGAGAGTATAATTGTGTCTAAGGGGCTGTTATCTCCTCTTTCAACAAATCTTGATAAGCATACCATTAATATAAACTACTATAGCCTTTACTAACACTATCAGCCTGGTAATCAAACTGACTGATAGCAGGGGTGCTGCAGGGAGACACGAGTCTAAATGGAATTGTTACTGCCTACTATCTTTCCTGCCTACCTTTTACAAAAGCTCATTCCTAGGCACACCAGATATTTCCCATTCAAATGCTTCTTTCTATCAGTACTAACTGATAATACTGCTGATCACAGACAGATTCAAGTCTTAAGAACTGGAACAACTCCTGGTGCAATCTAGCCCACTATCTAGTAACTCATTATTTGTGTAAGCTGTGTATAAAATTCCTAAGGATTTACCTATGGGTCTCTGCCTGCCCATATGAGAGTAAGGCATTCCATATGTTCCCACTTAGGCAGGTATTTTGTTACCTTTTCAGACCTATTTAGTTAGTTCCCCTTGGTACAAACACTGGTTAAAAAGGCATCCCCTTAATCCTCAGTTTTGACTTCCATAGCTCAAAGTAGTCCTATCAGAGATCTAGATCCTTCAGAAGTTCTGGCACAGCAGCTGGTTGTCAGTGGGACAGCCAAAAAGTGAGAAAGAGAGCCTTACAGCCTGCAAAGAATAGCGGATGGAGATGATCCTCTAGGCTAAAGCAACTACTTCTCAGCTTCTCAGTTTCACAAATATAGGAAGGAGGAGTCACACAACTAACAGGATGGCCAGTGAACTCTGTACACATGAAAGGATAGACACAGTTAGCCTGCGTCAGACAGCTGAAATCTGCTGGTGGTGCTAGGGCCTTGTATCGCCAGTGCTAAAGGCAGCTGAAACTAGAGCAAACACATTTCACAATTTGTGCGAAACCTCCCCAGAGAGCACGAAGGGACTCTTCCAAACCTAGGCCAGCCATTTCACGCTGAAGAGATGTTCGAGCTCCCACCTTCCAAGGCATCAGGACTTTGAATTTCCACACACAAGCGCACACATTTGACTTCCCACCTACACTACACATACTCCCCACGCTCTTTCTGCCAATACCTTGATTGACAACACAGCTCCTAACAATCCAAACAGGTGACTAAGGGATGGCCTAGGTGATGGTGTAGGTCTGAAAAGGTAACAACCTCCTGACTTGAGATGCCACTTGGTTCTGGAAACATTTACCCTGGGCTAAGGTCCATCTCTTCAGCCAGTCACTTCCAAAGATGCTCTGAAGAGGAGGAAGCAGCATTGCTCAGCTGCAGCACAGAGCACCAACAGTCACCTTGCTGAATTCTGCCCTTGCTGGCTGGTGTGTGCACAACCAGCACCGATCGCCTGCTCATGTTCCATCTTCATTTCGCTCCAAGCTCGGTCATTTGTGCTCTGATTATCTCTCATTACTGACGACCTTGCTGTAATGAGTTTTAATCTGCCTCGTATTAATTAGAAACATTTTCATTAGCCAGCTCAATTTTAGGTAAATAGCTAATAGAAGCAAGTGAGCTGCAATTAGTTATCTGTGGGGCAGTTCAGGAGAAAAATCAGAAAGGAGCAGCTGTTTCGCCTTTAGACACCTCTGTGATACAATGCACTATTCTGTCTAAGTCTCCTGAGCAGGGAGAACAAGGAGCAGAGGGACGGGATGCTCAGAGACAAGGGAAAAACAACATATTGAAATAACCAGAACATAGCACCTCTGTGGCTACCTGCCTATTCTTTCCCACTAACAGTTCCAGATCAATCTGCTGAATACAGGAATCTGAGTAAAGCTGAATCCTTTACACCTACAGACATCACCTCTGCTGAAGAAGGTTCTGCTCTTGAAGATATTTTAACCTGTGACTGTACAAGTCTTTCATGCAGGCTTTCTTTTGGGGCATGTACACTTAGGGGAATAGCACTTACATATGAGGATAGGATAAGATCAGATTTGCATTCGAGGGAAGGACCAGACATATGTATACACAGCTATATCATACTTGCCAGGTCAGCAGGTTCCCAAAAATGCCCTCAGTGCCTTGTTGTCCAGATACAGTTGGTATACAAAGAGATCTGTCGTGTGCTTCATTGCAGAACACCCATGGAAGATAGGAAGGAATTCAACAGCATGGCTGCAGAAGGCACATTAACAGAAGCCGCAGTGAAATTAGGCACATGTCTCGATCCATTGATCACAGTGCCTGCAGCTCCTGTTACGGAAGAAGGTGAAATTATAATAAATTTGACACAGTACCTCTCAAAATCTTGCTAACAAAAAGAATTCAGCTCATCTTGGATTAGACCATGTGGAATGGCAGTGAAAACAAGTTGAGGACTAAAAAGACACCATCTTACATGGCCTTGTGTTTAGCTGTAGTGGGCGACTTCCAGCCATCGGTCAGTCCTACCAAGCCGCATTTTATTTGCTGCTTTCAGTTGCTATAAGGAACAAGATCAGCCAAAATACAAACTGTATTATAATCAGGAGTGTTCCCTAAACAGGAGCTGCTGACACACAGAAACTGTAGGCTATTGACTGAACAGCAAAAGATGATGTGCAGAAAAAAGGACCTGAAGGAAGAACACTCCCCAGGCAGCTATGTCCATGTAAGGAGACCCTTCGAAGGCAGTAGTGTGAGAAGTGAGGGCTGGTCCTGGGCCATGAGGGAGTGCGGTGAAGAGCTCAAACAAGGCCACAGTAGGAATTAGCTCTCACTGAAGCTCATATAGTTATGGCTGTGCATAGGGAGGCTTTGCATCAGGGAGAGGGGTGCAGAGATGGTGTCTTCACATAAAAAAAAAAATTAAGTCCCAGAAAAAAGGGACTGAAATCCCTTTAAAGGTTTGAAGTCCCAGATAGAGTACAGAGAGCAAAACAAACAAGAAAGAGTACATCAGCCACTGCAAGCCAAATGAACCAGTATGGTATAAAAGAGGAAGTTTCATGGTTTCTCCTCAATAATAAAATGAGATGGTGCTGAGGCTGACCTGGTAACATTTTCCAACTCCTCATGAGGTCAAACACTGTAAACAGGAAGGAATGTTTCATACAGGGTGTTTCTAGGGTTAGTGAAGAGGTGGAAGGTGAATGAAATGAGTATCAAGGGAATCTGTTCAATGTTGAATATTCCTAGCCTTCAAAGCAAAGCAAAGGATCCTACCATCAGGGATGAGAACAGACATCTGAGAGCTGCTTCCCTTAGTTCCCATACCCCATCCTGCAATAAAATGCAGCTGGAAAAGCACCGACAAACAGAAGATACACTGAAAGGTGAGGTTTATCAGGATGGATGGCGCAAGAACTGAAGGAAAGATGGAGAAAGCTCAGCTAAGACTCATCTAGTTCAGCAGCTGAGGGTCAAGACAAGGTAGCTTCACACAGTCTGCTCTCCTAGTGTGGGTGTGCAGGGAAGAAGGAAGCACAGAGGCAGCCGTTGCAGCCGGAGGGGAGAAATCGTCATATCCACTTTGTCAACGCCAAAGAATCTGGGCTGACATTTTTCTCTTCCCAACAGTCGAATCCCACCCTACCAGCTGCACGTCACAGCTGACCTCCAGTCAGGACCTATCTGAGTCAATGTCAGGTGATTGAACTGTGCAACAGCAGCTTCTCCCCCTTGTACATATGCAACTTCTCTCCTGGCAGGTCACTCCAGTGGCCAGGGGAGCAGAGCAAGCAGGCTCCCTCTCCTACAGACATGCAGGTGGGCACCAGCATTCAGACCGGCCACAGAACCCAGAACTGAGGGTTTCCATTGCAGTCTCTCTAGAGATCTCATACAGCCCCTTATCAAACTGACAGAGGCAGATTCCTTTCCCCTTTTTTTAATCTGAGAAGCTATGACCTTTAAAGTACAGACTCTTCCCATAGGAACAGGATGCCTGAAGAGGAAAAAGACAGTAACACATGAAATACCTAGAAGTGATTAAATTGGATTGACGAGGAAGTCAGAAAAGATAATAACCGTGGGATTACGCTGCCAATTCCAAAAAAACTGCAGTGACTGTCAGAGCACCGCATCCAACAGATAGAGAGTGGCTGTGGTACCAGTAGGTCATCATCAATGGTAAAGTGTAGTTCTATTTTCAAAAGTGCCTATGTTATAAAAAAAACCCACAAAAAAAACCAAACCAAAACAAACAAACAAAAAACCAACAACAAAACACCAAGAAATGTCCCCTTGCTACTCATCAGGTCTGTTCCTGTCTAGATATCAGAGTTGCTGACTTCAGCGAAAAAAAATAAATTACTCCAGCTTTTTCATGCATTTAACACCACACAGCTTCATATCAAGAAAGGCAGGCAGTGTCTGTTAGCATCCCAGTGATGTCACCACTATGGGAAGCTGAGCTGGTGACTCTTCAGACTCATACACAATCCATAGACTTGTTAAACCACAATTAGAAGGTCAGATCCTTCCTTGCAGCCACTCCTATTCTTCCTCACTGAAAACAATGGGTTTGCACAGGTGCAAATGGAAGCAGAATTCAGAAAAAAATGGCTTATGTGGGTGACAGTGAAGCCAATATTTAGTCTACTACATCCCTAGGCTGTTAAGAACACAAGCAACACAGATAACCTGTATTGGCTTTGAGAGTGCCACTTTAAAATAGCATGAGATAGCAGGTTAATAAAGTAAAACATGAATATTTGACATGGCACCAAACTGAGATGAACAAAAAGAGAGCCCAGGTGAGGCTGCAGGTGGGTTATTCATCACCTAAAGTAGATTGCTTTTGCTCCCACAAAAAGCAGAAGGAATTACCCCCAGCAGTACCGGAGGCAATTGCCTTTATTGCAGCTGGTATCACAATGAACAATATTGTACAAGTCTCTCCTGCACTTGGCTGCGGCTCACCAAGCTTGTGAAGGGACTAAAACTAAGATCTTCTTTATATACAACTACATATTGAACATTTTGCCCTTTCCATTGCCAGTTGAGTTTTCGCTCTCATCTAAGAGATAAATGAGCATCCACAAAGCAGGGATGCTGCATTTGTGAATGTCAAACATCTTACAAGAACCTAGAGTAAAATAGTAAGCAAAGCTGTTGGATATCTTGTTTCACTCCAATTTCAAGAAAATGGAGCATCCTTCCACCTGCAGACTCACTGTCAGCCATTATTTTATTTACGAGGAATTGGGTGCAACAGGAAATAATATCTATGTATGGGAAAGTAGGCACACAGACAAGAAGAAAAGGAGCAGAAAGCCTCCACCTCCAGGTTACCCATCCCACCCAGGAGCAAAGTGACTGGACAATATTTAAGAGCAGTTCAGCCTAGGACATTGTCAAATAGATTTCTGCACAATTGCCTGTGAAGGAATAGCCCTCCCTACATCCCCTGGCCTTCCAGAGAAGACACTGACAGTTTCTCTGTGGAGAAAACTGCAAATTGAGCAGCACTTGCCACAATTTAGAAAAGAAAGCACCATCTAGGAATCCAGAAGTCTCAGTCCGAATCTCACAAGAGCAACAGTCAAGGCTTCTTTGTCAAAAGGAGGAGAATCTGGTGTAGGAGGCTAACACTGGACAAGGGAAAACAAGATGATGTTGCAGCTGAGATAATAGGCAAGACAATCACCATCAACAGGGAAATCAAAGATAGCTGATTTCTAACCTTGGCTGGGAAATAAACAGTAAATTCAAGACAAAAGGCTTATCACAAAGGCAATCAGTGCAAAATCTGACAGAAAGATAGTACCGATGAAGATCCTCTAAAGAATCGGACCTTGCTGGCAAAATACAATCACAGTGGATGGTATCAAAGACAAAATTTGCATGCCAAAAAGAACCATAGAGGATTAGCAGTATACAACACGGCTGTGAAGCAAAGCAGTGAAATCAGATGCTAGTAATCCAAAAGTGATGCTATCTAGGACTTCTAGCCTCAAATGTTTAATATTAAAGCATTTACCTACTCCACACAGAGATACAAAGATCCCACAAAGAAGGATGAAGTCACAGTGAAACTGAGAGTTGATGTCAGAAGGCAGGAGAAGATGGAAAATGGGATAAACATGGTCTTGATTCAGTCTCTGGAAAAGAGTGGAGCTTCACTGTTCCCTCTACCTAAAATAGGCTCCTTTTTAATCATGTGCTCATCAGCATGTGGGATTCACTATCATCCCATAGTAGCCAGTCAACTATGAGATACCTATCTAACTGCTTCTTTGAAAGCACAACTAGCAAGTCTACATGAATTGCTGTCTTGACTACACATAAATTGGGTTAGCTTCTGTCCTGGTCTGAGCTAGAACAGAACTAATTCTGTTCAGTGATTTTGCTTCTCAGCTCAGTCTCTTCTAACTCACTGCACTTTCTGAAGTTAACGGTCGATTATTGCAGATAGCATCTGCTTCTAGCAGTGGAAACACTTGATGTTTAGAGTTACTATCAAGGATCAGTGTGCAGAAAGGCTCCTGCTTAAACTTGCTCCTGTGCAGACCAAGGTCACTGCTAAATCTCGTGTGCCACATTGGGCACACAGAAAGAAAAAGGCCACATCTGCAGGGAGGAGCGGACAGGACAGGTGACCCCAAACTGACCAACAAGAGATTCCATCC